>JBAMMX010000019.1:7390300-7785335 GCA_037126225.1 Dillenia turbinata | reverse complement strand
GAAGTGAAATGTATTATAGAGTACTAGTAAAAAATTGATAACTTGTACCTTTCCTTTATCACTCAGCAAAAAACAACAAACTCTTTGTATTGATTTATGTAAACCTTTCATCTTTTCATTATCTTAATATTTTCATTTATTCCAGAGTGAATCATTGAACCATTTTGATTTTAGAGTATTTTAAATCTCTTCCATTTTCACACAAATTTTTATTAACTCATTTCTTAGTGTCATTTTTGAGTGGGTTGAAAGTAATCTTTGACTCTGATTAAAATAAAAAAATATGTAAAAAATAAAATTAGATATATTAATTTTCCATCTATGTCATTGAGTAATAAAACTAGATACCTGTACAATATTTCACATGTTATCTTTATACTTTGTTGGCATGTCACGCCCAAGTCTTATGATTTATTGGAGCAATCCAGTGCACTCGACTATCGTGTCGATGAATGCAGTGAAATTGTACCATCAATTCCTATTAGTTGATTTAATTCTTTCATTTAAACTATCATTCGCTTTCTTTTCTAAATCCTAAACATTTTGGCCGATTATTGTTAGGCCCCTACATTTCTTAACAATTGCCCAAAATAAAAAATTAAAAACAAATAACTACTTATAGCATGTTAATATTAAATCTCAGGTTAAAATAGGTTGTTTATTTTAAATTTGGGATAACATCTTAGAGATAATTAGGTTTCTTTAGGCTGAATTTATTCTTGGGATGGAATTTGTGATTCTTCATCCTCATATTACAGTGCTCATTTGGCATTTAGTTTAGATCGTATTTATATCTTTCACAACCCATTAGAACCGGTGACTTTTTATTAAAAAAAATGTGATTAACTTTTTGATAAAAAAACTTTGCAAAATTGTTTGTCTTGTAGATTTGTTGGTGCCATAGAGTGCTTGATTGAAAACTTGGGTCAGTGAGAGTTTAGATGGATCCAGGAGGAAAGTTTTCGATTTTTAGTTGAAAATATATTTGGTTGAGTGAGATTGATAGGAATGAGACTTGAAAAATATGTTTGGTTGGGAATGATGTCTGAAAATATGTTTGGTTGAATTTCTATATATTTTGAGAGTTTGAGGGTATTGAGGGAGAGCTTTCGAGGGAATGAAAAGCTTTGATGATTTCCACGGGATGATTTATGATTTATAATATAATATATTTGGATTTAGTCAATTGTCATTTTCACAAATAAATTTTCAAAATGTGCACTTTTTTTCACAATTTTTTACTCATCCCTTTTAGGTATATTTTTTTTGTCATTACACATGTTTTCTTAATTCCACACATTTTTTGATAGTTTTAGTCAATACTGCATACATGTGTGTAATATTTCAAGCAAATTTTACAACTTCCTTATGTGCTATAACTATATTTTATGCAATTTTTGTCACTTGTTTATACATACCATGTTAAGTTAATTTAATATGTTAAGTTAATATATAGATGTTAAGTTAATACATAGTTCCAGTCAGCAAAAATCGATAGCCATGGTATGCTTAACCTAAGGTGAATAGGTTTGGCCTATATTTTAGAATAGCGCGTTGATACTGTGCCATTTGGGATTTATATTGGTAGTTTAATTTTTCATCATCAAAATCTAATTTTTGTGACATGGAATGCCCTTGTTAACACCTTCATATCATCATATCATATCATGTACTTATTAGCACTTGTTACCGTCATATCATTCATTACATCAACCTTAGTCCTAACCCATGGTTACTCATTGCTTCATCACCCATGGTAAATTCATCCATTTTGTCTTTTATCCAATACATAAAATACCTTTTTATGCTTATAATGTTTAGGATGTCAACGTATAAGAATCATCCAGCAAACCAATAAATTAGCACTCGAATGACCAGATCTCTAATCACATCAAAAGAACACAAAGTATACATTCTGTTTGATTTGCCTTGGGAGTGCACATTGTATGCATTTCAAATTTGGATAAGCTTGGCATTCTCAAGCAATTCATGATTGGTTCATCTAAGTTAGATACATGAGAAGCATCATGTAACATGCTAGGTCAAAGAAATTATGCATGAGATGTGCATTTTCTATTAGTCTCCCACGATATATCCAATTGTCATAGCCTTGTTGAAAGCCTGACATAGCCGTGTGTGTAAGAGATCTCAATGCAAGAAATACATTAACCCACGCAAATGCAAATGCTTGTAAGCCACATGACTTGTCCATCATATGATATTAAATGCAAATGCAAATATTTTTGCACAAGCGAAATAATTACACGAGCAAAAAGTAGAAAAATGTTTTTGGCACAAATGAGAAATCTGATTAAATTGGCACCAAATGAGATTTATTGGTTGTGTGACTAGGTACAGTACATTCAAAATGTAAACTTTTAAATTGATTAATGTTGTCATTATATCCTCCTTTCAACTTTCAAATTTAAATTAATATTAACGTTGTAATTAATGTTATCATTATCTCCTAAATGCTAATTTTTAAATTTAAATTAGTATTAATGTTTTCATTTGTCTTTTTAGAATTGTATAAAATTATATAATATTGATAATTTGACAATTAATTTGAATTCTCCTCTTTTTTCATTTTTTCATTGATAATTAATATTATATTATATTATATAATATTTATAATTACTAATATTAAATATCACATCATAATGTAACATAATTAATTACACATGTTATCCAATAATCAATATATAATCTAATAATCAATGAATTTTCAAAAATAGGTGTTCGTGCTTTGTGGGTTCGGCCAATAATAGACTGGGCGCCGCATGTGCATAGTGACAAAGGTGCACATGTGCATGTGCATAGGACTTCGCATGCTTGCACGGTAGACCGTGCTTGCTTGCGTGGTCCCTGCAGCATGCGTGTATGCCGTGACTTGCTTATGAACCCTAACCCATAATCTCCATTTAATTCACATAAAATTATTAATATTATTAATTTAAATAATGAAATGACATAAGGTTATTGATATTATTAATTTAAATAATGTAATGACAAAAAGTTATTAATATTATTAATTTAAATAATTCAATGATATAAAGTTATTAATATTATTAATTTAAATAATGTAATGATATCAATTTAGTAATTTATATAATATAGTATTATATTTTGGAAAATTCATTGACCAATTAGTGTCATAATTTGAATTATGAGAATGTAATGGTGTAATTAATTATATTGGTATAATTAATTACATAATATTTAATATTATTTAATTATGTTGGTAGAATTAATTACATTAGTATAATTAATTATATTTGTACATTAGTTATGTTTTGAAAAATTATGACATTATGCATGAATTGGTTTCTTTTTGTCAATCCCACAAACTCTAAAACATTTAAATAACTATAAACATTTAAATAACTCTGAATATTATAAGGACACATTATTTAAATTCATTAAATTAAGAGATATTACATTAAATTAAATTGGAAATTGGAAAAGGGATATTAAATTAAATTACATCAAAAGTACAAATTACATTAAATTAGAAATTAAATTAGAAATTGGAAATGAACATTAAATTAAATTACATTATGAAAGTACAATAGCAGTTGATCAAAAATCCTGTCTGAGCTTGAAAAACTTAATTAGAAGTCCCAATCACTGGAGCCACCTCCTCGTCTAGTCACTTACCTTAGTGGTATGACATACACTTATTAGCGAATGATGATTTTGACCTTAAAGAACTTGTTGTCCAAAAAATTCCATCATAGGATGGAATCTTGTATCGGTAGACCCATCCTTGATGGAATCTTGTATTGGCGGAAATTGGGTTTTGCGATTTAAAACCGGCATAAACTAGGTTACCCATATTAAGCTATCTAGCATTGCTTCTCACTCACATTAGTCACTCAAAATCATTTGAGATAGTATTAAAATCTCCTCCCCATTTATCATCACACAGACGTAATCCTCGCAATGAATATGAATAATAATTAAAGCTCTCCAACTTCCAGACCTCACAATGAATAAGAATTTAGGCTCTCCAACTTCCACACACCATTTATTTAAAACCAACTTTCATTAATACACAATTTATTGACACCATTTATTCATAACCAACCTTCATTAATATCATTAATACCCCACATGCAGAGCCAAACCACCTCAACCCCATCTCGGGACTCACACGAGCGACTAATTTTTCACATGTAACATTATTTAAAATTACTATATGCAATATATTATTTAAATTACCAATATTTACTAATATGGATAATTAATTAAGTTATGTAACATACTTATAATATTGTACATTGTCATGTCCTCCACTCATCCAACACAAGGATGCCACTTGAATACCACTTGATTCAATAGTTGAATGGTGAATTACAATCCCACCTAAATTGGTCCAACCGTTGCATTAATGTAACTTTTATTAATACATATAGTAATATAGTAATATAGTAATATATAGTAATGTATTATATAGTATTGTAAGATTGCATTTGTATCTCAAAAGCAATGTCACGAAAGTAATCCAAATTCTTTTAAATCACATTTCATCAAACCAATATCACATCACAATTTGGACATATCATATCAAAGGCGCATATCATATCACAGGGTATTTGAACGTCATTTTCACAAATAAAATTTTAAAACCCTCCATTTTTTATACTTTTTTCCACACTTAACGCTTTACCTACCTTTTTTTTTTTTTTATTACACATTTTTTTTTTTAATTTTTACTACTGGCCTCTTTTTTATTACACACTTTTTTTTTTTAAGTCATTAGCCTCATTATTCTTAATTCCTCACATTCGCGTTATTCTTAATTTCTTACATTTTTTTTTTAAATTTTTGTTACTAGCTATTACTTGTTACCAACTTATTATTACTACATTTGGGCCAAATTTTATGCAATTTTTACTTGTTACCCTGGTTTATATATCAATACGGGCCAGTCACATGGAGTTTTGCTATATTTAACATCAACAAAAACCAATAGCTTGCTTTTGTTACACAAGGAGCTCGCGGTAACCGCACAAGCATGCGGTTCACTGTTGGTTTGTTCTCGCGATCCGTTGCGAGAGCTATTTGTGATTTGCATGTTAGCCAGTTCAGCCAATATTGGCAGCTTAATTTAAATTTAAATTTTCATCATCAAAACCTAATTTTAATTTTTGTAAGAGGATGCACTTGTTAACACTTGATATGATATGATATGATCACTTGTTACCATCCATTGTAGCTATATCACCACATACATATCATGCACTTATTAGCACTTGTTACCATACACTTATTTTCACTTGTTACCACATCACTACATATCATGCACTTATTATTACTTATTACCTTATTATCACTTGTTATCATACATACATTGTAGCCACATCACATATCATATCATGCACTTATTACCACTTCTTCTTACTATGCATACATTATAGCCAAATAAAAATAATATCACTTCATATCATATCATGCACTTGTTATCACCTGTTACCATGCATGCATTATAGCCATATCATGCACCGAATAAAAATAAGACAAATCAATAATTGCATAATGTATAATGTGTTCATTACATTTCATATATATATGCATCACATCCTACTCTATCAATCTCATTATTGTCATTCATCTGTATTGATACATCTGCTCCATCTTCATCAATATTAGTCTGAACCCACATCTGATTGTTTAAGAGGTTACTTTCTGAATTTAAATGTTGATTCATGTTTTCAACACCCATATCAAATCATCTCTAACTTTGGCATGTTTTACTACAAGCCATCTTTTATATCTTTCATCAGCCACATTAAATAACTTTTTTGCCTAGGATGCCAACACATAAGATAATCCACAAATGAATCATCCGTATGATTCCAAATAGGAGAAATTCGAGAAGTGTTGAGCCAAATCTGTCCTTCTTGCATCCTTGTTATAGGTCGATCCAATCACACCAAAATAACACAAATGTATATATTCCATTATAGTTTACTTGAACTATTTGCTATAACATTCCATAATAATTAACTTTACCTTCAATTAGCCTTTTATCTCTCTCACTTGCATAACTAACGCATCCACCACTACAACTCTTGAATTCTGAGTTTGAACGCACTTCTCGTGATCTTTTATATGAAATCGATATCCATTGATTACATACCCATTATAATTTCTAACCAATGGATCTGGTCCATGAGCAATTCATTTAACTTCATTTGTAATCTCTTCACGGTATTTTGGATTCGAAATCTGGAAAAGAAATCGTGTAAATAATGTAAATAAAAGAAATTAATAACTAAAAAAATTGACTATTTAGTTACATGACGACTAAACCAGGTACTGAATCAATTTGAAAAGTATTTAACTTCTTTCCATGATTTGTTCTTCGAACATGTTGTATATGTTCCCTTCATATAAAATAATGACATTAGAGTTTAATATTCATAGACATTAGTATTACAATATTATCACAATGCATACTTATACTCTAAATGAGGCAATTGAGTTACTATTAAATAATATATATTTATGGTATTGTTGTAATAATTTATCATCAAGACGAATTCGAGATATTTTTTTCTTTTTTGTCTTTTAAGAGATCTACGTATCCTTATTCTCAAAAGCCTTCCAATAGTTCTGAAAGTAGACTCATCATCTTCTCTAAGGGGTAGTTTGGTAAAGGATGAAAAGGGGAGGGGGAAGTAAAAGTAGAAGAAAATGAGAGATTTCATTTGTTTGGTAAGGAAGTAAAAGTGGAGTGTAATCAATTTTTCTTCCTCTTAAAAAATCATTTTTATCCTAAAGTGGATGGAAATAGAAGAAAATGAAAATTTTAAATGATTTTGTCTATATTTCTTTTTAATATTTACAAAATTATCTATTATTTCTTACTATTATAATTTTATTTAATATAAAATAATAAAATTTATTTTATTTTATCAATTTTATTGAAAAAATTATTTTTTCTAATTTTACATTTTTTTACTCTTTATTTTTTTACATTAATATTCTAATTTTATTTAATATAAAATAACAATAAAAATAATTTATAAAAAATAAGAAAAATCTATTAAATAACTAAATTTTAGAAAAAATATTATATTTTTAGAAAAATATTTTAAATTAAAAAATAAAAAAAAATCATATAATAATAAATATTAAAAATATTATTTTACAAGGGTAGAATAGTAAATTAGGTATTATTTTCTTCCATTTTTCAATCCAACAAAATACAAAAAAGTACCATTCATTTCATTCATTTCCATCCCTACCAAACAAAAATGAAAGAAATCAATTTATTTCCATCAGCTGAAGTAAATCTCCACCTTTCCCTCCTCCTACCCCTCCCCCTCCCCTTCTGCGAACCAAACTTACCCTAAATGCAATTTGGTTGTCAGCATTCTACAATAGACAATTAAACCTTGGTTCAACACGTCTAAATATCTTGAACAAAACAATAAGCACTCGTTTGCTATATACCATTCCACGATTGAACTTTGGGATCGGTAACTCTCATTATTACATAGGATTTGAGTTGAAACAAGTATCTACGTACATATATATTGTATTACATACAATAGATACATAGCAAATTGTTAAATAAAATGAATATGATTGTAACATAAATGATTAAAATAAAATAAACCTTTCAATTAGATACATCTACCTATATGTCTCTGGTCCACCAATCTTTGCTTCACTTGTCAACTACACGATCAAATGTATCATACTAGTAAAAAATGAAAGATGAAAAATCTTTGCAAACTTACACATAATTTGTGGAACTAATGCCTCCAATTATTCAAGTTTTCATGGGTCAAACATCCTAAAACAAAGACATTTAAAAATGTTATAATTTTTAATGATAACAAAGGTAACATTGTCTGGTAGTGATCCATGAATTGTTATGAGTATAAACTCTTATATTAAAATGTGACAGTTATAACTCTTTAAATCTATTAGCTTCCGCTACTTCAATTGAACACATCTAGAGATATTAATAGAGCACTCGTCAGGAAGTTTTCAAAACCTTAAAAAAATGTATTTTTCTCTTACAAGGTCATTTGGTAGCATGTTTTAGGTAAAAATAGGTTTGTAGAGTTTAGTCTACGCACATATAAATTCTTTCTTATTCCTATCTCTTCAAGATTAAGTCTAGTCTTATAATTGTCCTTAAACTTTCCTTCTTACCTGAGTATTGTACCAACAATTATATCAAAGTAATATTTCTTAGTGTGCATCATGTTAATATTTTGTCTAATTAAAACATTCTCTCAGTAAGATAAATGAAACAATATGTTCTTTTTTTTTTCATCCTTGCATATCATTGGGACTTGTTAAGTCAATTCCATCTAATTCTTGTAACACATTGGTTCCAAATCGTAGTTTGGGAGCAACTCTAAATTCCCTAATCCCATCAAAAGAATATTTATCATAACTAAATGGATGAGTTGACTCCAACCATTTTCGATATCTCATATTACAATACTTTTGGTCATGACATAACCATTGAGAACATGTATCATATCTGTATACTAAACATACAAATCTACCTTTAGTATTCTATCCAGATAATTAACATACATTAAGAAGTCATTAATGGTCTATAACAGAGTTGCATGCATTTTAAATCTTTCACCAACTGAAAAATCATAAGTGTCTATTCTTTCATGTCATAATTCTTTCAGTTTTTCCACCAATGGTTGCATGTATACATCTATCCTATTACTAGAATTTCTAGGATCAGGAATAAATAATATGAGTATGAAGTTTGCAAACTTCATGCATAACCAAGGAACCAGGTTATATGGTATCATTAGTACTAGCCAAGTGCTATGCATAATGTTCATTATTTTAAATGGATTGAAACCATATGTTGTTAGTTCTAGTCGAATATTCTCTAGGTTAGTAGAGAAGTTAGAGTATAAGGAATCAAACTTCTTCCATGCAGCAGAATTTGCTAGGTATCTTAAGAGTCATTTTTTTGTTCTCTTATCACGATGCTATCTTATCAAAGAAGCAGTTTCGGCACAAACAAATAGTTTTGTAATCTAGGAATAAAATGAAACCATCTTAATATTTTGACAAGTGTTTTTTTTTTTTTTTTTTTTGCATATTGATCTCTTTGATCTCTATCTGTATTTCGTTTCCATCTAAAAGCACCACACACATAACATGCATCGTCTTTATCTTTCTCTTTTCAGTACAACATACAATCATTAGAATAGGTATGTATTTTCTCATATCCCAACCCTAAAACTGAAATAGTTTTCTTTACTTCATGACAACTATTTGGCAATATATTTTCATCAGACAACAATTCTGTTAAAAATGCTAACAGTAAAGAAAAAAATTTATTGGTTCACCCACACGAACACTTTAAATGGTATAAGTGCACAATAGTTATAAACATAGTGTATTTCAAATTTAGATATACTGGTTTTTGGCATTCTCAAGTAATTCATAAAACTTATCTGAAGTTAGTTCATGTATGTTAGATGCATGAGAAGTTGGTTCGGGATTATGTAAATATGTGAGTGTATCATGTAACATGCCAAACATATCATGGTCAAAAAAATTTTCTTTACTAGTTGAGAGATCATGGTTAGATGCGTTGGATATATGAAATGTAAATTTTTCATTACTCTCTCCGTAATATATCCACTTGTCATAGCCACGTTGAAACTCATGACGTAACAAGTGATTGAAAATGGTGTGTATAGGAAATCTCAATGTGTTGAAACATTTAACACCAGGACATGATATCTTGCCATCGATGGATTGAATATTTGCATATGAAAATTCAGAAAATGCATTAACTCCGTCAATATATTCATCACTTGCTTTTGATTTAGAATACTTCCATGACTTGTCTACCATATTAAATACAAATGCAAATGTTTTGCACCGAATATATATAACATATGCGAATAGAGAAATAAATGAAATAAATACATGAAGTAAAAGAGTAGGAAAAAGTTTTTTTTTTTTTTTTTACCAAAAAGAATTAAATTAGCGCTAAGTGAAGATATAAAATGTTTTTGGCACCAAAAAGAGAAATTTGATTAAATTGGTGTTAAATAAGGCAAAGAGTAGAAAAAAGTTTTTGGCGCCATTTTTTACGCCAAAAAAGGCCGAGTTTATTGGTTGCGGGACTTATCCTATGTATTTGTTAAAAGGTCGTAAATCTCAATTAAGTTAATATTAATGTTGTAAATGTTAATTAAGTTAATATTAATGTTGTTAGTTAGCTTTTTGAATTTATATAAATTATATAGTATTGATAATTAAAGTTAATATTAATGTTGTTAGTTTTTTTTTGGAATTTATATAAAATTATATAATATTGATAATTATATAATATTACACTATTACATTCATTTATATCATTACATTATTTAAATTAATAATTTCATATCATTATATTATTTAAATTAATAATATTAATAATTTAAATTAATAATATTGACATAATTAGGCAGCACACCTGCGTGGTAGACCGCCCATGCCTGCGCGAGGTGGTGCGGGACTACGCATACCACTGCTAGGAGCACGGTAGACCGTGCATGTCATACGCGATAGACCTACGTTGAGTTTTGCACAAATAAGTTTTGCACGAATAAATTCACAGGAAAAATGGGAAAAAAAAAGATTCAAAGAAAGGGCTCAAATAAATTTATAGGAAAAATGGAAAAAAGAAAGAAAAGAAAGGCAAGTAGAATTAAAATCATGTACAAGTACAAAGAGATAAGTAAAATTACAAAGAGAAGAAAGCAAATAAAAAAAGTACAAGTGCAATTAGAATCAGGTAAATTTAACTTTAGGTCAATTTTTTTTTGCTTTTTCGTTACTCGCAATAGCAGAAGATGATGCACCAAGCAAAGGAACTAATAATCTCTCGAATGTCAAAAGGATTAGTATCAGTATGAGGCATAGAATGATTAGTATGAGGCGTGTCTGCAATAAGATAAGAACTAAATGGAGAGCCGAATGGACACGCAGCAAATGGGTAGGCAAATGAGGTTTGTATGGAGAAGGAGCTCCGAGGAGGTGCTCTAGTTTCGATGGCGGTGGCAGAGGAAGAAGGTTCAACCGGCTTTGTTATCACCAAATTGTCTCTTATATAGCAAACAAAGTTGCTATTCACCTTTACATCAGTAGACATGTTCATTAAGTTGAATAATATCTATCTATGTTCTTTCTCGTTGTATTACTTGAATTTAGCAAAACTATATCTCAATTCACCTACTTCCCTCCCAACTTCTTCCACTTCTCTCCTAACTTTACCAAATTTTTCATCAATCATATCCATGAACTATAATTTCATTGTATGTATGCATTCAAAAAGTTCATTCCACTTAGCGTTCTCATTCTCATTCTCATTCTTAGTGTCCTCATTCCCTTGTTCTTCTCGCTGTAACCTAGTTTTTGCACTTCTTTTCTTTATATTAACCCAAACACCATCCTCCCAAATCTAATTAGCTCTATATAAAGTTGTGAAATTTATATCATTTTTTGAGTTTAATTGCATATTATTTTCCTTTCATAGACTTATCTCTTGATTTTTTAAAATATCAGTAACTACACTATAATATGACAAATTTGAATTTGAGACTCTTGTGGTTATTATAAGATAAGGAAGCAGAAAATGTAAATTTGGATTTTTTCTTTCAATAATACACATCATTAGGCAAAAATCCTCTCCAGTAATAAATGTATAATTACCTGCTCATGACTTAATAGTGTGTGTGACAGCAAGTGTAGAATTCTTTCATGCAAATTTAGATGTGTGGTATATGTACTAAATTCCTCTAAACTATCATTATCAAATACTATCTTAACATCATTTAATATTTCTATCTGCAAATATGACACATTCTTTGTACTTCACTCACTAAAGACTACTCTTTCTGCATATTATTTTTGAATTCACTTCAATTTTTTTACCCTTAAAATAAGTTTCAAAATCATATGAGTAAACTTCACGATTAATGACCATGTAATAATCCTTGTAACAATCCTGATGTTCATACTCATTCTCACCATCACTTATTTCCATATTATCAATTTCAATTTCTTTCATATTATTATAGAAAATTCTGTCTACTCTCTCATAAAATTTTTTTGCTAGGATTGAAAATCCAAGAAGGACACACTTGTTGTAAGTAACCGACCATGAGTGATATTTCGATAAGAAAAAACCTTATCAGATATCTTGCTTTTATCAAGAGAGGGAAATTCCCTGTGGTTGTATTTTACTGATTTCTTCACAATTTCCTTGTCTTTTCGAGACTAATGAGCCATTTGTGTGAAAAGAAGGTTTGCTAAGAAGGATTTGGAGAAGGTTGCTAAGAAGAAGAAGAAGAAGGTTTCGATTAGGGGTTTGTTTCTGAGGGAGAAAGTTTGTGGGAGTTTGTGAGAGAGAGAATATTTAAGTGAGAAAGTAAGAAGAATTTGTATTGTGTAAAATTTGTTTATAAAGATTTTGAGTGTGGATTTGTTTGACGTGTGAGAGTGAGAAGAGGGTATAGATTTTGAGAATATTTTCTGAAACCATGATTTGAGTGTGGATAGAAGTAGATGCGATGCTGAGTTTATATTTATTAGGTAATTGTGCATGTGAATGTGAAGACTTGTGAACATTTGAGGACATTTGTTGTATACGGCTTGTGGAGGCTTGTGAACACACATGAAGTAAACATTTAAGGATTTTATTGTATGTGGCTTGTGAACACACACGAATGCTTCTTCTTTTGTTGTATACGACTTGTGAACTTGTGAACATGTGAGGCGTGTGAACGTGTGAGAGAGAATGAGATGTGTGGGAGAAAATGAGTGTGAACATGTGAAGAAGAAGAATCTTGGTTAACCATTTTTTTCATTTTGTGACATATATGATTGGAGGTATGTGAAGAAGGAGGAGAGAATATTTAGAGAGAGAGAGGATTTTGATTCAATAGTGAAATTATTATTATTATTATTGATTTTTTATATTATAATAATTAATTTTCATTATTTTATTATTTTATTGTTTGATAGAGTTGGTGCCCATAACATTTGAATTTAACAGTGAAAAAACTCATTTTGCCATTGTTTATATCTTGGATTCATCTCTTGAATTTGCATGAAATGTGTTAAATGCCACACAATGTTCACATGTTGATGAAGCAAAGCCCATTGAAACCCATTCAAAATTTAAATTTAAATTACTAATAATATGTTATTTAAATTAATTAATATTGATAATTATATTGTGCATTATCATCATCATCATTATTAAATTTTATGTAATTAAAATATTATTTAAATTATTAATATTTATAATTAATTAATTCATAAGGCCATGTAAATTGTCATAATTTCTAATATAGCCACTACCACAAAGTTCATATAATTTACTATAACTAATATTTTACATATAACACTATTTAAATTACTAATATTAATAATTGTATTATTTAAATTAATATTGATAATTATATATGAATTGTAATAATTTCCGATATGTGAATTTGACATTGGTCATAATAGCCAATTGTCATCAATGAATTGCTCTCATCCAATCCAACTCCAACACACACTCACTTGATCACTTGACTTTATACTAAATTGGTTAGGGTAATTGACGATTGGTACATATCAATTGATCCGATGGCTGGGGTTGGCTAGGGTACATGTCACAAACACTGCTATCTTTGCAGACTAATGTCTTTTCAATGCACATATCACACTACAATTCAATTGGCTAATGTCATTTCAATTTTTGATCCAACGGACTAAACAACGGCTGGGTGAATCTGTCCTTTCAGCATTTCATCGAATTATGTAGAATTATATAGAGAGGATGAATAAGAGTAAGAGGGAATTAAGAGAACAAAGGTGAGAAGGAAATTTGCGAATTTGAAAAATTTAGGTTTGGACTGTGAATCTTTTGTCAAGATTTCGAAGACAAAACCACGAATGGAAACATAGATCAAGATCAGACCACTGGTTCTTTCAACAATGAGACTTCTACGTCCTTTCTTGATGACGTTATCGGATTAGTGAAATATCTTTCTGGATATAAGTTTTTCAGATAAATTTCTATATCACCTTTAATATCGAATACAGGTTTAGCATTTTTAGCTTTAGTTATTAGTTATTAGTTTGAAGACAACGATGGGTTTTGTGTTCTCTAACTACAAATTAAAATTAAATTTAGTTTACTGTTTTTAATATAAATAATTTTTAGTACTTTATTTTAGTTTTAGTGTTCTACATTTTTTAACATAAACAAATTATGAACATATTCTCAATTTCTATCACAAAAAAGAATTCTTTTCGAAGAACAAAGTGAAATCGATGAGTGGCTTGCATGAGACCAGTAGCTTGCTTGCGATTCATGCAAGGACGGTATATTTCTATCAGTTTGTTAGTTACTATGAAATAACATTATATACATGTATCTGTGTAATAACATTATGTATATTTTGGAATAGACTGAATGTATTAAAAAATGAAGGGAACTAGATGAAGATGCGAGAGAGAAGTACAATAAAGTAGCCAAGCAAACAAAAAAATTATTTGGGATAAGGAGGGCAATGACACCGATTCAAACAAGAAGCTTTCCTAAGCAAGTGAAGGAGCTAATTTCTTCTCTCACTCATGATATGAAACGTGTAGTAAAACATATAGGATTTAGCAAACTTTTAAAACTTACCTACGACATGCTGAGCCAAAAATTATGCGAAGAATCGGTAATGAGGTTTGAACCAATGGAAAAGCGTATTTGCATTGGTCAAATCAGAACTTTAAGTTGACAAGTGAAGAAGTAGAGCGAATTCTAGGAATCCTCTACACTAGATGTGATATTTTGGGCTTTTCATCTTTGGTTGAATGCTCAAAGATTAAAAAGCACTTATCCAAACTAAAGTATACCAAGTTAAAAAAACATATGCACATGGAAGATGTCTCCTCCTCCAGGTTTAAACGATGCTTTTTGCTTTGTTCCTCCTTGGATGCTTTTTATATCCGACTACAAATGTCTTCCCTACCTCCAGACACCTCACGGCAACCATTGATGTCAACGAACAGAACTGGGCCAAATTTGTATTATAATAGCTAGTTGACGAGGTGTGCCAATTTAAAGGTCTGAAAAGAGGAGGAAGAGAGGAAGAAAAGAGGAATTGGTGGTTGTATATTTTTACTCATAGTAAGTTTTCAATATGCAATTCAATGTTTATGAACATATTCATTGTGATTTAACCATTAACAAATGTTTGTCCTCTGTGCACAGATCTTTTACTTTGAGAATGTGTGACTTAGTGATTTGGGCGGTCATGTAAAGAAGCTACCCATTTACTATCGGACAATCGACCAGGTCAATTGGAGACTTGGATTTGAGCGTCAAATTTAAGTTAACTGCATTGTTTATTTGATGTTTGAATTTTGAATAATGAGTTATTCATTGATAATATTATTGTTATACTATCTATAGGTTTACTATCAAATAAAGCTATAAAACAATATTCAAGTGACAACAAAAATAAAGAAATCAACAAAAAATCTGTTGAAGCCAGGCCAGTGGAGAAGAAATTAAGGTAAACGCATTAACAGTAATTTTGAGCACTTACCACTTGTTATCATATCTCAATCTCTTACTATAGGTCACAAATATCTCAATCTTACTTTTGTTTTATAGAGAATTAGTATGAAACAGAAACTTAAAATATTTCTGGAGGAGTCAATTCAAATCCAATGTAATCTATTACGAATGCAGCTTGATTTGTTACGCAGACTATGCAACTTGACAATGTCGAGGACTCTCCTATAAAGGAAGAAGAGAAGAAGCGAAAGAAGTGGAATGGTTATGATTTTGTTGAGGACTAGGTGGTATTGGATGAATAGGAGGACAAAGGGCAGGAGGGTTTTAAGGAGAGGGATAAAGAGGAGGATCGTTCACCCACTTCTTTTTCATAGCTAGATGCTGAATTGTATGAAGTGGTGAATGCCTTAACTAAAATGAAAGAGGTGAAGACAAACACAATTTCTACCTTTGCTAGTGTTTGGACTTTTTCTCGTGAAGAGGTGAGTATTTGGCATTTTTATGGATGAAAACCTATAAAAAATAAAGTCAAGCAAGTTATCTTTTACTGTATTACAACCTTTGTCATTTGTTATTTGATACATGTTACTAAATCTAATTTTTATGACAATGGATAGAACAATTTTGTATAATATTGCTGGAAACTATATGTTGTGGAGTGATACTTACGAATTGGATTAGCACATTGATATGAATATATGAAAATTTTTATTTATTTTTTATATTACGTTTACACAATATGATTATTATGTTTATAAACCATGGAATGTTACATACGTTTCCTCAATAGCTACTGTCCAAAGCCATCTCCCTTTTTCTCCAGATGTGTTTTTCCATTATGGTTTTAAGTATTCTTGCATTTTTTTCTTTGATTGTGTTATTCCATTGTGTTCTCAACACTTATTCTCTTCTTCTCTTCTTGCATCTTTATTTTTTCACTATTTCACTTGATCAACTGCGAGTGCTTACGTGGTCGACCGCGAATGTGGGCTACGCAAGCTGTACATCGTGCAAGTGCGTAGTAGACTACATGAGCTTGTGCGGTAGACTATGAAAGCATGCGGTCTACCACATAAGCTTGTGCGGTCTACGACTTGCTTTTATGGTCTACCACGCATGCAGCTGATCTAATCTAAAACAAATATTAAAAAAAATTAATAATGATAATTTTCCCTTTCCTCATCACATGCTAACTCATTTCCACATCACAAAACAAGTACACATTTCCTAACGCAGTGTTTATCTCTTCTTCACCGAAACTCTAAAATTTTCTCTTTCCACATGTCACATGGCAAGTACACAGAACTCCAAAAGAACAAAATTAGCATTCAAATCTTTCTCTATTCTTCACCACAAAACTCCAAAAAAAAACTCACAAAATTCAAACATCACCTCAACCCCCTCTCTCTCTCCTCCTCACATGCTAATTCCAAAGCCCTTCCACCACGTCTAACTCAATTCACCTCTCTCTCTCTTTCTCTCTCTCTCTCTCTCTCCTCACTCCAAAATCCTTCCACGTCTAACTCAATTCGCCTCTCTCCCCTTCTCTCTCCTCACATGCTCACTCCAAAACCCTTCCGACACAGCACCATACACATCTCCTCGCATTCTCACCTTGTTTTACTAATGCAGTGTTTTAGTAATGCGGATGTCTATCTTATTTTCTCATCTTGTTTTACTAATACAGATGTTTGTAGTTTTCTCACCTTGTTTTACTAATGCTACTAATGCAGATGTTTGTAGTTTTCTCACCTTGTTTTACTAATGCAGTGTTTAATAATATAGATGTCTGTGGTTTTTGCGTTTGGTTTAGACGCCAAACAAAAAATCAATCAAAGCTAGTGGGATATTTTGATAATTGAAAGTTGTTTGTCTGAAAAAACACTTGGATTCTAGTTTCGATTGTGCAATCTAGTGAGTTATTTATGATTATACATTAATATAATTTCTATTAATATACTATTGTGTTTTCATAATAGATTTTTATTCCTATAATTTTCAAATAACACTGATTTTGTTATGCTCTTTATCTCGACAAGCAAATCATGTACCTCCTCGGTTATCACTTTAGAGGTCATGAAGATGATAAATTACAAACTTTGATAGTAATTGTTTAATATAATTAAATATCAATTTTGTTCAACTATAACCTATAATATTCTTATTAATTTCTCTCTATAGAAAGATTGCATTGAGAGTACTTATGAAAATTTGCTCTTTATCTCCCAAATTGTACCTGATGAAGTTCCACAGCAGCCAAATATGTAAGTTAATTAGCTGCGTATCTCATGATTTTAAGTTAATGCATACCCTAAAATAATTTCTACATATCAGGAATGATTGTGAAATATTTGTTATGAGATTTTTGGAGATATGGAAATCAAGGATGTCCATAAGTCCACTAACTCAAAAGGTATGTTGTTGAAATCATTGTCACATCTTATGTAATCCTCATGTTTTTGTATTTGTATTGGAATTATTGATATTTATATTGAAATTAATGATGGCTTCATTTGATGACTTAATTTCAGAACCTTAATTTCTTGAGACAAGAATATTTTCTCAAACTTTTAATGTTGGAGCATAATGTAGTCCATCCTGAGATCATGTCCATGATAATAGAGAAGATGCAAATAAAGAAAAAATCAATAAAACCAAAATCTAAATGAGGGCAGAGAAAAACAATTAAACCAAAGTCTAAACGAGTACAAAGAAAAGGGAAAATTGTGAAAAGAATTTGAGAAATAAATGGTGGTAACTATGATGTGATAAACTCTGATGTGGTAAACGTGATGTACTGAAGTAAACTCGATGTACTGAAGTAAATGCGATGTACGAAGGTAAACCAATTGACCAATGACTGCGAGGTCAAGTTGATGTAATTTATAATAACAATCCCATTAGAAATAATTTTTTTAATTTACTAGAAACAATAATAATCCTAATAATAATCTATATTAATAATCCTAATAATAATCTATAATGGGTAATTACACAACATCAATATGCATGTTACTAATAGCCGATACTTATAGTAATAGCCAATACTTATAGTATTTCACTCTTCTTAGCAATTTTATCATTAGGTATAGCAATTTCAAAATAATAATATTATTACACTTTACCACACCCATTACTGTACCTCATTTCACTCCAATAATAATATTACCATACTAGTTATGGCAAACGTATCACATCACCAGTTATCCGAAATTATCCCATATTATTGCAACTTATCACCACATTTGATACCTTAACCTTAAAATTTTGAACCATCCCTAAAGACTATATACACAGACATTATAAATGACATATATAGAGACTATTCAAATAGTCCTTGAAGAGTACCATATATACCAATCACTGAAGACATTATAGAGACTATTTTCAAATAGTCTCTAAAGAGTACCACATTTACTGATCCCTAAAGACTATATACGAAACAAGTAGATAACATTTGCAAATAATACAATATAGACGGTATGGTTCAGTGACAAGATGTGCCAATTTAAAGATCTTGTGAAGAGAGGAGGAAGAGAGGAATTAGTGGTTGTCTATTTTTACTCATGATCAATATTTTATGTCATAGTATAATTCAATATTTATAAATATATCCATTTGTATTTAGCCATTAACAATATTTGCAAGATCAAGATTGGTGATGGGTAGTCAAATAAAACTATGAAACAATCTTCAAGTGTAAACAAAAATAAAGAAATTTGGAAATCTATTGACGTTAAATTATTATTATATTATTATTAATTATTGTAAATTTTTCACAATTTAAGTTACTACTATATTACTACGGTTATAATAAATTTATCATAATTTAAATTACCACTATATTACTATTAGTTATCATAAACTTATTATAATTTATTGTAAAATTACCACATGTTATCACGAATTTATTATCTATTATAGCAACCCACCACTTGTTATCCCAACTTACTACCAAGTATTGTAAATGATTTGATATATTAACTCTTAAATTTTTAAACCGTTTTTAAAGACTATACAAACGGTACACTTAGTAATCGATATAGATGGCACATATAAAAACTAAGTACCACATTTTTATAGATTTATACAAATAGTATGGTTTAGGGAGAGTATAAATTAACATTTATTGACGAATTGTAGTTGGTTCAATAGTCAATAAAACACACTCATATAAAGACTGTTTTCAAACTATTCTAAAAAAGTGCTACCGTCCTAATTAAAGCTCGCTTTTATAGATGGTGCAACATTTAGGTTAGTATGGATATAGAACTTATGCAGATATATGGTTTAACAGTCAATAAAAAGATTCAAATAGAGGCTCTTTTCAAGCAATCACTAAAAGACAATCACATTTATTGACAACAAATATAACCGTCCACATATTTACAGATGACAAAATATATTGATTAGTATAAATCTAAAACTTATAGAGATAGTATAATTAAATAGACATTGAGAAGTTATATAAAAACTGTTTTGAAACCGTCTCCGAAGACTCCAAATTTACTGACTACAAGTAATAATTATCATTGTCACGTCCCGATCCTCGGATCGACCACGCGACAACGTTGCGTTGTCTCGGTACACGGGCAGAACCTCTCCATATACCGGGACTCCGCAAGGCTACAAAAATAACACAACAATACACACGCGAGGACCCATCCGGTCCATCCCGGACTGCACACGAGCACACATCGGGGAGAGGGAACCTGTACATGCACGAGTCGATGTGGCCATCCTAGCCACCTAAAATTCTCAACAAAACCAATCAAAGGACGCACAGGTCTATTTAACTCCAAATCACCACACACACAAGGCCAACCCGGCCAACCCAAATCACGTGCACGCATCCGGCCATCTCGACCTTTCAAAAATCGAATAAAGTTCAAATATCTCATTTATACAATAAGTTTTTACCAAAATGAAATTTCAAAGAAAATGAACAAGTCTCTCTTCCATGGATTTAAAATCAAACTAAAATAACCTTACATCGCTCTTATACCTAACAAGCGGCGGATGACTCTTCACAAGCTCCAAGCTGTTGTCACAGACATGAACTTCCTCTGAAAGGTTTGAAAGAGAGGGGTGAGTATTGAGAAATACTCAGTGAGTGTATAGCATGTTATGATAATAAATGAGTGATGATTGTGGACATGTCAAATATCATTCTCAAAATCATATGGTCATATCAATAAATCTCAATGTAAACAAGATCTCAACAAATCATGATAATTAAATCATATGCATCCAGTTATCATATATTTTTTTTCAAAATCACGGGGTTGCCAAAATCTTTCCACCAAATGCTTGGCCCAGACCAATGATGAAATCGCCAAGGGATTCCTCATCAATGTCAATAAATCTTACACAATACCCCATTCCTTGGTTTTGGCTCGGGCCTCCCCTGGGGTGCAACCAGGCTAGTCTGAAGGGAGGGATTCAGAGGTACCTCTCGAGCGCAGCTATCTCGTCATCCAATATAACAGCCCAACCACGTCACCCCGTTGGGTCGCTCCGTGGAGGGAATGACTATAGCCATTATCCATGCACACAGCACCATTTCGCAATCATCAAATCATATACAACAGTGTGCCAACAGCACCATTTCACAGTCATCAAATCACAAACAACAATGTGCCAACAGTTTTTCAGATTTTCCGTACACGAGTTCAAATCAATCGCTTTCAACGCAAGTCAATAAACATGACACATCATTTTTTTTTCAAGTAATACATGGATGCATTCGGTAATTCAAATCTCATTTTGAAACATTCCACAATCATAAAACAATTTTAAAATATTCGTAAACTCATTTAAAACATTTATAAAATCAGTATAAAGCATTTTCTCACTTAAAATCATAAGCATGTATCCACTCACCTCTTGGGAGGGTGATCACTCCCAATTCCTCGATCAATCCCCAAATGACTCCTTTCTAGTCTCCAAAAGGTCAACTTAGTCAAATCATCACAATTTGTCATCAAATTTTCAATTATTTTAGGGTTTGTCATTTTCCCTAAATTTGTACAAATCTTAATTCCTCAATTTTTGCATATGCTCTAATGTAATCGATTGCATTTCACTTATAAATAAATAATCAATTCAAAATCAAAGCTAATTCAACCCTAAAACCAATCAAAGTCGGAAATACACTTAAAATAGATAAATTTCCTACGAAATGGAAAAATCTTTGAAAAATCTTTGAAAAATTATACACTTTTCGATTTCCATCCGATTTCCTCAAACCATATGTCATTTTCAAGGTATTGAAGTCTATTTTCATAATACAGTTGTATTTTGATTTCCTATATGCAGGATAACTTAAAATGATAAAGGCTGCATTGATCCTTAACTTAAATCTCAAATTCTGACTGTTTTCATGCATTCGTCAAATTAAACTCTAAGAGAAGTTGTTCTAATCAAGTCAATACGATTCTATCCTCCGAAACAGTCCAATTCATATAAAATCCTATAATTAACCTAAATAATTACATAAAATCATCAGAATGCATTCTAATTGAATCTAACATACATCCTACACATATACAACATTTCTTATTCTAGTTTACCCTAAATTCATCCAAATAAATCGAATAAGTTAATATTTTACCTCACCTAGGGTTTACTGCAGTCCAAAACCCTAACGTCCGTGTATCCACAACGCTGTCCGAGCCCTGCAATGCTCCTAGACTGAAGCAAAGTTTAACAATTAGTCCTAATTATCAAGAGAAATCGAAACCTAGAGCTAGGGTTAGAATTCAGCTCTTACTTGCGTAGAGAAGAAATTGCAGGTCATGGTCTAAGGGCTTTCGAAGATCTGCAGTTAGGGACTTCAACGCGTGTTGCAGAAGAGCCCTCGGTAGAGAGCAGCACCGCGCGCGAGCGAGGGGAAGGCAACCAGCAGTCGTGCGCGAGGGAGGAGAAGGCAACCAGCAGTCGCGCGCGAGGGAGGAGGGAGATAGGGGGCTATCGCGCGCGGGAGTAAGCAGAGAGTGAGAGACAAAGGGCGAGAGTGATAAGCGAGAGGGAGAGAGACAGTAGAGATTCAAGAGAGAGAGAGATGTCGAAGGAAGGAGACAGAGAGGGAAACGAAATAGAGAGAGAAATTAGAGAGAGAAACGGAGAGACAGAGAGTGATGGAGAGAGAGAGAAAATGACCGAAGGTGGCGAGCGACGGAGATGGCGGATCGCGGCCATTCGCGGTGGAGGGAGATCAAGAGGGTGAGAGAGAGAGCAGCGGGAGAGAGAGTAGAGAAAGAGACGAAAGAGATCGATTAGGGCTGAAGCCCTAATCGATTTGGGGACAAATCGAGGACGCGGCGTTTCATGTTAAAACGCTTCGTCTCTCTCTATTTTTTTTTTACATAAATAAATATACAATTAAATAAATAAGTAAATATTCCAAATATATATATTTTTAAATATACCAAAATCCCAATTTAAAACCCCAAAATCAAAAATCAATAAAATTTAAAATTTCTCATTATATAATAGAGATATTTACAAAATCTCTAAAACCGAATTTTTGATTTTATAATCATAATTTAATATCGTGCTTTTATAGACAATTGTGTTATTTTTGCTAAAGTTTGATAAACCTTTTCTGATAATCAATTTTATATTTTCTCGATCATCAATTTTATTCTGTAAAAAAATATATGAGGCTTTAATTTTAGTGTCCATGGAGAAAAAATTACTTTGAAAGCATGGATTTTCATCCTCGAGGGTAATTAACCCAAATAATTGATTCGGAGACTTGTAGTCGATGGCCATGAATTAGTCTTGAACTAAAAGCTCTTATTCGATTTTTTCATGTTATCCTCGGCTAGCTTCCATGTCTCACTCTCCACTCTCTTCCTCCTAATCATCACTCCCATCCTCCACTTTAGAGCTAGACTTGTCTGAGTCGTCCTAATCAGCTACTCCTCTAGCTATCAGCTACCTTCAATGTCTCACTCTCCTCTCTCTTCCTCATCATCGCTCCCATTATCCACCATAGAGCTAGACTTGTCTGAGTCGTCTTCATCAGCTACTACCCTAGCAATTCCTCCGGCCTATTCTAGGTGATATGGATGTTGTATTCATTGTGGGTATTGCAGAAGAATCGATTGAAAGAGAGAAAAAGACGAACTAAAGATTTTGGTTCAAAAGGAATGTGGGTTCAATGAGAGAGAAGTTGCAGTGAAAATAAAGTTCTGGGTTCAAAGTAATTACTGAAATACTCAGAATTATCAAAATAAATAAATAAATAAATAAATATACATATATATATATATATATATATATATGTATATATAATATCTCTACAAAACAATCTTATTGATGAGACCAAATTCCAAAATGAGGAAAATAGGTAAATCCAAGTTGCGTAAGTTTTCTTAAACAGATTATAAGCACAGCAGGCAGGCCTTGTTGGTTTTAGTTTTGCAGAAAAGCATGTGAGAGAGATGGGGACTACACAGATTGCATCTTCCTGCTATACATACATGCATAAACATTAATACAAACATGCATAATCTTCCCTTTATTGCAATACCGAAGAGAATGAACCGGTATATCTCAAACTCTAACCAAATATAAATGCACTCATCTTGTTCTTAAATAAGGAAAATCGCGATTTTCATTCAAACCCCAAAAGGGTAAAAATATCACATACATAATTTAAGTAAAATTCATCAAGTATGCCCATCTCAAATTCTTAATATCTTCCCCATATTGGAAGAAGTGTGCCAACATCTAACATACCCTTTTAAAATTGGATTTTTTTTTTTCTATTTTTCCTGCTGATTACAGTCCCGAGAGGGAGAGAGAGACTGAGAAGAGGACGAGGAGAAATTAGACAACCAAAAAAGGAAGGAAAAAAAGAAAAAGAAAGAACAAACTAGTACCATACCACTAATTGTTGAACTATGCTTTATTTTTCTAAAAAGAAAAGAGAGAAATTGGAGTGGATTAGCAGAAGAATCCATGATATCCATTATCAAAGTTGAGAGCATAATTAAAAGGGTCATAGTTGAGGCTGATTGACTTAGAGCGACCATAACCACTAATGCTCTTCTTCTCCATCTGTCTCTTTATTTCAACTCTAACCCTCCAATACAATCTTCTCAGCTTCCTCTTCCCACAGACAAACACCATGCTTGGATCACAATAAACATCTACAGCAACAACCACACCATCCATTTCCCCTCCAAATCTCAAACAAGACCTTTCTAATTCGTGTTTTCTAATTAGTAGCTTTAGAGCAACACAAAGAAGGTGGTGAAAAAGAAACAGGAGAGATATACTTTATAGAGACTAGAGACCCGAGACCAGAGACCAGAGAGAGATGTACTCGGAGGAGTCAGGACCGTAGCTTGCAGCGCAAGGTTATACAAATGCAAACGCTTTTCGGGGTCTTGGGGTATGCACCAGTTTAATGTTGTACTACTATACATTTTTATATTATAATATATGTTTTGTATTGTAGTGAATTTGGGGTGGTGTTGCGGTGGGTTTCTTTCTTTGGCTGCAGCAGCTGCCCGAGCTGTCGCTGCTGTCTAACAGAAAAAAGCATTTGCAGGAGAGTGAGAGGGTCCGGTGTTAGCGTTAGAGTGCAGTGTCACATGGGTATGGTGACTAATCACTCGGTGTCAGTACTAAAAAGGGTGGTGAGACTGAAACTCTAATAATCGCTAGGGATAAAAGGTTTGATTTGGGGTACCAAGATATTGATTTGATGGCTGAATCTTGATCGTCAATATCATTGGATTTGTATTCTTCCCCCCGGCCTCATTCAAAGGATTCTATTCCATGCAATTCTTTGGTTCCACCCCGCTCCCTCGTCCTCCTCCATTATTTCTAAAGAATCCTTTATCTTTTGGGGGAAAAAAAATTATCTGCCCCATATTTTGAATTAAATAAAAAATTAATTCATTTAAAATTCGTTTATAAATATTTCTTTTTTTTTTTTGGGTGGTTGAGACAAAATTTAGCTGTTTAAAATAGTAAAAAGGTAAAACAAAAAAAAATTCAATAATAAAATTATTTATTTAAAAAGTATTTTCAATTGAAATTTTTATAAAAATAAATTTCTTCGTGCTTTTCAGTTAAGTAAAATAAGAATTGATGGCATCAAATGCCACAAACATTCTCTTTTCATTTTTCCTTTTGCAGATTCTTTCATTTCATTCTAACTTAGCATCGTAGGTTTTGATTAATACAAAAGGTACTACATTTTGCAAATACTAATAGATTCTTAAGAGTGCCTTTTATTTTAGGATCATGAGTCAAAAGTAGTTTTGGCACATAATGCAACTCATCTTTGAATCGCAGTAGTCTGGTAGAGCTTATGATGGTCAAAGGGGGTCATCACATAGAGCTCCGGAGAATATGATTCCAGGCCTTTATTGAGACAGATTGAAGTAATGGGACATGACATTGCCCTAGCCTAAGCAGAGTTCCCTTCCCTTTCCCTTATGATAGCTCAAAGCATAGTGCTACCAGGAAGACTCAATTTGAGAGGTTGTATGCTTTGAGTTTGAAGGCTCTAACCATGTTGTGAATCTTCCTTCATTCTCTACCTTAATGAGAGGTTTTTGGAGAGTTGGGTAATGTGATAAGAGCCATTTTGACATAGCATAAGGGAGCAAATACCCCATATCCTGAAAATTAATCACATATCTATTGCATGTTAAAAAAATCCGAAAACTTAAGTATAGTTTTCTTTTCATCTATTTTCTTAGTTCGACCTTATAATACAACTTTCTTTCTTGGAAAGCTTATGAAAATCTTTTCTTGAAAATCATAATGAAATGAGTAGCAAATAAAATAATCCCTAGGTGAGATTTTTTAAGTTAGCAAAGAATCCTCCTTCATTATTACTATTAGCCTAGCACTACACTCTTTGGGCACGCAATACATACGGTGCAGTTTCCATTTGGGGGTAGGAGAGGAGCATGGTATTTCCTTTGAAACGTAAGATCCCATGTGGCTTCTCGATCGATAATTTTCAAATGATGTGCCACGAGCAAATGTGGGTGTGAAGGGAAGGCATGCAGATTTTACCCACTTTATAATTTTCAGTAATATTAAAAATTTTAACAGTAATATTCAAAGACTTTGTAGTAATGAATGGCCCTTGTCTTGTTCGAGTGAACTGAACTGAACCATTTCGATCAAAATGAGGTCTGGCCCTTCCTTCGGACATAGGAGGACATGGAGCGCGTGGGTCTACAATGGGAAGCGCCAAACCCCTATTAAATGCAGCCAGCCTAGGGGGGAGAGAGAGAGATGTTTGGGCGTAGCATTTAATTGGCAAAGCAGATTTTGTCGGACCTCGAGAGATGAGCCAAAACAGAGCCTCCCCCATGAGAGCAGCAGCGGCAATTGGTAAATTCACTTACCCCTCTCTCTCTCTCTCTCTCTCTCTCTCTCACCCACTCTCTTGATCTTTGTACTCTCTCTCTCTCTCTTCATAATCGTGCTTTCATCCCTTGACCCTCGTATGGAGTAAAACAATGAGTGTTAAATAATAGCAGTATTCATTCCACAAGCACACAAGTTTCAACCTATATGTGTGGTAACCTAATACATGCACAGAAGAGCTCCTATATGGGCCACCCTGTTACGATTCGCAGGCGGGGACTACGCCACACGTTGCGCCCAGTGTGTTAAAAAAAATAATTAAAAATAATTAAAATTTATTAAAATTTTAATATTAACATAATTAAAAAAATATTAAGATTTTAATTATAAAAAATTAAAAAATCTAAATTTTAAAATAATACGATTAACAACACTTCAAAAATTAAAAAAATTCAAAATATATAAAAAATAAAAAAATTAAGAATGTCGTAACTGATGGGAAGTGAGGGAAAAAAAAGAAACGTTGCTTTTTAAAGGGTTATAAAATTGCGTATATACATTTTGAAACCATCAAAATATAAAAACAGAAACGGATAATTTTATCATAGTAAAAAGAAATGTTTTTTGAAGGAAAGAAAAAGAAAATATTGATTTTTAAGAAAAAAATTTAATCTAAAATTATAATAATTAATAATATAACTGTGAAAAATTTATAAATATTAATATTTAATTTAAATTTTTTTAGATATAAAAAGTTTAAAATTAACTCTAAAATTTAAATATTTATATAATATAAATGATAATTTGAAATATCAAATATTTTAATATTAATATTTATCTTTTTAATATTTAAATAAAAAAATAAATTGTAACACAAAATATTAAAATATTAAAAAATAAACTAAAACTATATTCCATAATTTAATTTAAGTAAAATTATAAATATTAATATTTAATTTCAAAATCAAAAAAATATTTAAATACTTAAATATTTATTTAACATTAAATATATTAAATTAGAATGATAAAAATATTTATATAATATTAATATTTGCATAATATTTAAAAATGATTTAAGAAAATTTATAAATATTAATATTTAATTTAAAAATTTATAATAACAAAAAAAATTAAATATTTAATTTAAATACTTGAATATTTATTCAACATTAAATATATTAAATTAAAATACTAAAAAAAAATTCTAATGTTAATATTTAAAAAGATAAGGAGTATAATCATGGATTTGTGCGGTCATATAACTTGACGACCACACTTAACTGCACAAGTCTCTTTTAAGGATTTATTTAGATATATAGATATACAGAAAAAAAAAAAGTGCAATCAGAATCCTAAAATAAAAAGGAAACAAAAACGAATGGAAAAAAAAAAAGAAAAAAAAAAGGAAAGATTTGGTAAAAAAAAGACTTGATGAAAAAAAAGACCCAGATTGCAAAAAAAAAAAAATTAAAAAAATAAAGCAAAATCAATAAAAAAAATGAATGAAAAAAAAGTAAGAGAGAGTGATATCATGCAAGTTATAGAAAAAAAAAAGTGCAATCAAAATCATAAAAACAAAAAGGAGACAAATGAATGAAAAAAAAAAAAAAGAAAAAAGAAAAACTTGTTAAAAAAAAGGAAAGGACTTAAATGAAAAAAAAAGATCTGAATTGCAAAAAAAAAAAAAAAATGAAATCAATGAAAAAAATAGTAAACAAAAAAAAAGGGAGAAAGTGGGGTTACGTGAGTGGTTGTTGACTCCCCAAGCCCCTTTGTAAGGGGTATATCTTAGACAAGGATGGACAACCATGTTAATTCTTATTACCTTCTTCTACCCAATGTAATATTAGGGTTTATGCATCTTATATATTGTCTTGGTCTTGAAATTCAAAATCTAGTGATAAACTAACATCTGAGTGGAAGAGCTGAACGTGGAGAATTGAGTGCACCCACATTACAAAAAAGCAAGAGCAAATTAACAGTCACGGTGGTGGGGAGGTGGGGAGGACTTAAATCACTAGAAAATCAAATGGAAATGGTTCATATTGTGGCAAATTTTAACTCACAGTAAAAGAACATAAATTTACAACAGAGAGAAGCAAATGCCGAACTTAATTTGCCCCCCTGCATTTCGGAAGGTGTACGTACAATGTGAACTAATCCATATTACGGTATCCGGGGAGCAGGGATGTTATAAATCCAAAAACGATCATCTGGATTTCTTTTACAATTCCCCACCATTGATTGCCACCGTTGCCTTCAACTGGACCAACCCCGCCAGCATCATTCTCAATCAACGGATTATTCCCGTCTTCCCCGCGATTCTCATTCTCAACTCCAGGCTGCTCCTCTGCTTTACAAATACAACCAGAGATTAATCTTAAACGGTTCAATTTGATATTTTTGCATACAGAAAATTTTCCATCTGACGTTTGCACCCAATTATATTACTTCTTAGCAGGCAAATACTAATATCATAAATGTTAATGGATACTAAAGATAAAAACTTCTTTTCAATAAACATGGCACCAACAGTACAATAATTAGAGGTAATTAGTGATTTTTCGGATTTTGAAATGACAATGGTTCAGAGTGCTTTCACACCGGTAAGTTTAGTTGGCGGGAGGGGGAGGGGGAGGGGGAGGGGGAGGGGAAGGGGAAGACTTACATCACTTGATGGAAATATATGGATTTCTTTTATTTTTATTTCGTAGGGATGGAAGCGAAGGAAATTGATAGTACTTTTTTTTTATTTGGTTAGAATAAAAAATAAAAATAAATACCATCAATTTTACTCTTATACCCTTGTGAAATAATATTTTTAATATTTCTCACCATATTTTTTTATTTTTTTAAATATATTTTTCTAAAAATATAATTTTTTTATAAAAATAGTTATTTAATATATTTTTAATATTTTTATAAATTATTTTCATTAATATTTTATATTAAATAAAATTAGAATATTAATATAAAAAAGTAAAATTAGAAAAAATAATTTTTCCAATGAAGAAAATTAAATATTATTAGTTTATATTAAATAAAATTGAAATAAAAAAATAAATAATTTCGTAAATGTAAAAAAAGAACAAGGACAAATTTGTCCAAAAATCTCATTTCTTTCCATTTTCGTCCACTTTAGGACGGAAATGATTTCTTAAAAGGAAAGAAAAGAAATTACACCCCACTTTTACTTCCCCTCCGCATTATATTCCTTACCAAACGAGTGAAATGTGTCATTTTCTTCCACTTTTACTTGTCCTCCCTTTTTCCTTCCACTTTCACCCAACCAAACTACCCCTAAATCTATTTCTCTTCAAAGGCCCCAACTTATTGATCACAAAATTGAAACCACATCCATTCAAATACCTCAAATAAAATTGGAAAATATAGTGGAAAATAGTGATAATATCACCTTGGTTTCTTTTTCCATCTATAAAAGAATTATGCATTATCTCTACCAAAAAGGAAATTGAACACTTAAACATACAACCTAGTAGGATGACAAAAGAATATATAGCAAGCAAATGAGCATGATTTTTATTTTTTTAAAATGAGGTTTCATGCAAGAGGTGTCACTTGCAGCCTGACTAAGGACCATCCAAGGAGAATCTATGAAGGAAACTTGGTTGACAACATCCAGAGAACAAACATGGTTTAAGTAAAGATTATAAAAAAGAAAGAAAAAATTTAAAATAAGTAAATAGGAGTTTCTCCACCACTTCCAAAACACTCATAGCGGTCTTTGGAAATTACCCCTAAAATTCAATTGTATTTATTTGTTCGTTAGTATAAAACTGCAAAGCACAATTTGGTTAATAGACATAATCGGATCATGAGATTCAACAATTTATATAGATACCCACTTCTTTTTCCACTTTCCAATTTTCACTTCATGTCCCTCAGCTCTCTTCCTTCTTATCTCTTCCATGATTTCCCTCTCTTCCTCAAAAAGGACAATACAAAGAAAACAATTATAAATTCAAGAAATAATAAAATGTAATATGTTGCACAATTATCAGCTGTGGCATAATCCTTATTATATGACAACTAGAGAAGAGAGGTGGTTCACAAAGATTTATGTCAGGGTGTGAAGTAGTTAGTGTAGAGAAGAGAGAGTGTGTGGAAAGATAAGTTCATATGCAGAGAGATGTGAAAGAAATAAATTCGAAGATTTGAACTTTTTAAGTAATTAGAGGTATGCTTTGTCCAAGAAAGAGAGACAAAACTTCATTCTTCAAGAAGCACTAATTTTAGTAGAGAAGATAAGGTTACCATCTCTTCTCCAAAAAGTTTTAATCATTTGCAATTCAACTTTATAGTACATATGAGAGCAAACTTGAATTCAGGAGTTCAAATACTTCTCTTCTGGATCCTCTTCAGTTTTATATTTACGCGATTGAATGTCTCAGAAGCACATTTTTTTCCTCAATTTATATTGCTTACATGTACTACCACTTTTATGTTGGGAGGATAATTCTGGAGACATCTCAACTTTACCTAATGTGCATTATTTAAGAAAGTGCAGGAGTATATGCTTAGACGCTCCGTCAGTTGCAAATCGAAAGGATAAGTTTAGTTACCACACGTACAGAGAGAAAGAGGGAACAAACCTGGCATGGGAGGATTCTCATTTCTCACATGTGCAGCGGGTGCAATATTATCAGCCCTTACTGCCGGCCTACGTGGTTGGGGAGGTGCTGCACCTCTATGCATGCCTTGCGAAAGCCATCTTATTAGTGGAGTTAAAGCCCCTGTTTGATATCTGCGGCACGTGACATAATTAAAAAGGTTAGGCTGCAAATAGATTTACAATAAAGATAAGAAGGCATGCAAAGATGGAACATTCACATAGGCTGTAACAAAATAATTCCAAAATATGGACAGAAAAATAATGAAATCAATCATAAACATAAAAATACTAACTTCTTTACTTATTTTTTCAAACTTTCGGGGACTAATTTGTTGAGTTGAATTTGAATCTTCAATATCACCAACAGAGATGGGTCAACAGGGAAATTAAACTCATTACGTTTATCTATTTTACATCTAATACTATGAAATCACGAGATATTTAGGAAAGAGTGGATTGGATCACATGAACATGAAAGATAGAGAACAACTAATAAAGAAACAAATAAAAAGCTTCTGTAACAGAATGGAACTTTGAAAGAAACATATCATAATCCAACTTGTGTGGAGTTTGGACAAAAACCATATTTTGAAAATTGATATTTAAAAAGTATTGAAGCAAGAATATGATCAGCCTTTAGCTACTTACAGATAAACAAGAGAAGCAAAAAACACTAGTAGAACTAGCCGTTGCCTTGATCCATCTTGATTGAACAAAAAGATGACTGCAGCCAGCTTCACTATTAGCAACAAGTCAATCTGGAATGCAATTTGAAATCTCCTTACAACAACTTGTCTTTGAGGAGCTTGTTGTTCCTGACCAACTTGCCCATGCTCCTCACCTGCTGCTCCATTATCAGCAACAGCTGGTCTACTGTCAGCAGGAAATAGAATTGAGATGAACAAATGATATGCATTTTTTTTTTGGGGGGGGGGGGAAGCATACATGTTAGGCTTCTATGTTTATCATTGTATTAATCTTTATTGTATTTTACTTTTGCACATTGTGAACTTGAACTGTGAAAACTATATGAAAATAGAACTGCTAAAACAAGACAAGTAGTAGTTTTTTACTTCTCCCTCTTTTCCTGGCATCCTTAATTTCAATAACACCTTTCACTTGTTTTACTTAGATATACAGGCCCAGGAGGTTTTACAAAAATCACAAGACATATGGATTTCACCATTCCAATCTTCCACCCATTTCATAGAGTTCATTCTTGCAATAAATTCTCTCTCATATTGCAATAATTTCTCTCTCATTAATGCCTTAAATATTATATACCATCAATATTTGCTATTTCTAAAGAAACTTCTGGGTCTAACAACACTTTTGATTGAGTCACACTTGATGGACTCAAAGAAGGTCAGGAAAGAATATAGTCGATGGTACAATAGAGAATATACTTTCTTTAATCAAAACAATGGCAAGTTAAAGATTTAATGGAAGTTTTTTACAGATATTATGAACAAACACTTCGCTAAGATAGTTTGGACATATGCAACAAAGACCAAAGACGCACCAATTAGGAGGAGCGAAACCTTAAATGTAGGAGATTTAGTGAAATATTGGGGTAGACTATTGAAAATTTGGATGCAAATTACTCGTAAAGATAGGAGTGTCAAGAGTTTAATTGAGAAGATGACTTTATATAAAAATAAGTGACATTGGAAAATCCAAAACAATTAAGAGACTGTTTGGGATTGCTTAAAAAATACTACTTATATGCACTTAGTGTTTATAAGCAGTTTTTTAACTTATAAGCCCATTTTAAATTTTTCAAAAAATAAGTTGTTATCTATTTGGATAAATGTTACTTAAAATTAGTTAATTGTTTGGTAAAATAAGTGCTTATAAACTATATAAAATAGGGAAAAGACTATTCTGGATATAAAATGTGGTATGGTTGTAATTTTTGTTAAATACAAAAGGATGAAAATGTACTTTTGTTTGTCAAAATAACTTATTTTAGTTGTACTTAAAAACACCAAAATGAAAAAGTTTGTAGGAGACTTATTTTTTTTTAACTTATAAGCATTTTTTGGGTTTATAAGCATTTTTACAAATTTTAGTTATCAAATGGTTCCAATTTTAATTTTGGCTTATAAGCTAATTTGATCGGTTTACAAGTAATCCCAAACACTCTCTAAATTATCTCTTATTATTTTAAGTTCCTATACAACAACAATAATAACCTGGACTTTAATCCCAAATTTTGATATCAACCTTTTGAGAGACAAACACAGGGTAAAATAAATTTCCTATATTTGTCTCTCATTTTGGTTTTGACAAGGGTTTCACGCTGACTGTCAACCTACCGCAACCATTTTTCTTTATTCGGGTTTGGGACTGCCATGGTGGAGTTATTTTAAGTTTTTATGTATGGTTTATTTTTATTTCTCTTTTTCATCCTTCTTATTTTTTATTTTTTAGTGTTATCTTTACTATTTTTACTTTCAAAATTTATTTATTTTTCTTTTCTCTCTCCTATATTTGTCTCTCAAATAACCTACTCTAAAATTTAGAATTAAGGCTCAGGTGGTGGTGGTTGTCATTATTGTTATGAACAAACACTTCACATGGCCACACACAAGGTGATTCAACAACACGACCATTGAAAGTGGAGTAAGCATGAATTGGTGCAAAGTTAGTTCTTCTAGAATCTAGTGTTGGTCAACACTATCATCACTCCTTTGGAAGTTCAGGACCATCCTTTTTCTGATGAGCCTTTTTATACACTTTTTTTGGCCCCTATTTTGTTTGTGAGGGGTGTTATTGTCATTCCGTTACTCATACTCCTTGTAATAAAGGTCATTCAACCTTTTTCCTTATCAGCTCGCCCCAAAATCACTCCTTTTTTCCCCTTTATAGAGTCACAACCACCACACCAAGAGTTTCATGGTCCAAAATCCACCATTTCAGTAAAATTATGTGTGTACTGTTAACCTTTTTTTTTGGGGGATATAATGTTAACTTTCCAATGTGCTAATGACAACAAACAAAAGGAGATAGAAAAGGAAGATATGTTAAAAATAAACAAAAGAAATTAAACAAGCACCATATCTATATGGCCAAACAATTTACTTCATGTGTGGATTTATACGAGTAATCAACAAAAATGAGAAAAATAAACTCCAACCGATCCTTTTCACAGAACAAAATTGTACACTATTCTTTTGGAATATGGTTTGTTGAAGAAAATCTACATTAAAAAAAAAAAAAAAAAAACCCATATTTATTATAATTGCTCACCAAAGAACCAAACTGAGAAGACGTGTGTCGCATTATGATCTTGATAACAACATAGACTACGCTACCCCAAAAGTTCCCCTTATTGAGCATAGGAGCATTTTACAGCCTCATTACCCATAGAAAAACAAATGTGCCACTTTCTAGGAACCAGTAAAGAAATAAGGCAGGCAGACCATGCCACCTTTGGCTCTTTAAAATTTTCAAAAGATTGTGGCCCTTCCTACTCTTGTAAGATTTTTTTGGGAAAAAGAAAAGTTACCCCACCAATATTAGAAAACACAGCGAAAATAAATCTAGCAAAGACAAAAACACAAAAATTAGATGGTTTAGCTAGATAATCCCCGTGCCCATGTAAGGCAACCAAAACACTTCTTTAACAATCAACAAAACCTTATGATAATTACTTTTATACCAACACAAAAACCCAATTATAGTATATCCAAATTCTCTTACTCTCAAATGCTATGCTACACAATTCTAGCACCAACGTGGATTGGGTGCAATGGGAAGGGCTCTGCATTCCGTCCTCATGGACTCGAGTTCGAGTCCCCGTGGCGGCATAAAATAATCGCGTTGGGAGACCTCCCCTCATTCGTGGGCCCGACAGAAGGTCGATCCGGTTTAATCATGGCAGAGTCCCGGATACCGGGTGATGGCTAAGCCAAGACAAAAAAAAAAATGCTACACAATTCTAGCAAAACAATACTTCAATATCACTGCAGCTACTCCCACAAACATGCACGTATCTCACTGCTGCCTCCAATCAAATAATATGCAACCCTCTTTCCCACTCTCTTACAGCAGCCACCTCTGCACATATTGATGATGAAATATTGTCCCCTCCATTCCAAAACATTTGTCCTTTAAAGGAACAAAATGTTCCTTTTTCGCATCCTCGTTTGTAAGATCCACCATCCTCCTCAAACCACAAAAAATTCTCTTCACTTAGCGAACATATTTCTCAAACGAATAAATAAAAGATAGTTGTCAAAAATCAATTTTTTCTTTAAAAATAAGCTTTTACAGATGAAGTTCTATGATCTTTTATAAAGTTTTGCAGATTTATGTCGTTTAGAAACCACTTTTTGTTTTAGGTTTTAACCAAATTTTTGCATATACAAAAGCAACAGTGTTAGGCTTTAACAAAATAAGCCTTAACCCTTTTAAGGATCTGAAAGGGTAGGAAACTCATTTATAACATTGCTACAGTTCACTGGTTCTGATCTATTTGAATACATGCTTCAACCAACTTTATTTGATCAGCAACAAGTGATAAAACTAAAATCAAACTGCTTAACACATCTGTTGCAGTTATCCTAATTTAATCTTAATTCATTTCCTTTATAATATTAGTTATTTCACAATTTCCAGATCGTCAACAGATATCTTTGAGATCAATGTTAGCTCAAACTAGAAAGGCAATACAAATGGGTCATTGAGGGAGATATCCAGTCCATAGTGCATACTTACTCTAAATGTTCATTAAATTTGTTTTGTGGTATCTGCAGATAAAAAGCGAGAATTTAAAGAACATAACCCAAGAAAGCCACCATAAAAAAATATAATACCCTGAATGATTACAAATACTTTGAAGATCCTTATATAAGACATATATGGCTTAAACTTAGGATCAACTCCACCAAAATTCATCTCTAAACAACTAAGAGCAGCAAAAAGGATTCTATGACTTTCTTCATCTGATAAAACCACATAGGACCACGTACATACATAATCTGAATAAGAAAATCATAACAGCGCATCAAAAAATATAAAAGAATAAGAGAAATTTGGGTGCAGACACTTACGTGGGTACATTATAAGTAAGAGGAATAAGGGTATTGGATGGGAGGCCAATATATGAGCCCATGAATGGAATAACCGGAACAGCATAAATGCCAGCTCCTCCATTCCTGTGCTCCTGATTCTGCAAACCCACTAATCCAGGGTAAATCATACCTAACACATTCACATCACCAATTCCGGGAACCTGCATCAAAAGGTATAAACCCTAGGTTCAGATTGTCGTGTAATTGAGAGAAGGAGAATCGGAATCGGAAGGGCAATTGGTACCTGTGGCTGCCTGAGACGCTCCTCGGAAGGTATTTCAGTTGAGGTTGTCGGCGATTCGGAGACTTCCGCCATTAAAGATATCTCTGCTCTTTCTCACTCTTCCTGAGGTGTCTGTGTGTCTGGGTCTGGATTCCAGAAGGAAGATGATTAAACTAAACCCTAAGAAATGTAATTTGGGAGAACTGCAGAGAAGCCCTCGAAGTTTATAAAATTGAAGGATTGCCCAAGTGATTCAATGATTTTGCAAACTGCCCCTTGTGAGTTTCAGAGCGGGCAGAAAGTCGGGTTTGGTACATGCGTGGAGACAACCAATGATATGTTTATCTAGTAGGAGAATAATTAATCATTGTTCTCTAAAAATTAGAGGGGTTGAATTTTTAGTTGTTGGAGGTAGGTTATGACTCTACAGATATCATTTTCTTCTTGATCTAAACAGTAGTCGTTAGTAGGTGGATACATTTGTAAAAACCACCGAAGGGTGCTCCGGCAGGAGGCTCCGACGCTCAAGTTAGTAAAGAGCGGTTTTTGATTGAAAAAAACAGACTGTGAGTTGATGGAAGGTTGTTCTCTGTGATCAGTGTACCCAGAGTATTAGGCCCAGAGAGCATACCTGATTTTGGGTGTTCTGAAATCTCTTATACCTCTGAGAGTCGCGCGTCGTTAGGGGACTTCAACCCTACCTTCCTTATCGAACTGATCCGAGAATCTCGGAAGTTAATATTTCGAATTGATTACGATCATTATTGATAGGGAAAACTTCTATCTTCGGAAGGAATGCTTTCCTTATCTGAAAAGTCTTAGAGTTGCCGTTATGAAGTAGGAAGTCAAAGTTAAGGAATCTTGACTTTCCTTTAGAATCGTTAAGAGTGCTGCCTGTCATTCGGTCGTTCGACCAACAAAGGGTCATTTCCATCGGGACTCTTTCGATTGATAGGCTGGTGTTTGCTTGCCCGATCGGGACGAATACCTTTATTCGATGAGTTACATTCAGTTGGTTGTTCGATAAGTTACATTCAGTTAGCAGGACGATTGAAACCCTATCGTTCGGTAGGACCGAGTGACTGAGACCCATCGGTAGATTAATCTGGACGGCTATGGCCCTTCGATAGATTGTTGTGGTGGCTGTTAGATACTGGTCGGCAGGCGCCCTTCATGGGCGTTTTGAGAATTGGCTCTTTTGGTTTGGGTCTCGGGTCATGTCCTATCATTTGCCCCCGACTCATGATCTTCTTGAAAAAAAAAAAACGTCATGAGTAGATACCTACGAGGCGTGTTTGATACGTCCTGGGAACCTAGGGACACTAGGCTTGTTCAAAACCATTCTACTTTTGTGCCACGAATATAAGTGTGTATCATCGGAAGTGATTTCCTCATGGGGAATTGGAGATGATTTATTTCCCCATATATGGCAGAGTATCTCTTCTGATCCATTTCATCTGCCCTGGATTAATTAGGACTTACTCTTCCACCGCTATAAGTAGTCGTGACATGCATCCGCTTTCTTTCACAGAGAATTGGTATTCCTTTATGGTTGAGAATGATTTTCCCTAAGGGTCGACTTGCTGGGCGCTGTGGTGTGCAACGCCCCTTGGTTGGAGCGATTTCTACTAAAATGAGATCTCATTAAAGAAGAGGATTGCTAGAATGGGATCTCATTATGCTAACCGTTTGCTTCGGTTGGCATAGTTTGATCCCTTGCTATCAAGCAGGGGCATCTCGCACTGTCTTGCAAGGCCTTCTTCGGTTGGTTCTCACCATCTAGACGCAGTGGGGATGTTCTTCATACAGTCTTTGGATGGGTAGGTCGAGTTTGGGTCGCTTTGCGGGGTAAAACCTGAGCTTGCCTTTTCTTGTCCCTAGTGTTATATTATTGTACTGTCCAGCATAGGGATTGTGTTTTTCCTTGGTTGTTGGATCATTTCCTTGGTCCATAACAATTGTTGAGAACTTGAGGAAGAATTCTGCTATGTATTTCTCTTAGCCCAATTTAGCAGCTCACGCATATCCTTTTGTAATCGAAAGTACTATTTTGTACAAATATAAATGAAAAGGTTGTACTTTACTTACTTGAATTTTACTTCTTCCCTTTTTATATTCATTGTCCGGTTGTATACCTTTCTTCATTCTTTGTCAGAGTGGATCTTTCCTTTAGGTCTTTTTTTGTTCAAAAGATTTTTGTACGACCTGTGTGAATGGTGGAAGCTGGGTGACTGAGGCCTTTCAAGCGATAAGAAAAAATTTCAAGTTGTGGGTCGCGTCCACCCGTCCGGGGGGTTACATTCTCTATTGACGACGCGTACGATCGGTAGAGGTTGGGTGACTGAGGCCCTCCGATAGAAAACTTTTAAGTTGTGGGCCGCGTCCACCCGTCTGGGGAGTTACATCCCCTATTGATGACGCGTACGATCGGTAGAAACTGGGCGACTGAGACTCTCCGATAGAAAATTTTTAAGTTATGAATCGCGTCCATTAGTCTGAGAAGTTATATCTCTTATTGATGACGCGTACAATTGGTAAAGGTTAGGTGATTGAGACCCTCCGATTGAAAATTTTTAAGTTGTGGGCCACGTCTACCAGTCCGGGGAGTTACATCCCCTATTGATTTCGCGTATGATCAGTAGAGTTTGGGCGATTGAGGCCCTCTGATAGAAAATTTTTAAGTTGTGGGTCGCGTCCACCCGTCCGGGGAGTTACATCCCCTATTGACGACACGTACGATCGATAGCGACTGGGCGACTGAGACCCTCCGATAGAAAATTTTTAAGTTGTGGCTAAGGAAGACCTCCCCACTGTTGGATAGCATTGAGGTTCATTGATAGTATATGCGTAGGTTTTTTGAGTTCCAAGTCCTAGGTATCGCCGACCCGCCTAGATTGTCGAGTCGGTATGTTCCCGGTCGAACTATGGAACGTACTTGATACAGACCTTCCCAATTAGGGGCGAGCTTACCCCTGGGCTGCTGTTGACCTTCCCAATTCTCTGGGTCTGAATGTTCGGCTTCTAGCCATTCGGTTATGATGCCGGGTCATTTGTTGCTGATAGGCTGTCATTCTTGTTGATGCAGATTCCCGCAATTCTGGAAGTAAGTCCAACATTTCTCATAAGGTGCGTTCGTTCTACTCGACATCATAATGAGCTACTCGGAGCGAGTGAATTGCCTATTTCCATGGGTATGACTGCTTCGTTTCTATAAGTCAGACTGAAAGGTGTTTATCTTATTGCCCTTCGAGTGGTAGTCCGATACGACCAAAGGATGCCATAAAGTTCTTCAACCCATTGCCTTTTGGCGTCGTCCGGCGTCGTCTTTAGTCCTTGTAAGATCGTTCGGTTTGTTACTTTAGCCAGTCCGTTGGTTTGTGAGTGAGCGACCGATGAGAATCTATATTGAATCTCTAATTTCTCACAAAACTTCCAGATGCGCTAGTTGTCGAATTGCTTCCCGTTATCTGTGATAAGGACTTGCGGTATACCGAATCGGGTGATAATATGAGTCCACACGAAAGATTGGACTTTGGCGGCCGTGATCTGGGCTAAAGGCTCGGCTTCCACCCACTTCGTAAAGTAGTCGATCATCACAATCAAGAATTTTCGCTGTCCCGTGGCTGGAGAAAATGGTCCGAGGATGTCCATGCCCCATTGAGCGAATGGCCAAGGGCTGGATATTGGATTAAGCTTGGTGGAGGATAGCCGAAGAACCAATGAGAAGTGCTTGCATCTGTCGCACCTTTTGATGTAGTTGTTAGAATCAACATTCATGGTTGGCCAGTAGTATCCCTGTCGAAGGGTCTTATAGACTAGATTTTGAGCACCCAGATGATTGTCGCAGATTCCTTCCTGAATTTCTCGAATGACGTAATTTCCCTCTTTGGGAGTAAGGCATCGTAAATACGGGTGAGTGAATGACTTGAGGTAGAGAATCCCATCAATTATGGCGTAGTGTGAGGCCTTTCGTTTCAGTTTTATCGCTTACCCCCGGGATTCTGGCAGGCGATCGTGTCTTAGGTACTCTTTTATAGGGTCCTTCCAACTAGGCGACTGATCGACTGGGAGGACCGCCTTGGGCTCGTCGATGCTGGGATACGACAAGTTTTCAATATATAACATTCGACTAGAAGCAACTGAATCGGAACTAGCCAACTTCGACAGGATATCAGCTCGCACATTTTTCGAACGAGGAATTTGTTGAATATCCACTTTGGCTAATTGGTCCATCCTCTCGCGCAACTTACTTAAATATTTCGCCATGACCGGGTCTCTAGTTTCGTAAACTCCTTTGATTTGCTTCACGACCAACTGGCTATCTGTAAACACCCTGACATTTCGTGCTCCCATGTCGATTGCGATCCGGAGGCCCGTTAACAGAGCTTCGTACTCGGCTTGGTTGTTGGTGGCTTGGAAATCAAAGCGGAGGGCGTACTCTACCTTAAAATCATTCTGTCCTACCAATATGAGCATGGAGCTCATTCCTGAAGAATTTGATGATCCGTCCACATGGATAGTCTATTCGAGGGCAACCCATTCTTCTTGATGGTTAGAAAGTTGCCCTTCAGACACCGTGGGTAAAGTGCATTCAAGAATAAAATCGGCCAGTGCTTGGCCTTTTATTACGGGTCGTGGTCGGTACTGGATGTCTAACTCGCCCAGCTCCACACTCTATTTGATGAGCCATCCTGACATATCCCTTTTCTGGAGGATTTGTTTCAGCGGTTGATCGGTGAGCACCACAATAATATGGGTCTGGAAATATGGTCGAAGGTGCTTTGCTGAGACGACAAGGCATAGGTTATCTTCTCAATCGGCCGATAGTTAATCTCAGAATCTTTCAGTATCCTGCTCATGTAATAAACTGGCTTCTGGGTGGCAGAGTCCTGCCTCACTATTACGGAACAGAGTGCTCATTCGACGACAGCCAAATACAGGTAAAGTTCCTCCTCGAGAACGGGTCGCGAGAGCAGTGGCAGTTATATTAGATATTCTTTCAGTTATTCGAAAACTGCTTGACATTCGGATGTTCATTCGAACTGTCGGGATCTCTTCAACGTGTCAAATATGGGCTTATACTTTTCGCTAACTCTGAACATGAATCGGCTTAGGGCCGCTATTCGACCAGTCAGGCGTTGCACTTCCTTGAGTGTCTGGGGGGTGTCATGTCTAATATTGCTTGTATTTTTTGGGGATTGGCCTATATCCCTCGGTCGGTGATCATGAAACCCAGGAACTTTCCGGAAGCGATCTTGAATGTACATTTTTCTAAGTTTAGCCGCATATTGTATCGTTCGAAAGTCTAGAAGGTCTCTTCAAGATCTGCGACATGAGCTTCTGCTGTAACGCTCTTTACGAGCATGTCGTCGACATAAACTTCAACGTTACTACCCAATTGGTCTTTTAAGACCGTATTGACCAACCGTTGGAAAGTTGCATTGGCATTCTTCAGGCCAAAAGACATGACTCGGTAACAGTACGTACCGAATTTGGTGATGAAGTTGGTCTTTTCTTCGTCTTTATACGCCATTCTAATCTGGTTATAGCCAGAGTAGGCATCCATGAAACTCAAAAGTTGGTGTCCCGAGAAGTTGTCTACAAGCTTGTCAATATTGGGGAACGGATAACTATCCTTCGGACACGTTTTGTTGAGGTCGGTAAAGTCTACACATATCCTCCATTTACCATTGGCCTTTTTCACCAAGACTACGTTAGCTAGCCATTCTGGATACTTGACTTCTTGGGTGAATCCTGCTGTCAATAACTTTTAAACCTCTTCCTGGATGGCGTGTTGGCGTTCGAGGACGAACACCCTTTTCTTCTGCTTAACCGGTTTGAAGTCGGGATTAACGGTTACCTTATGGGCTATGACCGATGGGTCTATGCCAGGCATGTCTTCTGGAGTCCATGTGAAGACTTTCGAGTGTCGTTGTAGATAGGCGACAAAGGCCTCTCGTAAGAGAGGTGATAGGTTGGCTTCTATCCCGACTGTTTGACTGAGGTCGTTTGTCAAAAGGACCTCGATCGTTTTTTCGCCTGGTTTAGGCTTGGCTCTCGGCTCAGTGTCCTCTCTAGGTTCCAGAGTATCAACCAGGAAAGTTTCTTGTGCGCCTTGTGTCGCAAAGAAGATATAAGGGTCAGGGTCACTTCTTATGGTAGCCACCCCTAGCGGTGTTCTGAACTTCACTTTCATGTGTCTCATGCTCGGTAGCGCCTCTAGATCGTCTAGGCTGGGTCTGCCGAGTATGGCATTGTAGGGAGAGTAGAGCTTTACCACATGGAAAAGGACGGGAGCGGTTGCGTGATTAGGGGATCTTCCTAGGGTCACAGGAAGATGAATGATGCCTTCAGGATAAGTGAGCTCGTCTGAAAGCCCTTAGAGGGATCCGGTAGATGGCAAAAGCTGAGATGGATTAAAACCCATCTTGCAGAAGGCGTCCCAAGTGAGAAGATCACAATCAGCCCCCTGATCAACGAGGACCCTTTTTACAATGTAGGAATCTATTTTGAGGGTAATGACAATAAGGTCATCGCGGCGAAGATCTATCCCTGCTAGAAGGTCATCATCATCAAAACATATGATTGGCCTTCTTCTTTTGGCTTGTGCTATGTCGGAGATGACCGTAGTGAGCATCGTCATAAAATTTCAGAGAATCAGTCTGTTTCCCACAGACGGCGCCAATTTGTTGAAGGTGGGTTATGGCTTCACAGATACCAACTCTTTCTTGACCCTAACAGTTGATGTCAATGGGTAGATACACCTGCAAAAACCGCTAGAGGGTGCTCCAGTGGGGAGGCTCCGATACTCAAGTCAGTAAAGAATGGTTTTCGATTGAAAGAAACAGACTGAGAGTTGAGGGAAGACTGTTTCCTGTGATCAGTGTGTCCAGAGTGTTAGGCCCAGAGAACATACCTGGTTTTGGGGGATTTTGAGATCTCTTTTATTTTTGAGAGTCGTGCGATGTTGGGGGATTTCAACCCTACCTTCCTTATCGAGCTGATCCGAGAATTTCAGAGGTTAATATTTTCAATTGATTACGATCCTTATTTATCAGGAAAACTTCCATCTTCGAGATGAATGCTTTCCTTATTTGAAAGGTCTCGGAGTTGCCGTTATGAAGTAGGAAGTCGAAATTAAGGAATCTTGACTTTCCTTTAGAATCGTTAGGAGTGCTGACTGTCGTTCGGTCGTTTACCAACAAAGGGTCATTTCCATCGGGACTCTTTCGATTAATAGGCTGATGTTTGCTTGCCCGATCGGGACGAGGTGAGTTATATTCAGTTGGCGGGACGACTGAAAGTCTATCGTTTAGTCGACCCGGGCGACTGAGATCCCTCGATAGATTGATCTGAACGGCTATGGTCTTTCGGTAGATTGTCGTGGTGACCGTTAGATATTGGTCGGCAGGCGCCCTTCGTGGGCCTTTTGAGAATTGACTTTTTTGGTTTAGGTCTCGGGCCATGTCCCATCACTAGTTATTGAGATTTTATAAAATTTATTTTATTTTAATTAAATATTATTATAAATATATAAATATAAATAAAAAATAAACTTTCTGAACAAGCCTTATACTATTATACTGCATATAAACATTTCTTTATAGTTGATGTATTAGTTGTGACTTGTTACTATGTTGATTCTATTTTCATGTGATTTAGTGATTTTTTTTAAGAAAGAAAATTTATATAAAATTTTTACATAAAAACAATTTCTTGGACGCAATCATATAAATTTGTCTCTATCAATTTATTTGAAAATTATTACTAATAATATATGGTCGCCTTTGTGGAGAGAAAGCTCATATTCTTTTGAAAGATATCGACAAAGATGGCGAGATAAGCGAAGTCATACTGAAATTTTCCAGACTCTAAATAGATAGGAGCTGCCTTAAAACTTAAACAAACACTTAAAACAAATAAGTAATTCTAACACAATTTTATTGAACAAAATATTCGATATTGTTAGAGGTGGGTCCTAACTTTACAGATCCGACTCTTTATGACTCGAACGGATATTCAGTGAAAAGGCTTGAAATTTATAAAAAACCACCTGAGAATATTTCGGCAGGGGAGACTCCAATGTTCAAGTTAGAAAGAGCGATTTTCAGAAAAAATAAAACAGACAGAGAGAGTGAGAGAGCGGATTTCCCTGTGACTTGTGTGTCAAGTGTTGAGTCAAGGGAACCTACCTGGACTGCTGTGTATTGGAGGCTTTTATATGATGTCCTGCTTGAGTCATGTGAACTCAGGGTATTACAACTTTAGTTTCCTTACAAAGAGATCCGAAGATTCTGGGATTTCGATAATCAAATTATTCGAAAAATTCGTTATTCTTATCATTTGGAAAGTTGAATATATGGGGAGATTTCTTTCATTATCCGAAAGATATGTTTCGTGCCAACATAAGAAACAAATGTCATTAGACTTAGTGGAATATTACCTTTGATTTTGTAAGAACTGAAGGGGTCGACTGCTGCTCATCGGTCGAGGGAGAGCGAGTATTCGGAAGCACCGAACACCTCCATGGAGCGATCGAATAGACGTCATTGGGAATTAACTGAATGGTTGATAGGATAATATGGAAGACAGTTCCCTAACGTAACGGACGACATCTTTCATTCGGGAAGATAGATCCCATCGACAGTTTGGGGTGACATGGCCCGTTTTAGGAGATAGATCCCATCGACAGTCTGGGGTGACATAGCCCGTTCGGGGAGATAGATCATATCGGTAGTTCGAGACGACATGGCCCATTCGAAAAGATAGATCCCATCAGCGGCTCCGAGCGCACTAGTCTTTATGAATCATGGGCGTTACTGATGTTGGACTCTTTTTGCATTAGACCTTTCCGGATATGGTCCCATTATTTGCCCTTTACTTATGGCGTCGTTTTGTAAGAAAGATGTTATGAGTAGCAGTCATTGGGAGATACAAATCCTTTGTTGCAACACATGTCGTTTCATATTTTACAAACCGTCTCTAGTGTTCCTTATAAGTTTTCTCTTGGGAAAGGAGTCGGTATTTCCTCTGCCTCGCATTTGCTTTTTCGTCTGTTGAATCGTCTCAGTACGCAGAAGATCTTCTTCGAGAATAATGACAAGAGGCTTTGCTTTTTAAAGCATTAACAACATATTAGCAAGGGAACTCCAGGAAGTTCATACCAGCATGCTAATGGGCGATGATTTTACCTTGGTGTCAGCCTCAAATAAGAACAGGGTAAATAAAACGCTGAGAGATTGTTCCAATATATAAGCAGATGGTGAAATTTGGTTTGAGGGTGCCGTATACTGGCCCATTTGCTGAGATGCTGCGTCATTGAAACATATTTTCCACCTTGTTAACTCCCAGTGCTTGGCGCCTGATTGTTACTGTGATCTCTCTGTTAGGGTTTTGTCACATTCATTTTGATTTCGATATCCTAGCGGCCCTCTTTTCTTTGATAAGATGTATGAGTAAGGATTCGACCCGAGATTGGTACAAGTTGCAGACCCAATCTAAGTTTGACCGGGGGTTTCATTACAAGGAGTCTTCCAGTAATAATTGGATGCGCAAATATTTTTCTGTGGAATTCAAGAACAAAAATCTCACGCAGGCAATCCCCAGGGCTGATGGGACACCTTCGCTTAGGTTGCAACCTTCAAACCATTCTCATCATTTTCGTTTCATGTGCTCGGTCAATAGTTACTGTAACTCTACTTGAAGATACATATTTATTGACTCCTTGATAGACGATTGAATGTTGTAGTTAGCAGGTTTGCTGATAAGAGAGAAGAAGAAGATCGATAGCCCCTCTTAGTCAACAGGGAGAGGATCGGGTTGGTGACGTTTTAGACTTTGTGGATGATGCTCTGCTAAGAGAAATTATAATTGACAAAGATTCGAACATGAAGAATTCTTCAAAAAGGACCGACGAGGTGCCTGAGGCCTAACCCATGCTCGCACTTCCTTCAGTGAAGAGGAGAAAGATTACACAATCTGAGTCTCAAGCGGGAGGAGGACATGAAGCAAGCAAAGAAGCCAAGGAATACGTGCCCTTGGCCACATTGAGGCTACCCAAAGCTGAGCCAGCAGAGTTGAGTAAAACCGGCCGTTCGCCACCTACCACTGATAAAGGTATTTTAGCACTGAGGATTCCTGGAATAGAGAGGTTCGAAGGGGCCCCATTACTTGTTGTAGAACCGAAGGCACCTGTCACGCCCCGAATCGGGAATCGTGAACAGCCGCCCGTTGCCCTGGATACCGGCTGTATTTTTATAGAAAATCGGGCAGAATCTCCTCATAAATCAGAGGTCTCCCATGTACAATTAAACCTGGATACCTGTATACATTAAAATCATCCTGTAATTTAAACCAATGGCCATCCCGGCCTTTCCAAAACAATCCACCAAATCTCACAACCGACATCCAGACAACGCAAGCTAACAAATCAACAACAGTCCTAGCCACAAACTTCTACTGTCATGCCCAACTAGAGCATGAACAGCCGCCACACCGAGCGAGCCTAAATTTGTACAATTTTATTACAAATTTCCAAGTTAACACTTTAAAAATTTACAAATGCCTCAATGCAAGTGAAATATGAGAGTTTCGCAAACAAAAGTCTAAAAATTATACAGTCATCCATAATGTGTACACGGTCAACTACGGACCTCAATATCAAGACCACGCAGGGTCGACATAAAGTATGAAATTCATATTTTCAATTTAAAACTTAATCTCACCGTCGTAAACACCAATCCATCAACAAGCTATCATTCCTCTAGAGTCAATTGCGTCACCCTATCACCATAATCCTGTTTGGGGAGGGAAAGAGGAGGGGTGAGTACTCAGGCAAAAATACTCAGTGAGTGAGTGGGTCAATGTAATCGTGTAATATGGGGTGTGAAACTGGAGTGTCAAAGAATAAGTATATAAATCATATTTCAAATCATCATACTTTTCATTTCAACAATATATCATTAACACGCATCAACAAATCAAATATGCATCCAAAATACTGTCATTAAAATCATAGAGCTGTCAGCCGAAAATATCCTGGCAGAGGTCTACCACGACCTATGACAGGCGCACCGGGGGTGTTATATGCGATTTTATTTAAAATGCTCTCTACCCCGGTGTTGGTGACGAACCTCGTCCAGGTGCTAGACTTGGAGAGTGTATCCAAATCCTTCCCCTTTCGGGTTCAACCTGGCTAGTACCGTGTCGTAAATATAATCTCGACCACTCGTGGGATACCCCAGGCCTAGGCATATCTGGACGCCACCCAAGCGCCTCTCACGATGTCCTTCGTAGCTACGGAACAATACATACCAAAGCTCTCAAGGCCAATATCAATATCATATCAAACATGTGTCGTAAATCAGGTTCACAAACCAAATGCAACATATATCATAAAATGACACATTTTACATTTCAACCACATGGATGCATATTTCATAATTCAACCACATTTTTGGACACTCCATTGGTTCACAAAAATCATTTCCAAAACCAGTCAAAATATTTTAAGCACACGATAAATCATGCTTATTTATCAAACTGTTATAAAGCAAGGTTTACATATTAAACGAAAACATTGAAATAAATCACACTCACAGTATACGGGAGGGTCAATCACTCCCTAAAATACACAAGTGTCGAAACCGTGCTCCCCTCGATCGATCTCCAATCAAGTCACTACAATTATAACACATCACATATTTCTCACACCTCAACCTCAATTTTATATCAACGTACATTCACAGCATCACAAAAATTATGCACACTTTTTAGCCCATATACACTTGCATATACTCACAATTCAATCCAATGAAATCTTACTCAATCCTCGATTGACCATTTCTAATACAAAATCATAATTATGTCATCAATTACCATTTTCTCTAATTTTTGTACAAACCTAAATTCTTCAATTCATGAATACACTATAATGTCATCAGTTGCATTTCATTTATAAATAACACATTGAAAATCAAGTCTAATAAAATCCTAAAAATCATTCAATATCGGAATTTACCATAAAATAATAAATCTTCTCCCAAAATAGAAATTCTTTGAAAAATCATAAACTTTTCGATTCTCATTCGAATGTTTCAAAGTATATATCATTTTCAACGTAAAGAAGTCTATTTTCATAATACAGGGATGATATTTGAATTACCTATATGTAAAATAACCTATAATGTAAAAGAATTGCATCAACCCTTAAGTCAAAATCCCAAATTTCCAACTATTCTCATGCACACCTTAAATTAAACTTCAAGAGAACTATTCTAATTAACTCAACATGATTTTATCATCTAGGACATTCTCTTTCCATATCAGACACTTGACTCAACCTTAATATTCAACATAGAATTTCATTAATGCAATTTCAATCAAATCTAATACATTCCTAAATATACACAATGCATTCTTACTCTAATTTACCCTAAATTCATCCAATGTATTGAAAGAATTTGCGTTTTATCTCACCTAGGGTTTCTTGGTTCGCAACCCAAACGTCTGTGCGCCTACAACTCAGCCCGGAATCCTGCAATGTCTCCAAACCAAAGTAAAGCTTAGTAATTGGACTAACTTACCAAGAAAATCGAAACCTAAAACTGATAATCAGAATTTGACCTTTACCTAGGCAGTGAATGACTGCAGACTGAGCCAAGGGTTTCTGAAGGCCCCCTACTCCTATCTGTTTACGGTTTCTGCAAAGGTTGGAGAAAAACCCTTGACAGTGAGAGAACAGAGCCTGTAATCACACGAGCATGCGAGGGATAGAGGAAGGGGCTCTGTTCTTCGTACGCGAGAGAGAGAGAAAACTGTGAGAGAGGGTGAGACAGCGAGCGAGATAGAGAGTGATAGACACAGAGAGAGAGAACCGAGGGTGAGGTAGAGGAAAAAGGTAGTGGCGGTGGTGGGTGAGCGCTGTGGGTGGCAGTTCACTGAGGAGAACCGTGGAAGGGGGAGGTCGGGAGAGGGTGAATCGCGAGAGAGAACTGAGAGAGAAATAGAGATAGAGAGGAACCGAAGGAAGATTGGGAGAGAATGGGGTGGTCGGAGATGGCTTGCGGTGGTTGTGTACGGCGGTGGAAGGTGGAAGAGGGGCGACGAGTGCGAGCGATTGCGATAGAGAGATTGAGAGAAACTGAGAGTCGCGAGAGAGAGACAGCGAGTGAGAGAGAGAATCGAGAGGGAAAGATAGAGAGAGAGGAAGTGGCGGCGATGACGTGCGGTGGCAGAGAGAGTGAGGGCGAGCGGCGGAGGTGGCGACGGAGAGGGTGAGATAGCCGCGGGAAAGAGAGTAGAGAGAGAGAGAGAGAGAGAGAGAGAGGGAGGGATTAGGGCTTTTAGCCCTAATCCTTAATTGGGGCAAAATGCAGCGTTTTGCTGCGTTTTGCAACCCCTTCTCTCTCTTTTTTTTTTTTTTAAATTATACCAAAAATTCAATTTCGATGCCCCAAAATTGAAAATCAAGATAAATAAATAAATAATAATAATAATAAAATTTCTCTAATATATATAAACTGAGAAATATTTTATTAAATTCCTGAACAAAAATATAATAGTACGGACACCGCAGTGTCGGTGTTACATTTTCTAACCCCCTAAAAACAAGTTTCGTCATCGAAACTTAAAGAAAGCTATGCAGAAAATAAATGGGCGTACTGTCTCCTCATAGCCTCCTCAGGCTCCCAGGTCTCTTCCTCGAAACTTCAAATGCAGTTCATACATAAAAAAATGAAAGGTGTCACTTCACATTGTTCCTTAAATCTCCCAAATTTCTTTGTCAAGTAAAATCTGGTTATTAAACTAGCAACATTTTATTTCCATAAAATTGGATCCATTGTTTTCATTCCTTGTCATTTATACATTACTATCCACTCATAAAACTACCAACTTATGTCTTAGTCTCATTTCCTTAATCTTGGATAACTTCTTATTGAAAAATATTGTACCACGTGGATCTCATTCGCGCTGCACTAGTTATCCTCAATACTTGTCATTTAACCTTCTAATACCCTTCCATGGGTGCTTCAAACTCTCTTTAATATTATTGCCTTAATTAAAAACACAATGTTTTCACTATTTTAGGGCTTTAAAATGAAAACCCTACAATCCAAAATTTAATTGCCTGAACTACAAGTGCAATCAAAATACATATATTCCTTGAGGTAATATTAGTCAAAACTCAATAGTCTCCATCAAGATGGTGCATATAGCAGCCACAGTTTTAAGACTTAGTGTAAGATATATACAATTCCCTATATCATTAAACTTGTGTATGGTGAAATGTAAATCAACACCAAGATAGTCTAGACTACGTAAGAAAACTTAATCCACTATCAATATTTGAACCTTTCCAAGTTTTAACCGTTAAATCCTTAATTGGATCACTTTTTAAATCAAGGTATTTCTATCATGATCATTCTCAATCAACTTTAGTATCATGCAATATCACTGATATTCTATGCAAATCAAATCAAGCACATATAACCACATATCACCTGGGGTTTGCATTACTACTCCCAACTTATCAAGATTTAGAGATAAGAAATGTATACCTCATTACACCTAGCTCTATTGTCACAAAAGACATTATTTCTAACTTCAAGGCCAAAAGACGTAGACCCAAACCCTCTCTATATTACCTCATTTAACGATCCACATAAAATGACCATGAATAAAGAATGAGAATACTAACCTCCAAACAGAAGAATCCAATAACTAAATATTAAGTTTCCCATTTCCATTGGAAATTCAATAATAGAGTACAAGCCACATTTTGTTCAATTTCCTATCAAACCCATAAACTCCATGTCGATAATTGTATGAGCATCAATACTTTAATGATTTGCTCCTGCAGACAATACACAATGTTTCACTACCCCCTTAGTTTTCCCAAGTCTCTAGCGATATTATATGTTTAAGGGCTAATAATTTCTCAGTAGACTCATAGTTTTGTACAATAAAATCCTTTATATCACAATACTTTTCCATGTGGAATTTCATTCTTCTATCATATATGCCTAGCTTCAAGTTTACTTTCTTTGAAGAAATCATCACCCACTAAGTATCAAACCACCAAGAAGCATTTTCAATCCAAAAATATACATATAATAATGCATATACGCTCAAATTTCTATTATAAATTGAAGTTTATGATTTTATCTTCATGTAAATACTATTCATTAATTTTTGTCACCTTCTTCATTTTCAAATGATGAGTAAAAGAAACTTATACAAAAAAAAAATGGCCTAAGAAAGTCAAACCCAACATGGGCTCTATAAATAAAAATTTCCATATGATATAGTTAAAAAAAAATCTTGAATTCATAAAATATATAAAATAATTAAAGCTCGAATTTGATAACACTTATTGATAGTATTATAACTTTACTATCTAAAGGAAAAGATACTAATATACTTTTCATAACCTCATTCCCTTAGACCTTTGTCCATAATACCTCGGGCAAATAGAATACATACATGTCATTGTATCTAAGAACAGCTACAAGCAACGTAACATAATTGCAAATGCAAATTGCTAAATTATCTCCAACTAAACTTTACACATTTTCCCATCTAATTGCAGTCTTGAATCACAGAATTGGCTAACCTCGCCAAATAATATAAAGAACAAAGAAATACGATGAATTCTATAATAGTGTCATTAATAATTAAACTCCTACCTTCTTTTGGTCCCTACAGGACTGATTGAAAACTTTAAGAATTTCTCCTCAGTAAAAGGGAATAGTCTCACTCTTATATTCTTCCAATGCAATGACATTCAAAAGTCCTTTGTCAAGAGAAGTCAAGAATCGATTAAAGTGCTAAACAAACTCCATACTCATAAACGAGTTATTAAACTCCATGAAAATGAACACCCGTGAAATCAACTCAAAAATATTTATCGTAGCTAACAAGATAAAACAAGAGAACATTCATCAAACCCCAACATCCACTCACAATATCAATTTCTCAATAGCATTTTACCCTATATCTTAATCGTAAACAATCATATATTGTCATGCCTATTACACAAAATAACAAACTTTTAACATCAAATGTCAATCCAAAATGATTACTACAAGAGTACTTACCATTCAGCCAAACAATTCAAGGAAAATCTTCAATCACAATTAAATATACATATACACACACACTAAGTATCTCTGACTCCTTTATTAACAACCTCATTTCCATTTTATTTATACTCAATACCAATTCAAGTTTTGTACACACGAATTTCTCGAGATGTTTCAATTTTGAAGTTATATGTAGCTTGCTTCCTTCAAAAGTAAAATAAACCTAATTACCAAATTTGTAATCTTTTCCTATCCCCAGAATTTTCTTCATCAATTTATAAAGTTAAAACCTCTTTAGCAAGAAAATGTCACTAGCAATCTAGAAATCCATTTGGTATTCATTATTTAATTCCAAGGGGATCCATCGATCCATGAGTAAACCATATACAAAAATCCTAGGACTGAAATATGTTAACTGAACAAAAGTCCTACTAAAACTTCATAAAATATCGGTGGTCAAATTTCCTCAAGAAGTCTTCCTATCGCAATAGATCTGTAATCTTATCACCAATAGCCTCCCACTAATTGAGAGCATCCCCATGTAACAATCTCTCTGTTACTCGTAACCTCTATAGACTGTATCTCGAGTGATATGCTTGCCAAAATGAGTGACTACCATAATCTCCCCATCAAGTGGCGAGAGAGGCCTATCAAAATGGCGAGCGAATGTGTCGCTCACATATAAAAGCTTCGACCCGATATCTATGAGAATACAGGTGTCAATACCAAATATTTGTATGGTACTTAAAGATAAGAAGAGATTAAAATATTTAAAATACTAAGAAAAGTAGACATATATATATATATCAAACTAGTTAAGCTTCAAAAGCTTTAACTAGTCAAAACTGTACATCAATATCATGATATACTAGATCCCATAAAGAGCGTACAACAAAAGTGCTACACTGAGGGGTCCGCGGAAGAATCCCCCATAATAACACTAGGGTTTGCCGGTGCGTCCTCTTAGGTCGTCGCAAACACACGAGCCTGGCCCTAGGCTGCTATCGCGACGGTCCTGACACTGTACTACTCCCGACTGTAGTCCGAGGAGCTGTAAGAGCTGAGTGCACAGGTGCCCCCTGCTGGCCTGTGCCAGAAGTACTAGTATAACTCTATAAAGTTGATCCTCGACCTAAATCTAGGCAGGCACTCATAATATGACCTTGCTTCCCACACTGGAAGCAAGTAACCCGTATTTTTCATGCCCCGTATGCATGGTGGTTGTCGCATTTGCGGCAGAAAGACTATCTCTATGCCGTAAACTGTGTAGTGACACTAGGGGCTGGTGCCCCAAAACTTTGTGGTCGAGGTGATAGCATCTGCACCCAATGGGAGGTGCACTACTCATACACCTGCCTAAATGCATCAACTGATGGTGATGGAACCGTGGTTATAATAGCCGGCTTAGAACATGTTAAAAGGGTACACCTGACGAGGAAACATCCTCGAGTATTCTAGGTATCTCAGGTACAAATCTAGTACCTCGCCTAATAATCAAAATCTTACAAATAAAGAGCCTAAATTAGATATGATTCAAAGGTGAGGGTTAGTTACAAAGTAACTAACTCCCTAAATGAATAAACTTATCAGTTTAAGAACTGATAGAACCAATATGCAAGGTTAGATACGCACCGTATCTAACCCCCTAAAAAGAATAACTCATATGCCTAAGACCATGTACTGGGATCTCATGACTGTAATGAAACTCTCATATGCATTGAGGACTTCAAATCATACTTGGGAATGTTTTCAAGACTCTCTTCCTACATAGCTCTCAACCTAGAGCTCTGATACCAACTGAACTGTCACGCCCCGAACCGGGAATCGTGAACAGCCGCCCGTTGCCCTGGATACCGGCTGTATTTCTACAGAAAATCGGGCAGAACCTCCCTATAAATCGGAGGTCTCCTATGTACAATTAAACTTGGATACCTGTATATATTAAAATCATCCTGTAATTTAAACCAATAGCCATCCCGGCCTCTCCAAAACAATCCATCAAATCTTATAACCGACATCCAGACAACGCAAGGCAAACAAATCAACAACAGTCCTAGCCACAGATCTCTACTGTCATGCCCAACTAGAGCATGAACAGCCGCCACACCGAGCGGGGCTAAATTTGTACAATTTTATTACAAATTCCCAAGTTAACACTTTAAACATTTACAAATGTCTCAATGCAAGTGAAATATGAGAGTTTCGCAAACAAAAGTCTAAAAATTATACAGTCATCCATAATGTGTACACGGTCAACTATGGACCTCAATATCAAGACCACGCAGGGTCAACATAAAGTATGAAATTCATATTTTCAATTTAAAACTTAATCTCACTGTCGTAAACACCAATCCATCAACAAGCTATCATTCCTCTAGAGCCAATTGCGTCGCCCTAGCACCATAATCCTGTCTGGGGAGGGAAAGAGGAGGGGTGAGTACTCAGGGAAGAATACTCAGTGAGTAAATGGGTCAATGTAATCGTGTAATATGTGGTGTGAAACTGGAGTGTCAAAGTATAAGTATACAAATCATATTTCAAATCATCATGCTTTTCATTTCAATAATATATCATTAACACGCATCAGCAAATCAAATATGCATCCAAAATACTGTCATTAAAATCATAGAGCTGCCAGCCGAAAATGTCCCGGCAGAGGTCTACCACGACGTATGATAGGCGCACCGGGGGTGTTATATGCGATTTTATTTAAAGTGATCTCTACCCCGGCGTTGGCGACGAACCTCGTTCAGGTGCTAGACTTGGAGAGTGTATCCAAATCCTCCCCCTTTCGGGTTCAACTTGACTAGTATCGTGTCGTAAATATAATCTCGACCACTCGTGGGATACCCCAAGCCTAGGCATATCCGGACATCACCCAAGAGCCTCTCACGATGTCCTTCATAGCTATGGAACAATACATACCAAAGCCCTCAAGGCCAATATCAATATCATATCAAACATGTGCCGTAAATCAGGTTCACAAACCAAATGCAACATATATCATAAAATGGCACATTTTACATTTCAACCACATAGATGCATATTTCATAATTCAACCACATTTTTGGACACTCCATCGGTTCACAAAAATCATTTCCAAAACCAATCAAAACATTTTAAGCACACGATAAATCATGCTCATTTATCAAACTGTTATAAAGTAAGGTTTACATATTAAACGAAAACATTAAAATAAATCCCACTCACAGTATACGAGAGGGTCAATCACTCCCTAAAATGCACAAGTATCGAAACCGTGCTTGTCACGCCCCGAACCGGGAATCGTGAACAGCCGCCCGTTGTCCTGGATGCCGGCTGTATTTCTACAAAAAATCGGACAGAACCTCCCCATAAATCGGAGGTCTCCCAATGTACAAATAACCTGTATAAACCTGTATAATTCAAAATCAATATGAAAATAAATCAAATGGCCATCCCGGCCTTTCCAAAACCAACGACTCCCAAAACCGACATCCAGAACAACGCAAGGCTATAAATCACCAACAGTCCTAGCCACAGACCTCTACTGTCATGCCCAACTAGAGCATGAACAGCCGCTACACCGAGCGGACCTAAATTTTTACAATATATTACAAATTCCCAAGTTAACACTTTAAATAGTTACAAATGCCTCAATACAAGTGAAATGAGAGTTTCGCAAACAAAAGTCCAAAAATTATACAGTCATTCCAAAATATGTACACGGTCAACTACGGACCTCAACAAGACCTCGCAGGGTCGAAAATATAATACATAATCATCTTTTAAATTTAAACTTACGTTCTCACCTTCCTGAATCACCCAAATCCACCAAAATCTCCAAAATATGAAGCGTCGCTCCGGCGCAACAATAATCCTGTCTGGGGAGGGAAAGATGAGGGGTGAGTATCTATGGGAGGATACTCAGTGAGTGAGGGGATTAATCTCAAGTACTAATAGTGTAGGTGAAAATTGGAGTGTCAAATAATATCATTCGTAAACAAAAGTTCAAGTTTCGTAATAAATCATGATATGTTCAATAAAATGAACTCATTTATGCAGTCACACGATATCATACATATATGCATCCATTTAAAATCAAGTATATCATAGAGCAAGCCAAAAGGCGCCTTTTTTGTGAGAGCCGAGCCCTCAAGGTATTGTCTCCGTAGATCCGGCATTCACTCTCCCCACACAGGATCGCTGCCGGCTCTGCGGGGTCGGGAGTCGAACCCGCGACCTACACCTTTACACCCCCCTTGAGGGGTCGCCTCTCACCAATTGAGCCCTCAATTGGTGAGAGGCGACCCCTCAAGGGGGGTGTAAAGGTGTAGGTCGCGGGTTCGACTCCCGACCCCCGCAGGAGCTGCAGCGATCCTGTGTGGGGAGAGTGAATGCCGGATCTACGGAGACAATACCTTGAGGGCTCGGCTCTCACAGTGCTCCCCTCGATCGATCTCCAATCAAGTCACTACAATTATAACAGATCACATATTTCTCACACCTCAACCTCAATTTTATATCCACGTACATTCACAGCATCACAAAAATTATGCACACTTTTCAGCCCATATACACTTGCATATACTCACAATTCAATCAAATGAAATCTTACTCAATCCTCGATTGACCATTTCTAATATAAAATCATAATTATGTCATCAATTTCTATTTTCTCTAATTTTTGTACAAACCTAAATTCTTCAATTCATGAATACACTCTAATGTCATCAATTGCATTTTATTTATAAATAACACATTGAAAATCAAGTCTAATGAAATCCTAAAAATCATTCAATATCGGAATTTTCATAAAATAATAAATCTTCTCCCAAAATAGAAATTCTTTGAAAAATCATAAACTTTCCGATTCTCATCCGAATGTTTCAAAGTATATATCATTTTCAACGTAAGGAAGTCTATTTTCATAATACAGGAATGATATTTGAATTACCTATATGCAAAATAACCTATAATGTAAAAGAATTGCATCAACCCTTAAGTCAAAATCACAGATTTCTAACTATTCTCATGCACACCTTAAATTAAACTTCAAGAGAACTATTCTAATTAACTCAACATGATTTTATCATCCAGGACATTCTCTTTCCATATCAGACACTTGACTCAACCTTAATATTCAACATAGAATTTCATTAATGCAATTTCAATCAAATCTAATACATTCCTAAATATACACAATGCATTCCTAAATATACACAATGCATTCTTACTCTAATTTACCATAAATTCATCCAATGTATTGAAAGAATTTGCGTTTTATCTCACCTAGGGTTTCTTGGTTCGCAACCCAAACGTCTGTACGCCTACAACTCAGCCCGGAATCCTGCAATGTCTCCAAACCAAAGTAAAGCTTAGTAATTGGACTAACTTACCAAGAAAATTGAAACCTAAAACTGATAAATGGAATTTGACCTTTACCTAGGCAGTGAATGACAGCAGACTGAGCCAAGGGTTTCTGAAGGCCCCCTACTCCTATCTGTTTACGGTTTCTGCAAAGGTTGGAGAAAAACCCTTGACAGTGAGAGAACAGAGCCTGTAATCGCACGAGCATGCGAGGGATAGAGGAAGGGGCTCTGTTCTTCGTACGCGAGAGAGAGAGAAAACTGTGAGAGAGGGTGAGACAGCGAGCGAGATAGAGAGTGATAGACACAGAGAGAGAGAACCGAGGGTGAGGTAGAGGAAGAAGGTAGTGGCGGTGGTGGGTGAGCGCTGTGGGTGGCGGTTCACTGAGGAGAACCGTGGAAGGGGGAGGTCGGGAGAGGTTGAATCGCGAGAGAGAACTGAGAGAGAAATAGAGATAGAGAGGAACCGAAGGAATATTGGGAGAGAATGGGGTGGTCGGAGATGGCTTGCGGTGGTTGTGTGCGGCGGTGGAAGGTGGAAGAGGGGCGACGAGTGCGAGCGATCGTGATAGAGAGATTGAGAGAAACTGAGAGTCGCGAGAGAGAGACAACGAGTGAGAGAGAGAACCGAGAGGGAAAGATAGAGAGAGAGGAAGTGGCGGCGATGACGTGCGGTGGCGGAGAGAGTGAGGGCGAGCGGTGGAGGTGGCGACGGAGAGGGTGAGATAGCCGCGGGAGAGAGAGTAGAGAGAGAGAGAGAGAGGAAGGGATTAGGGCTTTTAGCCCTAATCCTTAATTGGGGCAAAACGCAGCGTTTTGCTGCGTTTTGCAACCCCTTCTCTCTTTTTTTTTTTAAATTATACCAAAAATTCAATTTCGATGCTTCAAAATCGAAAATCAAGATAAATAAATAAATAATAATAATAATAATAAAATTTCTCTAATATATATAAACTGAGAAATATTTTATTAAATTCCTGAACAAAAATATAATAGTACGGACACCGCAGTGTCGGTGTTACAGCACCGAGGAGGACAGGGGCTTGAGTCGCATTGGTCAAAGAATTGTATGGTTCGTCATGCGCTGTTCCATTGTGGCCTTCTCGTAAAGGAAAACATAAGGTGCTTGATGGGACCTTCATCCCCCCTTCTATTCCCATTCGATCCTTTTGTGACAACAAGGGATCGAATGAGAGAGGAACAGTTACTATTAGTGCAAGGGACAAGTAATATAGCTATGTGGACTTAGCTATGGCAGAGAGAATAGTTAATCAACTCGACTTTCATCATTGCATTTAGAGTTGCATAAGATGTCCATAGAACAGGTCGGCGGGGCTCTTAAGTCTCTTGGCTTAATAGTATTGTCCTTTGGATTCGTCCCACTTTGTCTTTTCTCCACCATTGGTTGATCCATTTCTTCCCCCTTTTTTTTATAAACGATGGCTTTGGCAGAGTTCCAGGAATGGTAGAGGAAATAGATGGTGGAACATTTGGAAGAGCATGTCAATCGGGTAAGTGCTCAAGTCTTGTCATTATGAGATACTCCTTATCAGAGGACATAAGATACGGGGGTAGAGGAGATACTCAAAGTCTTGCTTGCTGAGAAGGAGGAGTAAGTGAGAAGCCTTCGGTTGGACTTGGGTCGGTGCCAAAGTCATTGTAAGAAACTGGAGGCCGAGAAGGAGGCCCTTGAGATGCGCCTGCAAACTGCTGAGATGCTAGCCCAGTTGCATGAGGAATCTCTCTAGATGGTAGAACAGAGAGCAGTTGAGTTAGAGGAATCTTTAGTTAGAAGTGTCGTTGCTTTTTGGGATTCCCAATCGTGAATTAACTGAGAGACTGAAGTGTACCGAAGAGATAATCCGTCGATTTGGATTGGATAAAATTCTACCCACGAGCAAGGGAACTACCATTCAGGAAATAGTGGATCGAAATATGATCCTCTCCAAGTTGATCAATATTCCTGCCGAACCGATTGTAGTCATTATAAGGACTTCATTTTTGGAGATCTTCGCACTTCCCCTCATTTCCCCCAAGTCCGTATAGCTCTTACGCCATTGTATCACAGTGGTTCTTAATGAAGGATTCTTCTGTGTTTTTTCATTCAGTATATGATAACAACAGGGGACATTCCCTTTGTCGTTTAGATAATTCGAATAGATTTGTTGGTCACACTAAGTTGTTCCAGACTTCTTCGAAAGATATTGGCCCGTCTAGGGGCGTTCCTTAAATGTACGTCTCGACAAGGGACTCTGACTTTTAGATAGGTGGCACTTGTTAAGATTCATCCAAGAGAGAGAGGGATGAGGATGTCCTTCAGAGGAGTCAAGGCGACGTAGGCCCATTTGGGGAGTTAGACCTCTTCGGTAGGTCGAGACGACACAAGCCCATTCGGGGAGTTAGATTTCTTCGATAGATTGGGGCAATGTAGGCCCATTCAAGAAGTTAGACCCCTTCGGTAGGTCAGGGCTACACAAGCCCATTCAAGGAGTTAGATTCTTTTGATAGATCGGGGCAATACAGGCGTATTCGGGGAGTTAGATCTCTCGATAGATCGGGACAATACAAGACCATTCGGGGAGTTAGATCCCTTCGATAAATCGGGACGACGCAGACCCCTTCGAGAAGTTAGATACCTTAGACAAATCGGGGTAACGTAGACCTATTCGGGTAATTAGATCCCTTCGATGGATCGGGGCAATGCAGGCCCATTCGGGAAGTTAGATCCCTTTGATAGATCATAGCGATGTAGGCCTATTCAGGGAGTTAGATCTTTTCGATAGATCGGGATGACGTAGATTCATTCGGGGAGTTAGATCCCTTTGATAGATTGGGGCGATGCAGACCCATTCAGGGAGTTAGATCCCATGTTGTCGGCACGTTTCTTTTGGTAGGAGGTAACCGATGGGAATGGTTCGATAGGATGTTATTGCAATTACATAAAAGCTGCATGAGACATTCGAAACATACCATGATGATCACTTCTAGGTAGATGCTGAGGGCTCTAGGTCACAAGACAATATTCTGATCTTGAGAGGAGTTCTAAATCTGACCTTCATGTGTTTCGTGTTGGGTAGGGCTTCAAGGGCGTTCAAGTCTGGCCTTTCCAAGATAACATTGTATAGCGAGGGAAGGTTGACCAAGTTGAACATCGTTGTGGCTGTCGTATGATTTGGCTGTGAGCCAAGTGTGATCGAGAGTGAAATGATCCCCTCGGGGTATATCCATTCACCGGACAGTTTTTTTACCAGACCTACATGAGGTTGGAGATATGGGGGACTAAATTCCATCCGTTTGAAAGCGTCCCGGTATAAGGATTGCACCCCACTCCTTGATCGACAAAGATCCTTCAGACTTCATACAGACCAATTTTGGCGATAACAACGAGAGGGTCATGATGATTCGAATCCACCTTGACTAATCTTCATCAGTGAAACCGATGATCGGTCGTTTGCCTTTGGGTTCTTGGCCAACACGAGTCGTTAATACCCCTGATGGAGCGGAGAGAGGGACGTTAGGTGAGTAGAAGATTGTACGACTAGGCGCTCGGCCTTACTTACTTGCGAATTGTCTTGAGGATCTGAAACATCTGGCAGGAGACAAGGCGTTGAGAGGCCCGCTCTTCATGGATTTGGAGGATCACTCCATCCTTCCGATTAGTTGGTGGTTGAGTGACGGTTGATTGTCCGATCCATTTTGTCATGATAGGGGCTATCGATCAGGGTTCGGTGTATTTCTCCCTTCTTTGTTGATAAATTTTTGTAGCCTCCCACTTTGGACCAAGAATTCTAGCTCGTCTTTGAGCTTTCTGCAATCATCGGTCATGTGTCTATAATCGCGATGAAAGTGATAGTACTTGGTCCTGTCCTTTTTGGGGTCATCCTCTGTGGGTTGGGAAGACCATCGGATGTAAAGTTAGTCCCTGATCTGTAGCAAAACTTGATGGAGAGTCTTATTCAGGGGAGTGTAAGTGTTAAATCTTCGTACAAGAGGAGGACCCAATCTACTCTTCTTTGGCGAAATCGGCCGAGGTGATCAGTTACGCTCTCGTCGAGGTGGTCGGTTCCTTCGTCGGTTAAACGCCTTGGTGTCTTCTGCTACAATGTATTTCTTGGCACAAGAGTAAAATTCTTGAATGGTAGAAGGAGGGTTCTTCATGATTGAAGTCTTCATGCTTGAAGGTCGCAATCCAGTGAGTAGTGCGACCAGCGCGATAAAGTGGTCCAAAGTTGAGACCTTCATCATCTCGATCTTAAATTTCTTTAAGAAGTCCCTTAAGGGCTCGATTTCCCTTTGGAGTAATGATAGTAGAGCAGTAAACTTTCTCTTAGCCCCTCGACTGATTACGAAGTGAGCCTCAAACTACTGCCAGAGTTGAGAAAAGGTCTTGATGCTAAGTGGCGGAAGTGAATTGAACAATATTAGTGTGTTCCCTTTGAGAGTGGTAGGAAAGTGTTTGCATATGGCAGCATTCATCATATCTCTTGAGATCATCACCATCACGAAGTGCGCCGTCTGATCACGAGGGTTGATCGTGTCATCGTATCTCTCCATAAAGGGCAAAAGTACATCCCAAGGCATCGGTTCTGAAGAGACTTTCGAGTCAAATGGTGAAGCACTGGTAGGATAAGGAGACCTGGTTTTCTCGAGTATTAGCTCGTTTGAGTTCGTCAGTGACAAGTTGTTTGACTTGCCTCCTCAAGTCTTTGGGATCATGGCGTGAGGTCGTTGAGGGCTTATAATTGAGCGTTGGCATTTGCCGTCGAGGGTGTACATGTCCAGACCATCCTAAAAAAGACTGGCCCTCTGGCCTAATATTGTGACGAAGCCCTTCTAATTGCTTACTTATGTTCTGGATTCTGGATTCTAGTCTATCCATTTGAGGTTGGTTGACCCGCTTCGAGGATACTGGCACAGGAGGCTCGGTCGGGCATTCTTGGGGCACAAGTTGCAGAACCTATTTCGAACAGGGAGGCTGAGAGTGAATGGTATGATTATTAACGGAATGAGTAAGTGCCATATGGAGAGCTGTGTCGATTGGGGTGATGGTACGGCCATCCACAACGGATACCACCTTTGATGCGGTTTTAGTTCTCCTCTTGGGAGGCATGATTGCTTGACGATCCAAGAAATTTGATAAAGTTGTTCTAGTTTGTTTCCCATGAACAGCGCCAATCTGTTAGAGATGGGTCCTGACTCCATAGATCCAGCTCCTTGTGATTCGAATGGATACTTGGTAAAAAGGCTTGAAACATGCAAAAGACCACCGGAGGGTACTCTAACGGGGGATACTTCGACACTTAAGTTAGATTGGGGTGATGGTATGGTCATCCACAGTGGATGTCGCCTTTGATGCGGTTCTAGTTCTCCTCTTGGGAGGTATGACTACTTGGCGATCCAAGAAATTTGATAAAGTTGTTTTAGTCTGTTTCTTATGGACGACGCCAATCTGTTAGAGGTGGGTCCTGACTCCATAGATCCGGCTCCTTGTGACTCGATCGGATACTTGGTGAAAAGGCTTGAAACATGCAAAAGACCAACGGAGGGTACTCTAACGGGGGATACTCCAACATTTAAGTTAGAAAGAGCGATTTTTAGAATAAATGAAACAGAGAGAGAGAGAGAGAGAGAGAGAGAGAGTAGATCTCCCTGTAACTTATGTGCCAAGTGTTAAGTGCCAAGTGTTAAGTCAAGGGAACTTATCTAGACCATTGTGTATCGAAGGCTTTTATATGATGTTCCACTAGAGTCGTGTGAACTCAGGGTGTTACAACCCAGTTTCCTTATGAAGAGATTCGAAGATTCTGAGATTTCGATAATCAAATTATTTGAAAGATTCGTCATCCTTATCATTTAGGAAGTTGAGTATATAGGGAGATTTCTTCCCTTATCTGAAAGATATGCTTCGTGCTAAGATAGAAAACAAATATCATTAAATTCAGTGGAATATTACCTTTGATTTGGTAAGAAGTGAAGGGGTCAACTGCTGGTCATGGGTTGAGAGAGAGACGAGTATTTGGGAGCATCGAACACCTCCATGGAGCAATCGTATAGACGTCATCGGGAATTAAGCCAACGGTTGATAGGATGGAGGACAGTTCCTTAACATGACAGGTGACATCTTCCGTTCAGGGAGATAGATCCCATTGATAATTCGGGGTGACATGGACTATTCGGGGAGATAGATCCCATCGACGGCTCTAAGCACAGTGGTCTTTATGAATCATGGGTATTACCGATGTTAGACTCTTTTCACATTGGACCTTTTGGGACATGGTCCCATCAGATATGAAGTTTTGAATTTTGATTTCCCAATATATAAAATCTCTATTGTCAAGAAGCATTATCGTGACAATTGTGACGATTATTGATCAAAAAGGGAAAAAATAAGGAGAGAAAGAAAGAGAGATAATGTTATCATTTTGATAGTGAAAATAAAGACAAAATGACAAAATGAGATAAAAAGAAAAAGAGCCACTAAAATTGCTGTAAGCAAAGATTTAAAGTTCAAAAAGTTTTACATCATCAACAACGTCAGTGAAATAACACAATCATTATTAATTTTAAAATTTAATAATTCAATTGTAACAAAATAAAGTTAAAAACTTAATTAATCCTCCCCACCTTCTTCATCCCAGACCAGCTCCATCTTTGCCGAAGAAGTCAAATTTGGTCGTGGACTTTGAACTCTTTGAGGCGAAAGCAAATTTCAAAGGAACCAGTCTTTCCTGATTTTCTCCTTTTTTAAAATAATTTTTATAACGGAGTAAATCAAATAAAACAATTTACTAATAGTAAGGTATTTGGTCAAAAAAGTAAATCATATGGAGATTTTTTAATCGATTTCAAAAAAACAATTTGTAAAAAAAAAAAATGAATCACATCGAACTTTTTTGCCCATTTTGAAATCATAAAGACAACTTACCAACATTGCAAACCACAGAAAAATCATTTTCATTTTTCCCCCAATTAGAGCACGCTGCAAAAGAATAGTTTTGTTGGGTAGGTGGACCCTTATTGCTAGTACCATGTGACATAAGCCCTACCACTTGGGTAGATGTTGGGCGGTGTCTCTTCCAAAGTGCAATGGAGGTCACCAACCTAGGTGTCACACCCCGAACCGGGGTTATGAGCAGCCACCCGTTGCCCTAGATGCTGACTATATTTTTACAGAAAATCAGACAGAACCTCCCTATATTTCGGAGGTCTCCCATGTACAAATTAACCTGTAAAATGGATATCCATCCTGTTAAATAAATAAATGGTCATCCCAACCTCACAACAATCAACCACATTCATAGTGGACAACCAGGACAACGCAAGGCTATCATCAATACTAACAGTCCTAGCCACAGACTTCTACTGTCATGCCCAACTAGAACATGAGTAGCCGCCACACCGAGCGGGCCTAACTTTTATACAAATGTACAACAAATTCCCAAGTTGACATTTTAAATATTTACAAGTGTCTCAATGCAAACGTAACAAACCAACATGAGAGTTTCACAAATAAATGTCTATAATTTATACAGTCATCTCATAAAATGTACACGGCCAACTACGGATCTCGAAATTAAGACCTCGCAGGGTCGACATAAAGTACGAAAATCATATTTCAACTTAAATTTAGATCTCACCGTCGTGAATTCCTAACTCCACCAACACACAACCAAAGACCTCGAGAATCCGATGCGTTACTCTATCACGAGAATCCTTGTTTGAGAGAGGAAAGGAGAGGGGTGAGTATCTATGGGAGGATACTCAGCAAGTTAGGGGATTGACATCGTGCTATTAATATCAATAGTGAACTTGGAGTGTCAAAACATGTAACACAATATCAAGTGTGCGAAAATAACGTGCTGTTCGAAAAAAAAAAACATATCTCAAGGCACACATCAGAAAATAACATATGCATCCGGTATGTATATCAAGTCATAAAGAGCTGGCCAATCAAACAACCCCGGCAATGGTCTACCTCGACCAAGGACGGGCGCATTGGGGGTTTTTCACAATACAAGTATTAAATAATGGCTCTCTGCCCCAATGTTGGCCACAGGCTACTCCAACTAGCCCGTAAATACCATATATATACATATAAATAGTCGGCCGTGTATGGAGCCCCACCCGGTGCTAGACAGATCTGTACTCACGTCCTCTTCGATGAGGGTCAACCGAGTGCGTCCACACACATGACGATCTGGTGGATACCTCCGGCCGAAGCGTATCCGGGCACAAGGGGTGCATTTACCAAATGTCCTTCGTAGCTACGGAATGCTATAGGAAGCATATCACAATATCATCAAGTCGGTCGGGCACGTAGCCCCATGCATCACATCATCACGTTGGCCGGGCATACAGCCCTAATAGTACATATAAATTCATTTAAAACTATGTGTCAATACCAGTAGAAACATTTAAAACATGTCAATATGTCAAAGAAAAATGACACAATATCCAGTTATCAAACTCATGGATGCATATCAATAAAATCAACAGTTGGGACACTCCAATGGTCAAAAAAATATGCACATATACTTATCAAAATCCAAAAATTCAGTTTTCACACGTATAAAAATCATGTCGTTTGAAAATCGGTTAAAACATATTTTGTCAATCAATAGTAGATGTCAAAGTCTCACTCACCTTCTAGGGAGAGTGATCACTCCCTATTTCCACAATTAATCCAAATTGACTGCTCGAGTCTCCAAAAAAGTCAACCTAATCAAATCATCATAATTGTCACCAAATTTTCAAATATCTTTAGGGTTTATCCATTTCCCTAAGTTTGTACAAACCTTAACTCTTCAATTTATGAATACACTCTAATGTTATCAATTGCATTTTATTTATAAATAAATAACATAATCAAAACCAAGTCTAATTTAACCCTAAAACCACTCAAAGTCAGAAATAAGGCTAAAATAAATAAATTTCTTACGAGATAGAAAATCTTTGAAAAATTATACACTTTTCGATTCCCATCCAAACGTTTCAAACCATATGTCATTTTCAAAGTATGAAAGTTTATTTTCATAATACGGAGATCGTATTTCGATTGTCTATATGCAGGACAACTTATAATAAAAAAGGTCGCATCGATCCTTAACTCACATCCCAAATTCCTACTATTTTCATGCAGATTTCTAAACTTAACCCTAAATTCATTCAATTAATCGGATGAGTAAGAAATCCCTCACCTAGGGTTTCTCAGATCGCAGACCTAGCTTCCATTCGTCATTCGATTCAGTCTGAAACCTGTAACGCTTCCAAATTGAAGCAAATGTCAGCAATTAGAACCAGTTTACTAAGAACATTCAAAACCCTAAAGTATTTACTTAGAACTATCATCCTTACCTAAGGGGATGATGGCAGATTTGACCTAGGGTTTTCAAAGGGCTCAATGACCGCTGGTTTGGGTCATCGACAGAGGGAAGTGCTCACAGTGAGCACTGCGAGCGAGCAAAAAAGGAATGGAGCGAAAGTTCTGCCGTCGCATGCACGGGAGAGGGGATGAGAAACCCTGTTCGAGCGCGGGAAAGAGAGGAAGGGAAGAGAGAGATGAGCCACGTGCGATGGTCGGAGGAAGGGCAGAGGGAAGTGCTCACAGTGAGCACTGCGAGCGAGCAAAAAAGGAATGGAGCGAAAGTTCTGCCATCGCGTGCACGGGAGAGGGGATGAGAAACCCTGTTCGTGTGCGAGAAAGAGAGGAAGGGAAGAGAGAGATGAGCCACGTGCGATGGTCGGAGGAAGGCGCACTGTGGAAGTTAAAGAGAGGATCGAAAGAGAGAGAAACAGAGAGTGAGGGTGAAACAAAGAGAGCGCGATCGAGTGAAATAGAGAGAGACAGAGAGAGAAAACAGAGAGAGGGAGAACCGAGAGGAAGGTAGAGAGAGAGTGGTGGCCACGGTGGTTGGTGGTGGCAAGTCACGGCGGAAATAGCGACGGAGGGAGACGGAAGAGATGGAGAGAGTGTGGCGGTGAGAAATCGAGAGGGAGAGAGACAGATTCGAGAGAGGGTGTGAGACGGGAGAGGGGAGAGAGGATTAGGGCTTTAGCCCTAATCGATTTGGGGGATGAGAAGTGTTGCGTTTTGGCCAAAACACAGCGCTTTCTTCTCTTCTTCTTCTTCTTCTTTTTTTTTTTAAATTATATATATATATATAATTTCACACCCACATTTCAATAGAATGCGAATTTCATAAAAAATGAGGTTTATTTTGATTCGCGAACATGGTATCTTAAAATATACCAAATATTCAAATTTAATACCCTAAAATCGAAAATCAATATAAATAAATATTTTACATATATATATAAACTGTGAAATATTATATATATATTTCAAGAATAGGAGTACACTAGTACGGACACCGCAGTGTCGGTGTTACATAGGTCATATAGGCTTTGTTGATTGCCCATTAGAGATGAGTTTCGACTCCATAGATTCTGAGTTCTTTGACTTGAACGAGTACTCTGAAAGATCAATTGAAACCTACAAAAGACAGTCGAAGGGTGCTCCAACGGAAGAGACTCCGACGCTTAAGTTATAAAGAGTGGTTTTCGATAGAAATGAAATAGACCGAACTAGAGAGGGCTAAGGATGAGAGTCCTGTGATTTATGTGTCTAGTGTATTATATCAAGAGAGCATACCTAGGCAATGACATGTAGAATGCTTTTATAGGTTGGTAGTTGGTGAGTCGTGTGTATTCGGGGCGATACAATTCTAGTTTCCTTGTAAAGTTGTCTTAAAATTTTGAGACTTTTTAGTCAGATATTTTCAAAAAATTTGGAATCTTTATCACTTGGAAAGTCCACCGTGTTGAGAAGATCCATTCTTTATCGATTAGATTTCAAAAGATTTCCTTCCTTATCTAGAAGATATATCTTGTAACCGAATAGAAAACAAATGCTAATATGAATCTTAATCGAATATTACCTTTAGTCGCAAAAGGTAAACAAATCAGCTCTTTACCAAAATTGTCCATTGCCAATTGAAGAGAGAAGTATCGTTTTGAGTTTACCGAATGCCCCTTCGGGCCACAAACCGATTAGGTCATTATCGATAGAGGTTAGCCGAGGAGTCAGTACATGTTTTACCCTTCAGGGAGATAAATCCCTTATTGCTGACGTGCCTAAATGTGTAATGTTTGTTGGATCATGGGCTTTTAAGACTTCGAGTTATGCCTTATCGGGCTTTTAGGTTATGTTTCATCATTTGCCCCCGACTCATAGTGTCGTCTCGTAAACAAGGCGCCATGAGTTATGGTGTCATGTAGTAGGAATAAAAAATGTGCAAAACTTTTAATGCGGCATGTGCTGATTTGGATCCCGCGAATCTTCTCCAATACGCTTTATATTGCGTGATGTTGGAATGGACCGAGAATTGTTACATTTTTCTCTCAACTGTTTCATCTTTCGAAGTTGTTAATCATTCATCCCTTGAATAAATGCTTCATGAGAAGTTAGAGCCTTCATTCATTGCACATGTTTCTCATCGAATAGTTTTGTCTACCCAAGGTTGCGAAGATCATGTATCTTCGGCTATAAATACATGTCGCATGATTCAGTCTTCCTCAAAGAAACTTCGTGTGTTTTCAGTTTTGTGAGTTCTTTTTGCTGAGAGTTACTATTCTGAGAGATTTTCCGATAATGGGTTTTGAGCTACAAGTTTCTGCAATTTAGAACATTTCTGCCAATGCGAGGTTCTATCAAAGATGGAGCTATTAATGCGAGATCCTATCATGTCGTTCGATATCATGGGGGGAGTCTCAGGGCTTTCACCAAAGTTACTGACCTTAAAGAGGATAGAGTATTCCGTGATGGAAGCTCTCTTCTCAAGTTTGAGATCATCGTCCGATGCGTGGAGCAGTAGATGACCGAGAGTATTTCCTTAGTATTTCCTCCTGTCGGGCGATAAGAGGTGTTGGGAGGTGGCAAGAGACTAGGCATGGCAGAGTGTTAGAAACTTAATGCATTCTTATAGTTTCTTTGTGGTCGTCTCGTGCCCTCCTCAACCCCTTTCTGGAGTCTTCTTGTCCTAGTTTGGCTACAGAAATTTTTGAAATTCTTTTTTCCGTCATTTCTTTTTACTATTTTTGTACTCTTCAACTTTGCCAATTAACCACGGCTCGTTAGCCTTTTTGTCTTGCGACAATGCTATAAATTTTCTATGTATTCCTTTCGATCCGACTTAGGGACTTATGAACCGTGTCTATCCATGTAATCTAATATGTATTCACTATATAGAAATAGAAAAGAGTTTTGTTTTACTTACTTGTCAATCTTTGTTTTTTGCTAAACTTCTACCAATAGAAGCTGAATGCCTAAATAAATGATGTAATTGACGAGATGATCATTCGATAGACTTGTCAGGTCGTGCATTATTTTACGAGAGCCATTCACAAGTGCAGATATTTTGCGATGCCTTGGTGGAGGTATCAATTACCCGAAGAGATAAATCTTCTGATGCCTTCGATATACTAGAGTAAGCCATACTTGTTTGTCAAAGGAAATACTCTCTCCTTTGATCGTTTAACCTATAAGATAGGTTGCACCCAACGGGAGGATATAACCCTTATTGCCAATGTGCTACGATCGACACTCAATAGGAAGTTCATTCATTAGGATTCAACCGATAGGATGAACTGTGTCTACCTATCTAGGAGTTATCAACCGATAGGATGGGTCGTGCCTACCCGTCTGTGAGTTATTTCCTTTATTAACAACATGCTTCATTCGTTAGGAATCAACCGATCGGATGGGCCATGCCTATCCACCTAGGAGTTATTTCCCTTATTGACGATACATTACGTTCGATAGGAATCAACCAATAGGATGAGTCGTGTCTACCCATCTGGGAGTTATTTCCCTTACTGACAGCACATTTTGTTCATTAAGAATCAATCGAAAATGAACAAAAGGGAAAAACATAAAAATCTTACTCGGTAGAGGACTTTTCTAATCAAAGGAGGCAATGAGGTTTATTGATAGTAGATGTGCAAATTTCTGAGTTCCATGTTCTGGGTACCGCCGAGCCATCTAGATTGTTGAGATGATAAGTCCATGGATAGACTACGGAGCGTATCTGATAAGGACCTTCTCAGTAAGGCATAAGTTTGCCTCCTGACTGGGGTTGACTAGTAGCTTCCACTTTCCTTAGAACTAGATCGCCTAGTCTAAATGTTCTACTTTTGATCCTTCTATTGTAATACTGAGTCATTTGCTGTTGGTAGACAGCCATTCAAACGGACACGAATTCCTATAGCTCTAGAAGCAGATCTAATCACATTTGTAAAGTAGGTTCGTTCTATGCCTTGGAGTGTTAGTCAATCAGGAGTGAGTGAATCCTTATCTCCACGGGTAAGATGGCTTCACATCCATATATCAAGCTAAACGGTATTTTGTCATAGCCCTTCAAGACATAGTACAATATGCCCAAAGGATACTATAAAGTTCACCTGTCTATCATCCATTAGCCTCATCTAATGTTGTTTTCAATCCCTATAAAATCATTCTATTCGTTATCTCAGCGAGTCCGTTGACTTGTGGATGGGCAACCGATATAAACTGGTGGTAAATTTCCAACTTACTACAGGACTCTTGGAAACTCTTATTGTCAAACTACTTCCCGTTATCAGTGATAAGAATGTGAGGTATGCCGAATTTGGTAATGATATGAGTCCATATGAATGATTAAGTCTTAGCAGTTGTTATCTGGGCCAATGGTTAGGCCTCCACCAACTTAGTGAAGTAATCAATAGCTATTATAAGAAACTTTCACTATCCGGTGGCTGGTGGGAATGGCCCAAGGGTATCCATTCCCTACTGAGTGAATGCCCATGAGCTTGCTATGGGACTGAGCTTAGCAGAAGGTAGCCAGGATATCGAAGAGACGCGTTGGCACTTGTCGCACCTTTGACGTAGTTATTGGAGTCAGTCTTCATAGTCCGCCAATAGTACCCTTGACATAGGGCCTTGTGAACTAAGTTTTGAGGCCCTAAGTGATTGTCACATATCCCTTCGTGAGTTTCTTAGAGGATATAATCTCCTTCTTCAGGGGTTAGACTCCTTAGGCAAGGATGAGTAAATGATTTTCGGTATAGATTCCTGTCAATGATGCGTAATGGGTGACCTTTCATTTCAGTTTCGATGCCTCCAATAGCGAGTCTGGCAATTGATCGTGCTTCAGATAAGCTTTTATGGGATCCCCCGAGCTAGGAGGCTAGTCCACTGCAAGGATCCTCTTGAATTCATTAATATTAGGGCGTGGTAGGCTCTCAATGTAGACTGTTCGACTATAAGCGACCGAGTCTGAATTAGCCAACTTAGAGAGTGTGTCAGCTCGTGCGTTCTCTGATCGAGGGATTTATTGTATGTCCACTTCGTCCAGCTTGTTAATCGTTTCATACAGTTTGCTCAAGTACTTGGTCGTGATTGGGTCCTTAGTTTCATAGACACTTTCAATTTGCTTAACGATTAACTGGCTATCGATGAACACTCGAACACTTCGAACCCCTATAAATATTGCGATTCGGAGTCTCATCAACAAAGTTTCGTATTTGACTTGATTATTTGTGGTCTTAAAGTTAAAACGAATGGTGTATTCCGTTTTGAAATTGTCTGGACCTATTAATATGAGCCCAGTACCACTCCTTGACGAATTCGATGACCCATCGATATGTAATGTCTGATTTGGTAATGACTACTCTTCTCGACAATCGGTAGGCTCATGCTCGACTGGAATCGAAAAGGTAAATTCGAGAATGAAGTCCACAAGAGTTTGGCCTTTGATCGTAGGCCTCAGTTGGTATTGAATGTCGAATTCTTCCAACTCCACACTCCATTCGACGAGACGGCTAGAGATATCCCTTTTTTGAATGACTTGCTTCAATAGTTGATCAGTGAGTGCTATGATAGTGCAGGCCTGAAGTATGATTGAAGGCACCTAGCCGAGATGACTAGGGCGTAAGTTATTTTCTCAATTGGCCGGTAGTTAACTTCAGATTCTTAGAGTATTCGACTAATGCAGTGGACTGGTTTCTGTACGGTTAACTCTTGTCTCACAAGAACAGGATAGAGTGCCTGGTCAGAAATAGAAAGGTATAGGTATAGTTTCTCACCGAGGATGAGACAAGAGAGTAACGGGGGCGACAGGTACTCCTTGAGTTGTGCGAATGCTGTTTGGCACTTGGTTGTCCATGCAAACTTTTGGGATCTCTTTAGAGCATCAAAGAAGGGTTTGTAGTTTTTCCCCCACCTTCGATATGAATCAGCTCAGGGCTGATATTCTACCTTTGAAGCATTATACCTCCTTCAACATTTATGGTGGTGACATACCCAGTATGGCCAATATCTTTTTGGGGTTTACCTCAATTCCCCGATTGGTGATCATAAAACCCAAGAACTTTTCGGACGCGATTCTGAAATTGTACTTTGCTGTGTTCAATCGCATATTGTAGTGCTCCAATGTCTGAAAGCTCTCTTCCAGGTCGGCAACATGGGCTTCTAAACTGGTGCTTTTAACAAGCATATCGTTAACGTATGTCTCCACATTTCTGCTGAGTTGGTCATTGAAGACCTTATTGATTAATCGTTGGAAAGTTGCTTCAGTATTTTTCAGGCCAAACAGATGACCCGCTAGCAGTACGTATCGAACTCGGTGATGAAACTTGTCTTTTCCTCATCTTCTAGCGCCATGTATATTTGATTATATTCAGAATAGGTATCCATGAATTTAGAAGTTGGTGACTCAATGAGTTGTTTACCAGCTTGTCAATGTTGGGTAGTAGGCAGCTGTCCTTTGGACATGCCTTGTTGAGGTTGGTAAAGTCCACACACATCCTCCATTTGTTGTTAACTTTTTTAACCAGGACCACGTTAGCTAGCCACTTAGGGTACTTAACTTTGTGGATAATCCAACTATTAAGAGCTTCTGAACTTTTTCTTATATGGCACATTGGCGTTTTAGGGTGAACGCCCTCTTCTTTTGTTTAATTGGTTTGTTTCCGACATTGACTGTCAGCTTGTGAATTATAACTGTTGGATCAATACCTGGCATGTCCTCTGGTAACCAAGCAAAGACTTTAGAGTGTCGTCGTAGGAAGTTGACAATCGCTTCTCGCAGATGTGTTAGTAGGTTTGCACTAATCTGAATGACTTGACTAGGGTCTCGGTTAGGGGAACCTCGATTACCTCCTCCACCAGTTTGGGATTGGTGGTTTGCTTAGCATCATCTCTAAATTTTGGAGTGTCGATCAGGAAGTTTCCTTGTTCTCCTTCAACTATGAGGAGAGCATGTGGGTCAGGGTCGCTGCGGAGAGCATCGATTCCTTCTGATGTTCTAAACTTGATCTTCATATATTTTGTATTAGGTAATGCTTCCAGTTCATCCAAACTAGGGCGATCGAGAATAGTGTTGTAAGGTAAAAATATCTTTACCACATGGAAGTAACTATAACAACCGCGTGGTTTAGGGGCGTCCCCAGGGTCACTATGAAAGGAATGACACCTTCTAGGTAGATGTATTCGTAAGAGAGTCCCTTGAGAGACCTTGTGGGAGGTTGAAGATGAGACAAGCTAAAACCCACTCGCTGGAAGGCATCCCAAGTGAGGAGATCGCAATCCACTCCTTGATTAACTAAGACCCTTTTAACAAGGTGAGACTCTACTTTGATGGTGATGACTAAAGGATCATTACGATTGAGATTGATTCCAGTTAGATCATCGTTATCGAAGCTAATGATTGGCCTCTTTCTCTTGATGGTTGTCATATTTAGAGTAAGCAGCAAGAAATGGAGGGCAGGTTTCGCCAGAAAGTCAGTCTGTTTCCCACAGACGGCGCCAATCTCTTGGAGGTGGATTTTGACTTCACAGATTCCATCTCTTTTGAATCGAATGGGTGTTCCGACGGATGAATTAAAATCTACAAAAGACCGCCGAAGGGTGCTCCGGTGGGGAGACTCTGACACTCAAATCAGAAATAGTAGTTTTCAATATAAATGAAACAGACTGATCTAGAGAGGACTGATGATAAGAGCTCTGTAATTTGTATGTCGAGCGTATTGTATCAAGAGAGCGTACCCGGGTAATGACATGCAGAATGCTTTATAGGTTGGTAGTTGTGAGTCGTGTGTACTCGGGGGGTGATGTAACCCTAGTTTTCTTGTGAAGTTGTCCTGAAATCTCAAGAGTCTTTAGTCAAATATTTTCAAAAGATTTGGAATCTTTATTACTTGAAAAGTCCACCATGTCAAGGAGATCCATTTTTATCGATTAGATTTCAAAAGATTTCCTTCCTTATCTAGGAGATATATCTTGTAACTGAATAGAAAACAAATGCTAATACAAATCTTAATTGAATATTACCTTTAGTCATAGAAGGTAAACGATTAGCTTCTTAGCAAAGCTGTCGATCACCAACCGAAGAGAGAAGTATTGTCTTGAGCTTACCGAATGCCCCTGTGAGCCACGAATCGATTAGGTCACTACCAATAGAAGTTAGCCGAGGAGTTAGTACACGTTTTACCCTTCAGGGAGATAAATCTCTTATTGCTGACGTGCCTAAGTGTGTAACGTTTGTTGGGTCATGGGCTTTCAAGACTTTGAGTTCTGCCCTATTGGGCTTTTGGGTTATGTCCCATCACCCATGAATCCAGTCTAAGTATGTTGGTAGTTATCTATTAATGTGCATCTATTATTGGACATTTGGGTCTAGTCTGGATTAACAAAGATATGAAACTGACCAGAAGGTTACTTTGTGCAAGCAAGGTATTTAGGAAAGAGCTTTTGCAATATATTTAACTATAGTTTCCACTCATTTTGCACCAATTAGGGAAATGAGATCCATAACACATTTGATTGAAAAGATCAACAATATAAGAGGACCTATCTCAACTTTAACTAAAGTTATATTACATATATATATATATATATATATATATATATATATATATATATATATAGTACATGAGACTCGAACTTGAGACCATTATAAGGGGGAGGGGAGATGGTACTAATTGAGCTATAACTCATTAGCACTAAAGTTATAGCAACAACAATAGCAACCTCTGCCTTAATCCCAAAATTTGGGATCGGCTATTTAAGAGACAAATATAAGATTTAAAAAAAAAAAAAACAACAACACATACACACACACACACACACAAAATTCAGATACATTTTACAATACGAAAAGTGATGATTTAAGTTACTTTAATTATTCTACGTCATTCATTTCTTTCCGAAATTATCTCTTCAGTTAACCCCATAACTGTCATATCCTTACGAATACATTGCTTCCAGATTTTTAATGGTCTACTTCGTCGTTTTACTAAATCTCATATATTTAAACTCTCGATTCTCCTAACTGGTGCATCTTTGGGTCTTCATTGTACATGCCCAAACCACCTCAAACGATATTCTTGCATCTTATCCACAATTGAACTCACTCCTAATTGACTACGTATGTCTTCATTTCTAATTCTATCTTTCTTAATTTTACCACATATCCACCTTAATATTCTCATCTCAGTTACAACTATTTTTTACGCTTGTTTTGTTTAATGGCCCAACATTCGGTGCCATATAATAATGCAAGTCTAACTATCGTTCTATAAAACTTTCCTTTCAGATAGAGTGCCATCATGCGATCGCAAAGAACTCCAGATATTCTTCTCCATCTCATCCAACCCGCTTGGATCATATGATTTACATCCCTATCTATATTGCAGTCATTTTGGATAATGGACCCAAAATATCTAAAACGTTCGCTTTTTGGTACATCATATCCTTCTAACCTAATTGTTTATTTATCGTTCCGATGACTATCACTAAATGTGCATTTCATGTACTCCATTTTAGATCTACTTAATTTAAATCCTCTGGACTCTAGTGTGTCCCTCCATAACTCCAATTTAGTACAAATACCCTCTTTAGTCTCATTAACCAACACTATCTCATCTGTAAATATCATACACCATGGTATTTCATCTTGGATACTTTTTGTGACTTCATCTATCACTATTGCATACAGAATTGGACTTAATGTCGATCCCTGGTGGAGTTAAATGTTTATTGGAAAGCTATCACTTATCCCCCATAAGTTCTTACATTGGTGACAACTCCATCATACATATCTTTAATAAGGTATATAAAAAAAAATACAATGGTATTAGCACTAAAGTCATATATTTAAAAATAAAAGATATATGTGTTGATTAAGGAGAAAAGGGTGAGTAAGAATAACAAATATTGCTTAGGGTCATAATAAACATATTGAACTCGTTATCATAAACATACTGAACTATGGAGCAATGAGTGTCTAACAATACATTCAGATCCAAAATTTTAGAATTTTAACAATTCACAATACTAAACTCCAACAATATCTACTGGTGCCATTCTCAGTAGCATTCATGCTGTCCCAAAGAAAACCACCACCACCATCACCACCACTACAACGATGATGAACATGACTTGCCAAGAACCATAACCTCTCCAAAAAGCCAACAACAATGACGTATTTGGTTTTGGTTTTCAAAATCACCCAAAATGTGTGATTTGAATTAATTTCCATCTTTAAGCACTTGGTGAAGCTAGTATTGAAAGGGCAAACCCTAAGCTTAACAATAAATAGGAATTTGAATATCCACAAGTTCCGCGTACTTAGAGCTATGCCACCTACATAGCAAGGAAGAAATAGAAACTTAGAAGAAAGCCTAGTCTAAGTAAGATTTGTGTTAGCATGGTGCAAATGTTAAAGAGAAGAATAGCATGAGCTAAAGAAAAGTAACAATATTACTAAACAAGAAAAATAAATAAAGAGATTTTTAATAAAAGGTGAAAGAATAGTTCGTTATGTACTCATCACATGGTCAAATAAAAAATAAAAAAATAAAATAACAATTTAAGATTTAATCTCAATAATTGGAGTTGGCCATTTGAGAGACAAATATAGGGAAGAATAAAAAAATAAAAAAGATGTTAGTTTAATTTGTGTAGATTCTCTTTCACCAATCACTCCTGTCCAAAACTATCTTCTCATCTAAATGCTGAACTATTATGTCTTTACAGATAACTTGCATCTAAATTTTTAGCAGTCTATCTTTACATTTTACTAAATCTCTTATATTTAAGTTCTCGGTTCTTCTAACAAATGCATCTTTAGATTTTCTTTGCACATGCTCAAATCATCTTAGACGACACTCTCGCATCTTATCCATAATTAAACTAATTTCCAACTCATTATGAATCTTTTCATTTTTAATTCTATCTCTTCTAGTTTTGTCACACATTTATCTAAATATTCTCATTTTGCTACACTCATTTTTTATTCTTATTATTGTTTAATATCCCAACACTCAGTACTATAAAATAGTGCAGGTCTTACTGCGATTCTATATAACTTCTCTTTAAATGTCACGGCATCATGCGATCGTAAAGAACTCGGATGCCCTTCTTTATTTCATCCAGCCCGCATGAATACTAAGATTCACATCCCCTTTTATATTGTCATCATTTTGAATAATAGAACCAAGATATCTAAATCATTTACTTTTTGGTACATTTTGTCAATCTAATCTAATCGTTTCTTCATCATCCTAATAATTGTTGCTAAATCTACATTTCATATACTTAGTTTTCAACCTACCTAATCTAAATCTTCTGAATTCTAGTCTGACCCTCTATAACTCTAATTCACAACTAATACTCTCTCTAGTTTTATCAATTAACACTATATCATCTGTAAAAAATATACACCATGGTATTTTATTTTGGATATTTTTTGTGATTTCGTCTATCAATATTACAAAAGGATGAAACTTAATGCCAAATCTTGATAGAGTCCAATGTTAATAGGGAAACTGTGACGACCCGCTATCTAAGCATCGCACCTCCTAACAAAAGGGGATAAACATACAGATATGGAAGCAACCAACTAGAATGTGTCATCTGGACTCATGACAATCGCACTCCTCATGTGTGATAACATAGAAAAAGATTTATATTAAAGGGAAATAAGTTACTTGTTCTTTACAAATAAAATAACGGCAAAGTCTCTTCTATTTATTAACTATTTAGTCACTTGAGTTAGTATAAAACCTGATAAAGCAAACAGAACACTTTTAATTTCAAAGAAACTCATATTAATGGCTCTTCCGACCATCAACTATACATCCATGTAAACATAACTTATTTAATTTCAAAATAACACCAGACTACATGCTTTCACTAAATGAGTGGTTGAAGATAAGTAAGGATCTAAATCCTTGGCTCAAAAGACCTCTATCCTATAATTCCTCTCTTCTCCGTGGTCACCTGAAAACAAGATTATCGGGGTCAGTATAAGTTGAGCAAGTACACAGGAGATCAATAACATGCATAACAAGTAAACAAATAATTTGCCATGGAAGTGCACACATTATCTCAAGAAATCCAAAGTAATTAAGTGCAATTACCACTCCAAATTCATTATCCTTCTCTATCTTTGTTATTCTAATTTTAATTTAATAATTAAAGAAAGGAATAGAATATTGAACCAAGTTAGTGTATGAGAGTTTGGAAGAGCAAGTTAAAATTTTGGTATTCCTTAATGAAATCTAGGTCTTTTAGGGTTAGACATCTCAAACACTTTACCTACTTTTAATTCTACCCTCGTAAGGGGAAAACATACAACCATAGTTCCTTAAACTTTGTCTGCAGGTTTCGCACAAGTTTTTGAAACTCTATTTGCAACTCGTAGTCCTTAAATTTCGCCTATAGGCTTCGCACAAACTTTCAGAATTCCATATATCAACTGTATTCTTTAAACTTTGCTCACAGGTTTTGTAAAGCTTTCAAAATACCATATACCAATTGTACTCCTTAATTTTCACCCGCAAGCTTCGCAAAGCTTTTAGAGAAATCTGTGTTATCACTTTCTCTTTATATTTCTTAATAATTCATATGAAGTAATGATTATAAAGATCACAATTCATCACAAGTATTACACAGAATTCATAAACCAAAAATCATAAATATGCAGTTATGTATAAAAAGATATAAAATAAAGAACAAAGTATGGTCATGCTGTGAAATAGGGCAAAAACTCTTAATTTCTATACCTTATGTTCAAGATTCGAAATTCCTTCCTTCCTCTCCTACTGTACTCTTATCATGGCATGATAACTGTAACGCCGACACTGCGGTGTTCATATGGTTGTATTTCCGTTCTTAGATTTAAATAAAATAATTCTCAATTTATATATATATAGAGTGAAATATTTAATTTTATTGATTTCCGATTTCGGAGTATTAAAATTTAATTTTTGGTATGTTCAAAAGTATCCGTATTCCAATTCGTGATGTGAAGAATATATTTTTCACTTATTAATTTAATTATTTACTCGATTATTTATTTATAAATTTATTTATCTAAATTAAAAATTAGAACTTTAATTTTAAAGTGGATATAAAAATATATCTATATGAATATTTATTTAATTATTAATTTAACAAATACTTATCTTCTCATTTATAAATTTATATATATATATGTATTAAATAATAATAATAATAATAATAATAATAATAATAATAATAATAATAATATAAAAAAAAAAGGGGAAAGGAATTAGGGTTGAAACCCTAATTCCCATTTCTCTTCCCCTCTCCTCTCTCCCTTTCCCGCGACCTAACCCTTCCCCTTCCCTCACCCGCGCTGCTCCGCCGCGCCGCCGCTGCCATTCGCCGCGGGTCACCACCGCATCCCTGCTCTCTCACTCTCGCTCTCTCTTTCCTTCTCTCTCTCGGCTTCTCACTCTCACCCGCGAGTTCTCTCTTTCCTTCCCGCGGTTCTCCACCTTCCTCCGCCGTGATAAGCCGCACCACCACCACCACTGTCGCCACTATTCCCTCTCACTCTCCCTTCGGTTCTCTCTCTATCTCTCTCTTTCTCTCTCTCTCGGTTGCGCTCTCTACCTCCCGCTGTCTCCCTCTCGCTCGATCTCTCATCCCCTCTACCGCGACCGCCGCGCGCTGTCGCGTTCAGCCACCGATGTCCTTTTCCACCACCGCACCATCCTCGTCTCACCCTCTCAGTCGCTCTCTATCTCACTGTCCCTCAGCCTCTCTCTCGCTCTGCTCCTCCTTGCTCGCGCAACAGCGTGCGACTGCTCGGGCGCTGACTGCCCCTGCGCGCGCTCCAGCGCTCGATAGCCCCTTCATACGCGCGCCTTCTGCCACCTGTGGAAGCCCAACCGAAAGCCCTAGGTCGACTGTGCCTTGTCCACTGCAAAGGTACGATCAAACCCTAACCCAAATTCTAGGGTTTTGATTCCTTGGTGATTATACTAAATTGTTGACTTTTGCTTCGAATTGGAAGCATTGTAGGTTTCGGACGGAATCGAATGTCGCACGGACGTTAGGGTTTTGGACCGCAGTGAAACCCTAGGTGAGGTAAAATACTAACTCATTCAATTTATTTAGATGAATATAGGGTAAATTACAGTAGGAATGTATTATATATGTTAGAATGTATGTGAGATTAGATTTAAATGCATCGTCTGAAGTTATATGTGATTATTTAGGTTAAGTATAGAATTTTATACGAAATTGAGCTGTTTCGGATGATAGAATTGAGTTAAAGTGATTTAAATGGTTTCACTTAGAGTTTAATTTGACATATGCATGAAGATAATTAGAATTTGGGATTTAAGTTTAAGAATTTATGCAGTCTTTTTAATTATAAGTTGTCCTGCATATAGGAAATCAAAATACTATTTCTGTATGATGAAAATAGACTTAAATACCTTTAAAATGACATATGGTTTGAAGAAATCGGATGAGAAATGAAAAGTGTATGATTTTTCAAAGATTTATCCATTTTGTCGGAAACTTATTTACTTTAAGCATATTTCCGACTTTGATTGGTTAGGTTGATCTTTTTGGAGACCCGAGGAGTCGAATTGGTTTGATTTTGGAAATAGGGAGTGACCACCCTCCTTAGAATGTGAGTGGGACCCTAATCTCTTGCATGAAATGGTGAAAATCTGATTTTACAGTGTTTTAAATCAAAACATGTTTTGATATGCATTGATTCGACGTGTGATATTAAATCTCAAAATCTGTTTTGTGACTATTGGAGTGTTGTACTTATGTTTTCTACGATTATACATCCATGTTTGAAATGAAATGAAATTGTGCCATGATTTGAGAAATGAAATGTTTTCTATATTACCATTGCATCGGTTGTTGATTTGAAATGATTTTGATAAAATGTATTTGGCACACGTATTTGAAATGTTTTGATGAACTGTGAGGGCACCGGAATGCCCACTTGTGATGAGATACTATGATGATGACATTGATGATTCCGTAGCTACGAAGGGACTTTGTAGAGGCACGAGTTTCCCGGATACGCTTCTGCAGGAGGTATCCGCAAATGTCTAGTTTATATGGTCATAGGCACGAACGGTTAAACCCTCATCGGGGGAGGATGTGTGTGACGCCACCGTCTAGCACCGGGCGGTGACCTATTGACCAGCCAGTTTATATATTTCGTAGGCACGAACGGTTGAACCCACATCGGAGGAGGACGTGTGTGACGCCACCGTCTAGCACCGGGCGGTGACCTATTTGACGAGACTGGGTAAGCAAGGAGCTAAGCCCACGGCCAACGTCGGGGTAGAGAGCTACTTTTGAAACACTTTGCATGATAACACTCCCGATGCGCCTGTCCTCAGTCATGGTTGACCTTTGCCAGGATCCTTTCGGCCAGCTCTATGATATACTTGATTTTTAAATGGATGCATATATGTATGATATCGTGTGATTGGATAAATGAGATCATTTTATTGAACATATCATGATTTATTGCGAAACTTGAGTTATTGTTTACGAATGATATTATTTGACACTCCAATATTCACCTACACTATTAGTACTTGAGATTAATCCCCTCACTCACTGAGTATCCTCCCATAGATACTCACCCCTCTCCTTTCCCTCCCCAGACAGGATTTATTGTGATAGGGCGACGTATTTGGCTCGAGGACTTGATAGATTGTTGGCGGATTGGGTGATTCAGGAAGGTGAGATCTTAAGTTTAAATTGAAAGATGAATTATGTATTTTATTTCGACCCTGCGAGGTCTTGTTGAGGTCCGTAGTTGACCGTGTACTTAATTTGGGATGACTGTATAATTTATGTTTATTTATTTGCGAACTCTCATATTTCATTTGCATTGAGGCGATTGGATGTATTTAAATATTACTTGGGAAATTTGTTATACATTTGTATAAATTTAGGTCCGCTCGGTGTGACAGCTGCTCATGCTCTAGTTGGGCATGACAGTAGAGATCTGTGGCTAAGTTTGTTGATAGATTTTTATAGCCTTGCGTTGTTCTGGATGTCGGCTATGGGAGTTGTTTGTTTTGGAGAGGCCGGGATGGCCATTTGTTTTATTTTCAGGTTGATTTTGAATTTTTCAGGTTTAAACAGGTTTAATTGTACATGGGAGACCTCTAATTTATGGGGAGGTTCTGCCCGATTTTCTGTAGAAATACAGCCGGCATTCAGGGCAACGGGCGGCTGTTCACGATTCTCGGTTCGGGGCGTGACAATAACAACACAAGAAATATGATGTACATAACTATTAGGTATCGAATAAACAAACATATGTAGAGTAATTGCCTCAAACTGGCAAATTTTTCCTTCGAATTCCCTTACTTTCCTCCCCAAGCTTTCTCTCTTCCCCTTTCCCTCTCTTTCTTTCTCTTCCTTTCCCTTTTCTCTTTTCTCTGTCTTTCTCTTTCTCTCACGGGCTGCTTGTGGTTTGGAATGGGAGGTGGGAAGGGGTATTTATAGGGCTCGGATGGTGATGAGTCATCACGTCCCCCTCAAGATGTTGACACATGTAAGGCATGCATAATGCATAGATGCATGTTGGACGCGTGGACTTATCAATGGCGGTGCTAAGATGATAAGGCGGTCGTGCATGGTAACCAAGTTCAACTTTACGTTATTTTAGTTCATTTACTTAAGAATTACACATAAATAAGGAAATACCCTCTATTTGGATTAAATAAAAATAGTTTCAAAACCTAACTACTTAAGAATAAAAAATCCACTCTCCCTTTTAAGAACAAAACTTAAAACGATTAATTTTGTTGGATTTTATTTGGAGGGCTAACGACTTAGAAAAATTCTAGAAAAATAGGTTTTAACCTATTCGATATATGAGGAACAAATACGGGGACTTTCCTTCTCATTTTCTAGAAATTTTAGATATCTAATTTTTTTTGGATATTTAGTCTCTAGCAAATTGATCAAACCTATGTTTTTAATATTCCAAGTCTCTGATTTCAAACCCAATTCATTTATTTGGATACGCTCACTAATCCACAATTAATAATAATTTATTTTTTGCAATTAAATTGGGATATGTGACACCTTTGTTCCTTATCCTAATCCTTGTCTCCTAACCTTCTCCTTATCTCCTAACCTTACCCTTATCCTAGTCTCCTCAACTTTATTCTAAATATCCGATTACTCATTCAATTCTTTTATAGCATTATCATTCTACTATTAATATCTTATGTACCTAAATTGGGGTAAGTGCAATGTAAATAATTTAAATATGCTCAATAAAATAAGGAAAATACAAATGCAAATACATGACTTAATGATGTCTCAAAATGAAATCTTACAGAAACCATCGCTCAAACCCTCACTAGTTCTTACATTGATTATAACTTCTTTATACATATCTCTAATGAGATTAAAATATTTCAAAGAAATCTTTTTCTTTATTAGCGGTCACCACAATACGTCCTTGGAACTCTATCATATGCTTTTTCTATGTCGATGAATACCATATGTAGGTTTCTCTTCTATACTCTATATGTCTCCATCAAATGTCTTAATAAGTGAATTGCATCCGTAGTGAATTTTTCTAGTATAAATCCAAATTGATTCTGAAACACACTTATTTCCAATCTCAATCTATGCTCTATCCCTCTCTCTTATAATTTCATGATATGAATTATAAGTTTAATTCCTCTATAATTAGAGCAATCTTGTATGTCTCTTTTATTCTTATATAGTGTACAAGTGTGATCTTCCTCCATGTTTGGGGCATTCTTTTGGTTTATCAAATTTTATTGAAAATATCCATTAACATTACTATACCAAATTCAGTCAAACATTTTCACAATTTAATGGGAATACCATCAGATTCTAAGACTTTGTTATTTTTCATTCTCTTTAAGGCATTCTTCACTTCATGGAAATGAATTTTATGTTTAAAATCTCTATTAACCTTTTTCATAAGTATCTCGATATTTCCTATATCTATTGTACTCTTAACATTAAAGAGATTATCAAAATAGTCTTTCCAAAACTTTTTTATATTCTCATTCCTTACAAGTATACTATTGGTTTCACTCTTAATGTACTTAACACAATTTAGATCTTTTTTCTTTCTCTCCAATATTTTGGCAATTCTATATATCTCTCTTTCTCTTTTTTTAGTCTTCAATCTCTTGTATAGTTCGTTATAAACTTTGCTATTTGATTCGTGGATAATCTTTTTCACATCTTTTTTTGTATTTTTATATTTTTCATATGTATCGTTACCATTATTACCTTTAAGGTTCCTATAACACTCTCGTTTGGTTTGAATAGCAGTTTGTATTTATTCGTTCCACCACCATAATTCCTTGCCTATCGGGGTCTGACCCTTAGATATATCAAGAACCTCCCTACCTATACTCTTAATATTAGTAAACACCTCTTTCCACATTATTTTTAAATCATCATCTACGGACCAATTTGTTACTTGAATTAATTTGTCTCTAAAAGTCGTTACATTTTCTTCTTTCAGATTCCATCACTTAATTTTTAATTCCACAAATGAACGAAACTTCTTTTACCTTTTAGACACATATATATCTAAAACTATAAGTCTATGTTGAGTTGTTATACTCTGTCCCGATATAACTTTGCAATTCTTACAAATCATTCTATTATCTTTTCTAATGAGAAAAAAATCTATTTGGCTAATATTTGACCCATTTCTATATGTAACTATATGCGACTCTTTTTTCTTAAAGAAGATGTTTACAAGTATCAAATCGAATACTGTGGTAAACTCTAGAATGGTACCTTCTGCCTCATTCCTACTAGCAAATCCAAAGTTTCTATGTATGGCTTCAAATCCTTCATTCATCTCTCCTATATGTCCATCTAGATTTCATCCAATAAATAACTTTTCTCCACTAGGTATAATTTATAAAAATTCATCTAAATCCTCAAAAAATTATTTTTAATTAATTGTATCTATACATATTTGGGACGCATATACACTGACTATATTAATTACGTTTTCTCCATCTACTAAGTTGACGAGTATAATTTTATCTTATTTCCTTCTTATCTCTACTACATCCTTTAGTAAATCCTTATGTACAATTATTCTTATCCCATTTTTAGTTCTTTCCTTGCCTCTGTACCAAAACTTATGACCATAAAACTCTACTACTCTAGCTTTCTCCCCCACCCTCTTAGTTTCTTAAAGACACATGATATCAATTTTTCATCTATTCATTGCTTCTCCTATAGTTACTAACTTACCAGTCAAAGATCTTATGTTCTAATTGGTTAGGCGAGCCCTAGGTTCATAGATTAACTTATTTACCTGCACCCTAGGGCCCCTTGTTAATTTGTCACTACACCTAAGATCCGATATAGCACGTTGCTGAAGGAGAAACGCCCCAAAAGTTTTTACATTTGTCTCTCATTTTTTCATTTAACAAAAGATTTTATGTTGGCTGTCAACCTACCGCAAAAAATAAATAAATAATAAAATAAAATAAAATAAAGAGATGTAAAATATTTTTTCCTAGACCAAAAATAAGACATCCAAGATCATTGGTACTAAACACATTGTCAGTTTAAGTAACTTGGCCTTTTCATGGCATTGTTTCCAAAGAGATTTGATCCAAGTTTTATAGCAGCATAGGGATGTACAATGTCGAATGCAATAACTAAAACTGTCAGAAATAAACCTAAAAATATTAAGATTATTAACAAGAACAATATCCAAAACCAAACAAAAACAAATGAGAGACACCAATGTCCATAAGACACCCGATTGATAGACACAAATGATAATTTTTTTTTGTACAAAGAAATACAAACAAACGGGATCAAATCGGGAAAAAATGATAAAAATGGGGAGCCTTTACCGCTTGAACTATTCTTGAGGGACAGACACAAATGATAATGACCTATTTGAAAACCCACCTAAACTGAAAACCTCTTGTAACCCCTAAATGTAGCTCATCCTAAATATTCATGGCATCTGCTGGGGACCCATAGCTCAAGAAACCTTGTATTACTTCAGTATATGTCTAAGTATCAGGAAACAGATCTTCCTTTCTCATGTTATACCATAATTCCATGGTTTCATCCATCGTTTTACAGCTTGCTAAAGCAATAACCAAGTCTTTGTATAGGTGAAAATCAGGTTGGTACCAATTTTGCTTTTGAATCACTTTGAACATCTGAAAAAGCAATCATTATTAAGCCCTAGCAAATGACTTTGGCGGGGAAAAAAAATCAATAACAATGAAATTAATGAGCCAATAATCAAACAATATAGATTTGAAATACTTTTAAATGTGCTTCAGGTAGACTATGTTAAGATTTCATATCGCTTTATTTTTCACAAAATGGAACGTAACTTCCAAATTGAGCACATAATTCTCATTTTTTTCCCTCATTCTTCTCTTCCCTATTTTAGTAATAACTAACATTATTCCAATGAATCATTTTCAGTTTTGACTTTTGATGGGACATGATTTAAAAGTCCATTACAGTAATACTCTACCTTGTGAGCTCATGATCCAGTAGGCATCTTACGTCTAGACATATCAACAGGTAGGGATCTATCTCTTCGAAGGGTGGACACGGTTCGACATATTGAGTAACCTCTATCGGTAGTAAACTAATTGATCTGTGACTCTCAAAGGCATTCAGCATATTCAAAACGACACGATTCTTATTGTCTCAGTAAAAGGCCAGTCATTCATCCCCATCGGCTAGAGGTAACATACATATTCTCCTGATAAGGAAAGAATCTTTTGAAAACTAATCAACAAGGGAAGAAGTCTCCCCGCTTGACAGAATTTTCTAAGTGATGAAAATCACCAATCTTTCAAAAATATTTGACTATGAAGTCCCAAGATTCTTAGAACTTCTCACAAGGAAAGTAGGATTGTAACTCCCCAAGAACACATGACTTCTGAGAGATAACCCTATACAAACATACTATACACGGAAGACTAGATACGCTCTCTTGATACAATACACCAAACACACAAATTATAGGGCTCTCAAGCTTAGCCCTCTGTCTTACTCAATCTGTTTAATTTCAATCGAAAACTACTTTTTCTAACTTGAGCGTCGGAGTCTCCCCTGTCGAAGCACCCTCTAGTGGTCTTTTATAGGTTTTTCATTCATCCTTTGGAACAATCATTCGAATCAAGGAACTGGAATCTGTGGAACCAAAACCTACCCCAACAAATTGGTATCGTCTGTGGGAAACAGACTAGAGCAACCCCTGCAAACACCCTGAAGTGTCAAGCTATTATGCCTCTAAAAAGAAGGACGGGATTGCCTCGAAGGTTGCATCCGTTGTGGATGGACAAACCGCCACCCCAACTGATACAACACTACCAATAGTGCCCCATTACCTTGTTGACAGCCCTATCGCTCATTCACAACTCCCTCGCCCAGAGCAAGCCTTACAACCTGCGCTTCAAGAGCGTCCAATCACACCTCCTGCACCAATATCTCTGGAAAGAGTTAATTGCTCCTAACTGGAGAGGTTAGAATCTTAAATATAGAATATGAGCAAACAGTTGGAAGGATTCAGTCATGTTATCAGACTAGAGGGACAATTCTCTTCAGAGGATCAAGGCATGCACGCTTTCGATGGTTTGCATCTCGCTCGAATTATGAACCCTCAATAACCTCTCATCATGATCTTGACAATCTGAGGAAGCAGGTTGAACAACTCATTGTCGACAAACTCAGACAAGCCAACACAAGAAGGGATGAAGCTCTCCTCTATCCATCCAGTGTGATGCCTTTTGATCCGAAGGTCTTCTCAGAACCGGTGCCCCATGATATACTTCTACCTCCCATGGAGAAGTACGATGGCATATCCGACCCCTGTGATCATGCGACCACTTTGTAACGGTAATGATTTCAAGAAATATGATAGATGTTGCTATGTACAAGCATTTCCCCACTAACCTCAAAGGTAACGTGCTAACATGATTCAATTCACTTCCGTCACTTAGCATTAAAAGTTTCTCCCAATTCCGACAGTAGTTCGAGCTCACTTTGTGATTAGTAGGGGAGCCAAAAGAAAGTCTACATCTTTACTGTCACTATGGCAAAGGGAGATAAGCCTTTGAGGGACTTCTTAGACAAGTTCAAGGTAGGGATGATGAAGGTCACAACCCTGGATCATTCCATCACGCTAGCCACTTTGCTTACAGGGATACGTCCCTTGGGGATAAAAACGTCTATCACCAAGAATCCCCCTTCTACCATTCAGAAATTCTATACCCACGCTGAGAAATATATAGCGGCTGAAGATGCTGAAGCATTCAACAGATGCCGAAATTGGTCGTCCCGAAGAGAATGTAGTCGATCATTTTGATAGTTATCATCAAAGAAGAACCGTCAGGGACTCCCGCCTTAGTGAAGGCTTAGCACCTATACTCCTCTGAATGAGACTCCTATTCAAGTCTTACTCCAGATTAGAAACAATCGGTATATCAGATGGCCTCCCTGATTTACTCCAGATTAGAAACAATCCATATATCAGATGGCCTCCTAAATCTACAGAAGAGGACTCTAAGAAAGATAAGACCAAGTATTGTCACTTTCATCGAGATTATGATCACACAACCGATGACTGTAAAAAGCTCAAAGATAAGCTAAAATTTTTTGTTCAAAGCGAAAAGTTGCAGAGATTTATCAATACGGAAGGGAAGGATATACCCTCTCTTGATTGGCATGCTCCGTCATAAAAAAGCGAACCAAATGAACAGCCGAACGCTTGACCACCAGACAATCGACCGGATAGAATAATCCTCCAGATCTATAACGAACTAGCTCTCCATAAGCCTTATGTCCCAACCAGTGTCTTCCCTGTCTACAACTCGAACCCTCAAGATTACCTATGGAGGGATGAAGCTGAACGCCTGATTGCATCCATCTTTTACTTGGCCAAGACGCCTCTCCTTGCTTTATAAGAGATACTAGTGACTCACGTTAACAAACAACCTGAGGGCAAAAGATCAATCATTGGTTTTACTGATGAGAACTTGATGGGAGTTGATCCCAATCATCATGACCCTCTCGTCATTACTGTCAAAATCGGCCAATACGAGATCAAAGGGATTTTTGTTGACCAAGAAGCAGGGTGTTACCTCCTCTATTAGGACATCTTCCAGCGCATGGGTTTCGGTCTGACACACCTCCAATCCCACGCAGGTCTTGTTAAAGAACTTTCTGGCGAATGGATATACCCCCAAAGTGTTATCTTGCTCCCGGTTATTTCTGGCTCACCACCGAACCATGCAACGGCTACCATTGTATTTAATGTGGTCAAGCTCCCTTCGCTCTATAATGCCATATTGGGTAGGCCAGGTTTGAACGCCATAGAAGCCCTGGCTTACATTAAGCACATGAAGGTTAAATTTAGAACTCCAATTAGTATCAGAACGTTGTTTTGCGACTTGGAACCCCCAGTATCTATTCCCAAGTGACTGTGATCCTTCTGTGACCACAACCTATGCTTCAATTATTTTACCTTAAGCTTTTACATCATTGCAATAGTATTTCAGTGACTAATACATATAACATCCTATCATTTGTACTCTATCGTTTGATTCCTATCGTATGACTCCTTACGAACGAAGCGTGTGGTCAATAAGGAACTTGACTCCCCGAAGGGCAGGCACGGTCCATCCTATCGTATGATTCCTAATGAATGAAGTATATCATCAATAAGGGACTTGACTCCTCAAAGGGCAGGCACGACCCATCTTATCGTATGATTCCTAACGAACTAAGCATGTTGTCAATAAGGAACTCCACTCCCCAAAGGGCTGGCACAACCCATCCTATCGTATGATTCCTAATGAGAGAAGCGTATCGTCAATAAGAGATTTGACTCCTCGAAGGGTAGGCATGGCCCATTAGGGCCGGGTTCGACCTGAACAAAACCCGTGACCCACCCGAACCCGAGTTGTTCGGGTTGGGTTAATTCGGGTTTTTTGTTATGTCGGGTCGGATTTTGGTTAGTAATTAAAAATCCTGAATTAATCCGAATAAATTTATAAATATATTATAATTATGAGGGAAAAGATAGAATTAAGACAAAAAATAGAGTTTCATAAGCACGCATATATATATTTCTTTTACAAAAACCCTAATCTATTACTCTTTCCTCTCTCTACCATGTCTCCTCCAACTCCAGCGGCCGTGGTCTCTCCTTCTCCAGCCAACAACCATCTCTCTCTGAGAAAATCATTTTCGGATCTGACTTGTTGTATGGTAAGTGATTTTTTTTTTTTTTTTGTTCTTGCCTTTGTGATACTTTAGTGCTACGGGTTTTGCATCTCTTCTTGCCTATTATAATTTACAAGCTTTTTTTTTTTTTTTGTTCTTGCCGTGTTTTCATTTTTTGTTCTTGCTTATTAATCAAAAAATAGAGTTTTTTGTTTGCATCTTTCATTTTTTTATATCCAAGGATTACAATGATTGTCATATTTCAACTATATACATGATTTTTTTTTTTTTTGATGTTAAAAACATTGATAGAGAAAAAACCCTCAATTAGAGTAGGGATTCCCTGTGTCCAATTATTTTTTTTGGGGATTATTTCCCGTTTGCTATTCATATGGTGCTGTCTGATTTTAAATGCTCAGTTTTGTTTTCCTTTTTTTGGGTTACATAATATGATATATGTAGATAAAATAAATAAATAACTATTGTGTCTGTATGATTTGGTGCATTGCATTTGCCCCTGGGTAAAGTGTTTAAGCACTTATTACAAAATTTTGTTTAGAATTGAAGCTGCCCTAATTTTTTAGAACTATTTCTCAATTTTATTAAGATAAATTGTAGTTTGATTCTTATGAGTTTGATACTTGAATGTCTGTTTCTGAGATGCTATAAGACCCCAAAGGTGATAAGGAAGATAGGAAAAATGGACTTCTTCACAATATCATTACCTTGTAATGTTGTAGCATGACTAGTTATTGTCATATTTTAATTTGCACATACTGTTCATTTCATTTTGTTGCATGGCTTTTGTTCATTATATGCACATTCTGTTTATGACAAAGTGTCTTATTTCCTACTACTACTACTACTAATTTTAATTTAAATATTATACTTGTTATTAGATCATTATGGAGGAGAGCTCTTCAAATTCCCTTGCTCCTCAGTCTAGCACTGCGGGTGATAATCCAATCAGTGTTAAACCACCTTTGCCAAAAGAAAAACAAAGTAAAGAAAGTCATTGTACCTCGACGGTAGGGGAACATTTTACGAAGTTGCCTTTTGTTGATAAGTCTAAAATGAAAGCAAGTTATAATTATTGTGGCAATGAGTTTAAATGTCTTACTATTAATGGTACTAATAGCTTGCGCAATCATCTCACAAGATGCAAGAAATATACTCACAATAATAGAGATAAAAAACAGAGGACTTTGGATTTTCAACCGGCAACCAAAGAATTCTCTAATATTGAAGAACAATTTGATGAACTTGAGAGCATTGAAGCAGGTATGATTTTGTTTCAAAAGCCACATACTTTATTTACTTAATAAATTTATTATTTTATAATTTCATTTTCTTTGATTAACTATTGTTGATTTTTGTAGAACTTAGTCAATTGATGATTTTGCTTAGCATTAATGATTAAAGGATAGCTTGATTTCCTAAGGTAGGTTTCTTTTTTGTTAATTTTGATTATTTAATTTTTATTAATTAATATTTCATTTTACAGCTTGAAATGAACAATACTTTATTCCCACTATCTAGATAGTGTAAAATCTAAATTTTGAGTTTAATGCTTGATATTATAATCAATTGTTTTTCCCAAATGATAGGTTTTAAAAGAAATTTTCAGCGGCATTTAGAAAGCGGGAAGTAAAGTCATTATCAAGAGAAGACATTGATTGCAACGGGAGGAGGAAATTGGGAAGAAAAATCACATCAAGTGGCTTGAAAAATTTTGTTCAAGTTTTATTCTCAAATGTCTTCAAGTTTTATTTTCAAATGTACTACATGTGATTTTTTTTTTTTTTGTTATGTTAGTGTGCTGTTTATTATTATTATTTGTTTGTTATATTTCATATTCAAGTTTGATACTAAATGTTCTGTTAGTGTGCTATAATTTCCAGAAAGTGTGTTGTGATGAAGTTATGTCTTCAAGTTTTATATTCAAGTTGTTTGATATTATATTATGTGTTTATTATGTCATATTCAATTTTTTTTTTTTGGCTACGTTGTTACCTTTTTTCTATTATAGAGAGTTTTATTAAAAAAAAAAATTTAGATTCAGATAGCCGCCCGAATTTAAGTAATTTGCTCGGATTTGGGTTCGGGGCAAAAAAAAAAAAAACCCAAAAATCTCAGGTTCTAGTTAAAATAGTATATTCGGGTTCAGATACCCGACCTAGACACAGTCCTATGGCCCATCCTATCGTATAATTCCTAACGAATGAAACGTATCGTCAATAAGAGACTTGACTCCCCAAAGAGTAGGTATGGTCCATCCTATCGTATGATTTCTAACGAACGAAACATGTCATCAATAAATGACTCGACTCCCCGAAGGGTAGGCATAGCTCATCCTATCATATGATTTCTAACCAACGGAACGTGTCGTCAATAAGGCACTTGACTCCCCCAAGAGAAGGCATGGCCTATCCTATCATATGATTCCTAGCGAACGAAGCGTGTTGTCAATAAGAGACTGGACTCCCTGAAAGGCACGACCTATCCTATCGTATGATTTCTAACGAATGGAACATGCCGTCAATAAGGGACTCAACTCCCAGAAGAGCAGTCACGACCTGTCCACCCAATTGTCCCCTAACAAGTGTGGTATGTATGAGGAACAAGGCTCCCAATTAGGCAAATGCACCTGGACCTATCGGTTGGTCCCCTAATGAAGAAAAGGTGCTCCCAATCGAGCCGGTATTTTTCTTTCAATCGAGTAATCCGAAACAAACGAGCATGGTATATGACCTAGCCGGATCCTTTAAACGAATCCTACCAAAACTACACAAGTTAAAGTTTACCTTGACCATCTGAACAATTAGGGGAATATCCCCCAATATCCACACAAACAAGACACAACAGTATGAGAGTTTTTTCATTAAAGAATGCTACATTACAGAAAGTTCTCCACTAGACAATACAAAACTATGTAGAATCAGGGGGAATAGGGAGAAGCACCAAAACCTCCTAAGGAGGAGACCCCGCAGTAGTCTGAATCGAGATCGGTTCAGGAAGAATACCAACCAAATCAGCAGGGACAAGACCCTTGTCCGTGGCCTCCTAACCGCTAGCCTCATCAGTCGGGGGCAGAACCCCGTCCAAACCCACTTGACGGACTATCCCTTCAGCACATCTTAACCTTTCCATCAATCTGCACCAAGAATTTCTAAAGGTTACGATGTTTTTGGTAAGAGACTCCTCGAATTCAGTTATTTTTTATTTCACTGTTTGAAGGGACTCTTCACGCAATTGAACCGGTGTTTTAGCAGTTTGCAAACACACCTCGCGAACCTTCGCCTTGGCCTCCAACTCTTCACAACGCTTTCAGTATAAGGCTAAGTCTAATTGTAAACTCCTTATCTCCTTATCTTTCTCCGCAAGCAATGTGTTGGATGTCTTCCCTGGTTCTGCATCTTTCTCCCTTTAATTCTGATAAAGCCATCATCTGCAGAAAGGGAACCAGATCAATTGATAGCATAGCAAATTAAGAATTAGAACAAGGCAAGTTCAAGAAAAATATAATATTATTAAGCCTAGAGACTAAAGAGCCTCATTAGCTTGGTCTAATGACATCCTGCTCAACTCCAATTTTGAGCAATGAAAGTCAAATCGAGAGGCCATCCTACTCACCTCAGTAATGTTGATATAACTGTACCGGTTGTTCCCTGCACAGATAGCAACCATTCCCCTCTCCTTTGAGCCTTTTTGCCTGCCAAAGGACCGAATGGGGATAGAAGGAAGGAGAGCAATCCCATCCGCCACGTTGTGCTTCCCCTTGTGTGGGGTCCACAAAGGCATAACATATAAGAGACCAGACATCTCCTCTATTATAGTGACCGAAATATCTAGTCCTCTGATGGCCTCGTCTCAATAACCAGCGTAGAGAAGTCCTTAGGTCCCCCCACTTTGGGTACCTCCGTCACCTGAATGTCTTCATTATCGATCGAAGATTGGTGATCATTAGATGTTAAACTATCAGTCTCCTCTGATCTAGTGGTCATCGGTTCCAAGTGTCTTATTGAAGTAGGAGATACATGCCCTCCTACCGACTCATTTCCCTCGGTTTTTTTCTCTTCAGAAGACTTGGGTAAGCGGACCTTCCTCCTCTTTGACGAAGGAAGAGTAGCCTTTGATCGGGCCTCAGACGCCCTATCGGTCTCTCTCGAAGGCCTCTTAGCATTTGCTTTCACCTGCTTCTCGGTTAAGACTTCTCTCATAACGGCATCCCCTGAATAAGATAGAACATCAACTAACTCTATTTTCCTCCTTTCAACCAGAAGAGGCCTATCAATCTTCCTCTTCTCCTTGACCAGTAGACCCGCCAAAGACAACAGTTGGTTATCTACAAGAGAATCAACCCAGATGTTCATTCGAGTCAACGAACAAAATGCCAATTGAACATACGAACTGGGAATGATGAAAAAGAGTCGAAGGCTTTAGCCCAAATAAAGGTTTCACATTGGGGCTGGACAACACTAGCATGAGGTCTCTATTCGAGAACTCCACGAAGAAATACTTGTATATCTAACTCTTGTTGACGGACTCTTTATAGTAAAATTCCCACTTGGACTGGGTAGGTTTGTAACCTATACCAGCCCTGAGTGGAACCCTGGCTTCCATACCTCTTCAGTGAGAAGATAGTCGGCAGAAGCTCAAAATTGAAACGGAGATGATAAAACCCTAGCAAAGAAATCACGGCGATGATTAAACGCCAAGCACCAGGAAGAAGCAGCGTCGGAAATAAGTTTCATCACAACAGTACCTCCCCAATCGGGCCAAGGTATAGGATTTTTAGACTATACTTCACTGCTTACTTGTATATTGGGACGCAACTCCCTAATACCCTGTTTGCCCGATCTTTATCAATTGCCGACATTACTATATAACCGTTCCCCAGCAACATATCGGTTTGAACTTCTCAAAGTTCTTGCTCAGTTATAGTGCTTCTAATGTAGCTGATACTTGGATGAGCCTGAGAAGAAGAACCCTTGGCCATTCTTTCAAGAAAGACTTTCGTTACAAAGGATTGATTCGCAAGAAGGCAAGATTGCAAAAAGAAAAGTATGGGAGCATTTGATCCACTCGAGCACTTGACCTTATAAAGCATACTCGAGATAATTCACAAGACTCAAAGTGACACGTGCCGCATTGAAAGTTTTGTACCTTTTCAATGATCACTACTCATTGTGCCCTTTTTACGAAATAACATCCTAAGTCGGGAGCAAATAATGAGACATGATCTAAAGGCCCATTAAGGTAATACTCTACCTTGTAAGCCCATGATCCAGTAGACATCTTACGCCTAGATGTGTCAGCAGGTAGGGATCTATCTCCCCGAATGATGGATACGACCCAACACATTGAGTAACCTCTTTCGGTAATAAACTAATCAGTCTGTGACTCTGAAAGGCATTGAGCATATTCAAAATGACACGATCCTTTTCATCTCGGTAAAAGGCCAATCGTTTATCCCCATCGGTTCGAGGTAACACACATATTCACCTGACAATAAAAGAATCTTTTGAAAACTAATCAATAAAGGAAGAAGTCTCCTCACTTAGCAGAATTTCCTAAGTGATGAAGATCACCAATCTTCTGAGAATATTTGACTATAGAGTTCTAAGATTCTTGAGACTTCTTATAAGAAAACTAAAGTTATAATGCTCCGAAAACACACGACTTCTGAGAGATAACCCTATATAAACATACTACGCTCCAAAAACCAGGCACGCTCTATTAATACAATACACCCGACATACAAATCACATGGCTTTCAGGCTCAGTCCTCTATGTTGCTCAGTTTGTTTTATTCCAATTGAAAACCACTCTTTTTGATTTGAGCGTCGGAGTTTCTCTCATTGGAATATCTTCCTGTAGTCTTTTGCAGATTTTTCATTCATCCTTTGGAGCAATCATTTGAGTCAAATAACCAGAATCTGTGTAGTCAAAACCCACCTCTAATAACTTTTTTATCCTTCGATGATAATTTTTTTGCCAATTTTGGTTCTTTAAATTGAAATTTTCTCTAAAATTTCATATTTAATATCAAATGAATCTTTGCCTCTTCTCTCCCTCTAGCATTTCTTAATTGTAAAGAGAGGGGAAAAAAATACACACACACACAAGATGGGTGCCTCACAGATGACTTTTAAGTAGACACTATCAACTCCTATTTATGGAGTTGACTAACTTTAATTTTAAAATTTTAAGGTAATTAGTCTAGTAGGATGAGGTGTTAGAATTTTTAACTAAATTTCAAATTCAAAACTTGAAAATAGAAAAAATTACATTAAGAGACCATCTCCTAAATAGAGCTCCTGCAGATATTCGAATCAATTAGTTGGAATATAGCTCCAGATATTGGTGGTCTAGTATTTAAAACAAAAAACAAAACAAAAACGTAGACCTTCAGTTAGGGGGTTATTTGTGGTTTATAATCCCTCACCTAAACCATATCAAACAACATATATACAGAAAATTATTTTGATTGCAAGTAGAGTAACAAACTAGAATGCAAACCATATATTAAGCATTTCTTTATGGTCTATTATGAAGATCATATACTTCCAATTTGTTTATTACTTATATTGCACAATAACCATTAAAATGATTTAGCAAAATCATATAAACAGGTTTCAAACTATGCTATGTCTTTCCTAGTTAGCGCTCCCAGGCTAGAAATCCTCAATATTCAAATTATTGACAAGTTTATAGAAAAAATGCATAGATGGAGAAATAACTATGCATAGGGGTGTGCAATTTTCAATTATACCTGAATATCTGACTGAATCGAATTTAATCGAATTTGAATTTACAAATTCGAATTATATTTTTGAATTTCGAATTGATTTTCGGCTAGAACCGAATTTCAAATTCAGTTTTCGAATCGAGTTTCAAATTGGGATTTTTTATTCAAATTCGAACCGAAAACCGAATTCATATTTGAATTCGGTTTTCGAGTATTATCCGAACCGAATTCGAATTCGAATTAGGGTTTGGTTTCCTTCTATACTTGTGAAAGTACGAAAAAGTCCTTCAAAAAATAATTGATTTAGTTAAATGTTAAAGGACATTATAGTCATTTTAATATTTGATATTAAAAAAAAAAAGAAAGAAAACACTATTACACTAGTGACTACTGACTCGTCTAGTCTAGTTGATCGATCATTATCATCAAGCCAAGAAAAGAGCACTTTCCCAATTTCAAAATCAACCCGACAAACCCTAACCCATTTTCCCTAATCTGCTCTTCATCTTCGACCTTCGATTTCGATCTTCGTAATTCGTTCCACTCTCATCTTCGACATCGACCTTCCATCTTTGTCTCTGCATCTACTCTTCACGAATGCTTCGTCTTCCTCTTCGTCTCATCTGCTCTTCATAAAGTTCACGAACCCTTTGTCTACTCTCAATCTGATTTTGACCTTCGACTTTTCTACCCTAATTACTCTTCAGTATTCACTCTCTGCAAGTTTGCATCTGACCTGGGCTCTTATCTTCGACCTTTGATCTTCACGAACACTTCATGTTCGTCTGACTTCGATCTTCGATCTTCGATCTTTGTCTTCGTCTGCATCTTCTTTGCATCTGCTCTTCAATCTTTGTCTCAGTCTTACTCTCATCTTCACTCTTATCTGATTTCGACCTTCGTCTCCTCTAACCCTTACCCTAATTCTCACGAACTCATGAACCCTAACCCTAATCTTTCTGCACGAACTCACTTTTCCCTTCACAAACTCACGAACCCTAACTCTTTTTCCCTTCACGAACTCACTTTTGTCTTCATCTATCGTCTCCTCCTTGATTCGACCTTCGTCTGCAATTGCATCTGCTCTTCACTCTCTGCATCTATCATTTTCGTCTCACTCTCATCTTCGACCTTCATCTCCTCTTTACTCTCTATATTCTGTGCTCTTATATCAACTCAACTATCAACATCAGGTATGATTTCACTCTCTGCACTCTTCATTCTCTGGACTTTACATTTGATAAATTCTAATAACATTTTTCTTGGGTATTGTAGAGGTGCAGGTAGTAGTCAAGATGTCTGAATCAAATGATGTCAATCTAATGCTTCAAACAAGCCAAGGCCAAAGTAGAAGCACAGAAGGTGAAAGCCAAGGGTCGATAGAAAGCAATGCTACATTGAAGAGTGCAGGAAAACGCAAAGAATATAATAAGCAGTCAGTCATTTGACAGCATTTCACTGAATTTGTGGATTCTGAGGGTTAAAAAAAGTGCACATGTAATTATTCTGGTAGAGAGTATAATTGTGCATCCAAGTCATGTGGGATTTCCACTTTGTTAAATCACATGAGAATTTGCACCTCAAACCCTACCAACCAATCTTCAAGCCAAACTCAATTGTCTCATAATACTTTCACAAATGAAGACACTGGGGAGACAAAGGTTAATTTAGTGGCATGAAAATTTGATTAGCAAATTGCTAGGAGGGCTATAGCTGAAATGATTATTATTGATGAACTTTCGTTTAAGTTTGTACAAAATGTAGGTTTTAGGCATTGTATGAAAGCAATTCAGCCTGCACTTGTGGTTCTATCTAGGAGTACAATAACAAAGGATTGTTATCAGTTGTTTCTTGATAAAAAGGCAAAACTTAAGGCTTAAATCAAACATACAGCTATTAGAGTTTGCTTAACGACTGATACTTGGACATCTTTGTAAAGAATTAATTATATGTGTCTGACTACTCATTTTATTGATAGTGACTGGAATTTGCAAAAGAAGGTGTTAAATTTTTGTCCTATATCCAGTCATAAGGGTCAAGACATTGGAAAGGCTATTGAAATGTGTTTGGTTGATTGGGTTTTACAAAATGTTTTCACTGTTACAGTTGACAATGCAAGTTCTAATGATGTAGCACTTGAATATCTCAAAAAAAAGTGTGTCAATTGGGGAGGACTATGTGTTTCACAAGGAAAATGGATGCATGTTAGATGTATTGCTCACATTATGAACTTAATTGTTCAAGATGGCCTAAGGGACCTTGGTGGGTCAGTTGAAAGTGTTAGGGTAGCAGTTAGGTATGTTAGACAATCACTTGCCATGATGAAAAAGTTCATGGGGTTTGCTGATTTAGAAAAGTGTGATTGTAGCAAATCTTTGTGCTTGGATGTTGCAACAAGATGGAACTTTACTTATTTGATATTGAATGTGGTACAGATGTATGAGAGGGCATTTGATAGGTTAGATATGGAGGATTCTTCTTTTCAGGAGGATCTTGAAAATCATGGCTCTAAACCTGGGGTTCCAACTTCTTGGGATTGGGAGAATGTCAAGAGATTGGTTATTTTCCTTTGGTATTTTTATGTTCTCACTTTAAGAGATTCCGATACAAAATATATAACTGCAAACTCTTATTCAAATAACATTAGTTGCATTTATGAAATTTTGAAAGAATGTCTTTGAAGTGAAGATGATCATTTTAGAGACATGGCATTACAAATGAAGAAAAAATTTGACAAATATTGGGGCAATATTGAAAAGTTTAATTTGCTGGTTTTCATTACTTGTATACTTGATCCTAGGAGCAAATTTGATTATTGTGATATTATCCTTTGTAATATGTATGGTGATGAAGATGGGAGAAAATTGGTTGAAAAAGTGAAGAGTCCATTATATGAGTTGTTTAATGAATACAAGAGAATTCATTCGAGTCATCCTTCTAGGAGTGTTTCATTTTTACCTTCATCCTCATTGTCTTCCACTTCCTTGGGTCTAAGTTCAATAGATACAAATTGGTGCACTAATGCTAGTGATAGTGATCCTATGCGAAGAATAAAAGAAAAGCATATGGCTGAATTGAAAAGGAGAAAGGCTGATTCTGGTGCTATGAGGGACTCTAAGTCAGAGTTGGATAGATATTTAACTGAGGATGATGAAGAAGACAAAGATAATCTTGAGAGTCCAACCTTTACTGTTTTGGGTTGGTGGAAGAAAAAGGGTCCAGCATTCCCTATATTGTCTTTACTTGCTCAAGATGTTTTAGCTATTCCAATTTCTACGATTGCTTCTGAATTTGTTTTTAGTACGGAGGAAGAGTTCTTGATTGTTTTAGGAGTTCTTTAACTCCTAAAATTGTGCAAGCATTAATATGTACCCAAGATTGGCTCCGTTCGGGTGAATCTCCGATTAATGTGGAAGAAAACATTGAGGATTTTGAAAAGTTTAAACAAGGTAACCTCTTATTCTCTCTTATTTATTGCAGAAGTAAAACAATCAATGTATTATAGAAGTAACACTTTATTTTTTCAATTTATTGCAGAAGTAAAACAATCAATGTCTGAATCAACCATTGTTGATGTTTAGTACCAACAGTGAGTAGTCCAGATGTGATATATTTTTTGGTAACTCTCATGAACATGCTTCCTTTGTTATTTTGTCGAAAAAATCAATGTCTGCAACTGCTGAATTTCTATTGTAGACTGAGATATAAAAATTTCAAGACTGCAGAGTGCAGAATCTATTGTAGGTTATAAAACTCTGATTGCTTACCTTGACTGCAGGCTGCACCATTCATGGGGGATAAGGAAACATTAGACCTACCATTTTCATCTCATTCATTACCCAAAATGTGGCCGGCCAGGATTCATCTCATTTATTTTCATTCATTATTATTTTAAGGTGTAACATTGTACTAGAGAAAAGATAGGTTACATTCAGAACGGAAGACCTTGTCTTCTTTAACTTAGTGAGATCAGCATTAATGGTGCAGCTTGAGCCTGACATAGGGTTCTCTATCTCTTTAACTTAGTGAGATCAGCATTAATGGTGTAGCTTGGGGAAGAATCTTGAAATCTAGCTCGCTATAAATACCATTTTTGTAGGCTGTATTGCATCAAACTTTTAGAAATGATTGTGTTGACATGGTTCTTGGATAGGATACAATATAACACTTCATATAATGTAAAATTTGTATAATTTTTTCTGTTAATTGTGTCTGTGCTTGGTAACATGCAAAATCAAGAGATGATGCTATTTTTGATTTACAACTGACTATTTTTGGTTTACAACTGTGTTTATTCCCATGGAAAGCATGCTTATTCATCTTATTGTGCATGCATGAATGAACTAGCAATGCAATCATGAAGAATGTGACAGCTAACAACTTTAAAATGTTCTATAACCTTGTATATGTATGAAGGAACTATAATGATGAAGGAGATGTTACTAGCTTAAAAATGAGTATTGCTGTCATGAATAAGTTCCCTTCTTTAGATTCTTATCTTCTTTTATGGTACACCATCCCCCCAACTAATTCCCTTTGTTATTGTATGGTGCACTATTTGATTCTTGGCTATATTTTTTGTTCAATTCTCTCATTCTCATATTATTTATTTATTTATTTATTTTGGGGGTGGGGGATTTAAGAGGTTCATGATTGCAATGGATTTCTATTTCCCCATCTCTGAAATGGCCCACTATTTTTCCTCAAGTAGCAAAATGGCATTCTCAGTGATATAGTCCAGAAATTGTTCACTTTTGGCAGAAATTGATCATTTTTTTTTAAAACAAAACTGGAGTTATTTATCTAGAGAAAGTATAGGCCACTTCAGTTGTATTCTCTGTCTTCTTTTTTCCCATCCTTTTATTGCCTATGAAAATAGAGAGTTAATTTGTACCAAAATGGATAAAGAGGAAGATAGTTGGACCTTTTTTACCGATGATGTAGCATTTATATTATGTGTATGCATTGATATCATGTAATACAATTTGTTTTTTCAGGATTTCAGGAGTGGATGTTCCTAGCACCGTTGATTTTCTTAAGGTTAGTAACCTTTGCAATTGTCTATAACGTGAATTTCCTTTTTTTTTTTTTGTTAACCGGACTTATTTGGGATGTAATGTTATTCATAGTTAAAACTTTATTTCTTGCATTATGCATTACTATGGTTTTGAATTAAGAAACCATTTGTTCCTCCACTGTTTGGCATCTTATGGGCAATTGAAAATGATCTTCACTGTCTGATAAATATTGGTTTTTCAGCTGAGAAAGATTGAAGGGTTTGACGTTTAGATATATGAAATTTGGAAGGATGCTTGTGTTGTGCAGCTGTGGGGATGAACCCTTGAATTTTTAAGTTGTTCCCTGATGTTTCTTTGTTATTTTATAAAGTTGTTTTTCTCTCATTATTCTATTTTTAGTACCCTGGTCTTTAGAAGGGCTGTCAATAGAGTTAGATAACTTAGAATAACAACCTCTCCACCTATTCGCAACTGCATAGGCCACTTCAGTTGTATTCTCTATCAAATGTGATGAAAAAATAAAGTAAATACTCCTGAAAATCATTGAAGTCCATTACAACCTTTCCAATCTTTTTGCTGAAGGGTCTTGAATAACTACATAAAGAATGAAGTTCCATCTGATAATAAAATATAGTTCCATTTATTGCATTCTTTAGAAAATTAAAAATAATCACTTAATAACATAATTGCATTATATGGATTATGCTTTTGTTAGAACAAAAGCAGTGCTTCTAATGTGGTGCCAATGATATAGGTTACCTAATGCTGTTTGCTTGTATTTCTCATTAAGCAGTCCATTTATTGTATTCTTTAGAGAAATTAAAAATAATCACTTAATAACATAGTTGCATTGTATGAATTATGCTTCTCTTAGAACAAAAGCAATGCTTCTAATGTGATGCCAATGATACACCTAATGTTGTTTGCCTGTATTTCTCATTAAACACTTTGCTTACCTTGACCGCAGGCTGCACTATTCATGGGGATAGAGGCTGTATAAATGCTCTATTTTACTGCATTTACTCCAACAAGAACTTCAAATGGGGAAAGTTTGAGACTTTTGCTAAAGTTGGGACAAAGGAGCTAGATTTTTCTTATCGTGATTGTACACAATATGTTATCTACATATATTTTCGACCTTAGAAGTGCTTCCTGTATTTTATTTGTGTGGTTTGAATATACTTGTTACATTGAGTAACTTTAAGTTCATGATACCCCTAACCCTACCTCTATCAATGTAGTTATTTGACAGCATTAGGTAAGAGGGCCTTGATGATGCTTGGTATAGGTACTGCACTCTTTCAAAGAAGCTAATTTTGCATGGTTTTATTTTACTTCTTGACAATGTAGGTATAGATACAATGTAGGAATTGTCAAATGTAGGAATTGTATGGTATAGGTACATGGTTTTATTGTGCATGGTACAGGTACAGATACTGCACTCTTGATAATGTAGGAATTGTCAAATGCATTATGATGATTTTACTTCTTAACAGGCATAATCTCTCTGAATATTTGAATTTGAATTTGGTTTAATTCGAATTCGAATTTAAATCGAAACCGAATTTTGAATTTAGTTTAATTTGAATTCAAATTCAAATCTAAACCGAATTTCGAATTTTGTTCGGATTGAATTCGGTTAAATTCAAATTCATACCGAAAACCGAATTCGAATTCGGTTCAGATTGAATTCGAATTTAATCGAATTCGGTTCGGTTCGGTTTGATTTTTAAAAAATGTCTAAACCGAATTGACCGAACCAAAATATTCGAGGAATCCGAAAACTGAACCGATAAACACCCCTACCTATGCACCCCAAATAAATCAAAGCATAGCGTGTATTTCAAGAAAAGCTAGCTTTCTCTCTCTCTCTCTCTCTCTCTCTCCCCCCCCTTTTTTGGAACAATTTCATGAACCATTTCAATAGTTTTTATTAGAATATTTCATGGGATTAAATTGGTAGTACATGATTTGATAAATTGCAAGTAGAATTTCTTGTGGATATGGTTGTGCGCTTTTTATTTTTTTCCATTTTCTAATGATGTATATTGTAAGTCAGTAGTTCACGAAATTCAGGAATTTTCTTCTAAGCAGATCAAGTTATGAAGTTTATATTTGGAAATAACTTAAAATGACAGCACAATATGGACAGGAAGAAAAATAACAAGCATGACATAACATATCAAAGTAATTTTTCTTTTTACCAATATGTTCAAATTATCTATTATAGTGCTAACATTAACCGAAAACATTAGAAACATGTTATCGTCTCATGAGGTTTAACACATATGTTAGGAAATGTTAGTAAATAACTCACCTCAGAAAGACCTAACTCTTCCCCCTATGAAGGCACATAACTCTTCTAACTTTTTGTTGGAATTAATTGATTCACATGCAGCGGAAGCATTCATAAATAATTTTCAGAAAAAATAAATATAGATTGGGTATAAGATATAAATACCTCGAATATGTAGAGCCCAAAAATCGACCGTTCGTCCGTCGATCGAATCTCGCGGTCGGGATGGTGATCACGATGTTAATCGAATCACCACCGCAATGTCACAACGCCGCAACCCTCAGTCCGGCGATCATCGTGACGGGAAAAATTCCCTACGTGGAATTATTCTCATGCCCTCTATATTTTCTCTCTCTAGAGAATGAAGAACATTCACCCATAGTTGTCATGACAGGAGCAGTTCATGGTTTCACGTACAATACCCTCAAGAAGTGGTTAGTCTCCTTCCACAAACTCTTTTGATCCACAAAATGTGGAGAGTCTAAAGGAAGTGGAGTTGTGGTAGTTTTTGGGAACTTCCCAAAATTACCACAATGCCCCTCTTGGGCATATACAATTAATATCTCTCACTTGCACATGAGGGCATTTAATATTCGTCACAAGATCACAACTCATGCGATCACATCACCCTGCTGGACTTTCATACAGAATTGGGCGTCGTGCGACCTGCGAGTACACCTGCAAGCAAAGACCTCTTGATGCACCTGTTAGGATGATCGAGAAGCCATCGTTAGTATCAAAAGAACTTGCTGCACCCCAGATCCAAGACTAATTACATCCATCGAGCTACTTTCCTCAACGAAAGTAATCCCCAATAAATGCTCGACTGTGTATCCACTATTATGCTTACATCCCAATATGGATAGACATAATAGGCTAGCCGGTGAATACAACACAATGATGTAATGTCAATTGGTCTTCCTTTTTCCAAACTCGAATCTATTAGCCTCAATTCAGCTGCTTTCCTAGACCTGTCCCTCAGACCTCAATTTATCTTCCGAGCCATCGGTAAACAGACTAAAGTAGCAACACTGAACCAAGACTTCTAGAAACAGCCGAAAGTGATAAGGGTACATGAGATCCCACCCAATGGATCTCGGGTCTCACACAGTGGGAACGGGGATCAAAATCATATCAGTGTCTCAAATAATGCTCCCACTATCCCTGGTTGACATATCACACGCGGTATGAAACGCGTGCCACAGTGTTATTCCCACATCTCTCAAAGGGCATATGTTAGATTTCTCTAACACTGTGCAGATATGGGACTCAGTCTACACATAAGACTTTACCCAGAGATCTCAGAGAGAGTATCTCAAAGACAATATCACTAGTCGCAGGTGATATCTGAGATCTCAAACCTGGCTACTTACAGGCAACATGGATATGGGTACGTCCATGCCGGTCATATCGCATATGACCTCATCCTGAACACATATCAGGGCGACTTATGTTCTAGTAGGGCCACTCTCAAAGCCTCTTACAACTAGGAACCGTCTCATCTCCGCTTACCCAGAGCTGGAGGTGGTCACTCGTGTGAGAGAGTCGACCACGCCTGCCTGACATATCATTTATCACAACATATCACAAAATATATGACAATTAAAATAGTGCAATAAATAAGTGACCAAATCATGCACACATGTCATATATATAACACAATAAGCATCAGTACAAGGTGAGAAATGTGAATGTACATGCAAACCCAATGATTCCAATATCTCATACAGGAATCTATCACAATGGGTTTATTGAAGGGATCAGCCAACATGCTGTATAGTAATGTACTTAATTTGACACTTCACCCTTCTCGGTGATGTATCTCATAACGTAGTATTAGGTATCAATGTGTTTGGACTTACTGATACTTAGGGTTTCAAGTGTGGTTAAAGGCGGCCTGATTTTCTCAATAAATCATCACTGGCCTCCCACTATCTGACACAACCCCTAAGTGATCCGGAAATCTCCGGAACCAAACACTCTCCTGAACTGCCGCTGAGCATCTCATAAGCCCAGTCTCTATCATAGATAGAGATATACAGGTTTACTTCTTGCTACTCCAAGACAGTAAAACCTAATATTGATTTGCATACGTTCAGATCACCAACCCAGTTGGTATCTGAATACCCAATAAGATGCAAATCACCTCCTCCGTAACACTAGAAGAGGTCCGCAGTTCTCTCGAGATATCTCGGAATCCTTTCACCGCTCTCCAGTGATCCCCTCTAGGATTCGATCGATACCTAATTACCATAGTGACTGCAAATCAAACGTCTGAACATGTACGCGACACTGCGTATATCAGATCACTTAGTGCACTGGAACAAGGGATTCTACTCATTTCCCTTGTCCTTTTCTGAGTCTTAGGGCATATGTCAAGAATTAGGCTTTAACCTTTTAGCGATAAGAGTATCTTTAAGGTCGCAGTCGATCTTCTCGAAGTACTCAAGAACTCTCTCGATGTTTGACTCCTGTGGAAGGGTCAACACCTGTCTCGAGTGATCCCTCTAGATCTTAACTTCGAGGAAGAACTGAGTCTCACCCATGTTCTTCACATCAAGACTCGACAATGTCCACGTCATCGTGGTCATTAGATACTCTCTGTTGTTCCCAGTCAACAGAATGTCATTCACATGAGGACATGATCACAAGAACGTAAAAGGTATACGTGATGATCCTCTTCGATCATCACGAAACCGTAAGATATCACCTTCTCGTGAAATCTCAAACGTCACTGCCTGGATTGATGATTAAGGTCATGTCGACTTCCGAAGTCGACAGACCTTATCATCCAGATCTATAAGAATAAAGCCAGATGACCATTCGTTATAGATCCTCATTCGAACTCCCACTCAGGAGAACAATCTCAACGTTCATCTGATCTCACTCCAGATCCATACCATGTCCACAACAATCGCTAAAAGTAAACGGATCGAGGTAATCTTGCCATCAGTCTGAGTAACCCCTGGTTATCAGATAGGCCTTATACCTCTACACCGATCCGTCGGCCTTTTTCTTGATGTTGAGAACTCACATGTTCTCAACGGCCCTACTTCTCTAAGGTAAATCAACTAGATCCCAGATCCCGTTGATTCTCATCAACTCCTCTCACCCATGGCCTATAATCAATGGTCCTTCGCAGAACTCTCAAGAAACTCTAGGACCGTTAAAGGTTTCTCGTAATCCTCAAGAGTCACTGAGAGCCTCTCCCTCAATCGGGAAGCGACGGTTAGGTACGCATCCTCGACTACTCTTAAGAGGATGGGAAACCTTTTTACCTCTAGATGGATTGCTCCCACTAGAACCCAGATCCGTAATGGATTCTTGGATCCTGCCGCTGGGATTAGCCAACCACTAGGCTCATCCATCTCATAAAAGGTAAAGTCCCAATTGATTTCACCTCTCATAGGGAAATCACTTTCAAGAATATCGACATCATGAGACTCAATCTCAGTGAGAATGTCATCTGTATGCTCATTAGAAATACATCTATTTTCTCGCAAGCCTAACTCACTGTGTAAATGCGAGAAATAGTGAACATACGTTGCATAACCCCATAATCTCAAATGGCTAAGGTCAGGCTGCCTCCCTGTCCAAAGCTCATATGGAGTACTGACTACGGACTTCAATAAAATACGATTGAGAACATAGGCTGCAACCAATAACGCATCTCCCCAATAGGAAACGAGTAAATTGGTTTGCACCATCATCGGCCTCATCGTCTCAAACAAAGTCCTATTCCTCTCTCGCGGCTACTATACTCCACTAAGTAGCGAGGAATAGTCAGTTTCTCGTAATGCCCTTCTTGAAATAGAGCTCTTTAGACAAATACTCGCGCTCTCAATCGGTTCTGAGTATCTCAACTCTCAGATCTAACTGATTTTCAACCTCGCTAATAACCTCCTGAGGCACCTCAATGCCTTAGACTTGCGCGAGATTAAATAGATGTAACCGAAACACGTGTAATTGTCTATGAATGTAATAGAGTACCCAACACCATTTCAGGTTCTCACGTTCATAAGGCCACAGATATTGGAGTGAACTGATTGCAATGGAGTCCCAGCCCACATTGCATTGTCAAATGGTTTTCTTGTAAGTTTGCCGTCTAGGCAAGACTGGTTAGCGGGTCCTACAAAACCACTCACTGCTAACCGGTTCATCCTCTCTCACACTAAGAGGACAACAAGAAATACCATTAAAAAGAAATCATTTCCAGTGCATTCAATCCCTCACGGACCAAAATAAAACCAATCTTAGAATTGTCGTAACAAATAGAAATTTTAAATTTCTAAATTAACAGAGCATATCCTAAACTGAAATCAAGTTTCGTCAAACTTTTGGAGCATAAACGGCATACAGAGTCTAGCAACTTTGCAACTCCAACTTGCAAGTGCTACTCCCTCTGATGTCAACAAAACACTCCATTTATGTACGTAAATCCTTCTACTTGAGGACTTACTGGACGGAACTTTATAAGCGCGCTCCTATCTCGAGCTGCGAAGTATTATCGGTTTTCTCGGATGGTTTTCTTCTTACCTGAGGCTCGAGTCACACAGGAGTCCTTGCTCGACTCCATCGTATAAACATGACTCGAGTATGACCTACTCGCCTCTAGATACTCCTACTCGAGCTCACTGTGCCTATTCACATTAGTGAAAGTGCGAATACTTTCGTCGTATGTGAAATAGACTTTCATGATTTCTCATGAATCATGTAAAGAATTGGATCACATCCAGTACAAGAAAATATATCCGAAATGGGCTCGGTCACATTCCCCAACTCGGCAATCATACTCGACATTTTATCAAATGTTGCATCATCATATGATCAACCCTTTTCTTATAAGTTGTTACACTTATAAGTCAGTATCCTTATCTCAGGATCTGTAAGAGTACCACAATACTCTTTATAGGGTGAGCCAAACCGATAAAACCGTAGGATATTGCTCATAGACTGGGATCACATCATCGTGCATGCTACTCAGGAGGATTGCCCTGACTCGGCTATCATTCCTCTTTCATGCACGTAATGTCTCCTAATCCCGTCTCTCTGAGGTGTGGAACCCTCCCTGGAGTCCACCATCCCATGCCTCAGAATTTTAATTAGATCTTGCTCCTCGAGGATAAATTGAATCTACTAGTGAAAAATCTCGTATTTATCACCATTCAATTTTATCCCCCTTGCAAAAATCAAATACGACAATTTTAGAAGCAGTCAATGAGATAGCCGTGACTTGTGATGCTTATTCTCATATTTTGCGCACCCTACGAATCAACAAGACCCAAATAATTCGAATACATACCCCAAGACGAGCCTATGAATCAACAGACACCATACACCACAATCCGGGATAGCATCTCACCATTTAGACTAGGATTCGATGCACAAAAACCCACAAAAAGTCACTTTTATGGATATGAGACCCTCAAAAATTAAAAAAATTTCAATTCCGGACGACCTGACTCGCCGCCGATGGTCCCACGCGCCGCCACGCACCGGCGGCACGTCCCCACGCTCCTCCACGCGCCAGGAACAGATTCTGGCGCGTGCCAGACGCGCTACGCGTCTGGCACGCGCTCACACGCGCGTTCTGTGCGTCGTCTCACGCGCCTGACGCGCAGGCGCGCGGGTCACGCGCCTTCACGCGCGCGACCCGCGGGCGGGGTCGGTTCCTGATCCGGACGCGGGTCGGAACCCGAATCCGGTCCGGATCCGTGTTTCGTAGGTCGGTGACACGTGTCTGGGTCGTAACCGACCCAGACGACCCGTCCTCTCACGCTCCATTTCCGCGCGTGAAGGACACGCTCCCCTTCCCCTGCTGCTCACGCGCCTGCCTCGCGCGTGTATCTCACGCGCCCGCGAGTCTGGTTGTCTTCGTCTTCGCCCGATGGTTTCTGTAACCGGGTCTCTCGACCCGGTTGCCGGAAATACCCATTTCCGGCACCATTTTGACCGGATTTTTTATGGAATCTCTAATTCCATTTATTCCAAGCATCCTTGACTCGATTTTTGGAATTATTGCGCCCTAAACTCGGCGTATTTTGGATCCAAAAATCCGACCCTCCGCGGTCAAATTTGAAACCCAATTTTCCGGCCACAATCATATGCAATATATATACCAAATTGAAGAGCATGAAACAAAGATTACAGATCTATAAATTTCATGCGTTGATTTGCCCTAAAACTCGACAAATCTAAGGTTGAAGTGGTCGGTCACTATTCACGGCCGAAACTTTCAACCGGAATTTTCTTCGCCTAAACGTGCTCAGAAAATTACGAAAAAATCATTTTCGTGTTCTAGGGATCATGGGGAACGCAGTGGTGTTCTCGGATTCACGAAACTCATCCGTGATCCGAACCCCAAAATTTAAACCCAATATTTTTTATACCCAAAAATTAACCCGAAAATTATTTTTAATCCAACGTATCGCTCTGATACCAATGTTGGAATTAATTGATTCACATGCAGCGGAAGCATTCATAAATAATTTTCGGGAAAAATAAATATAGATTGGGTATAAGATATAAATACCTCGAATATGTAGAGCCCAAAAATCGACCGTTCGTCCGTCGATCGAATCTCGCGGTCGGGATGGTGATCACGATGTTAATCGAATCACCACCGCAATGTCACAACGCCGCAACCCTCAGTCCGGCAATCATCGTGACGGGAAAAATTCCCTACGCGGAATTATTCTCATGCCCTCTATATTTTCTCTCTCTAGAGAATGAAGAACATTCACCCATAGTTGTCATGACAGGAGCAGTTCATGGTTTCACGTACAATACCCTCAAAAAGTGGTTAGTCTCCTTCCACAAACTCTTTTGATCCACAAAATGTGGAGAGTCTAAAGGAAGTGGAGTTGTGGTAGTTTTTGGGAACTTCCCAAAATTACCACAATGCCCCTCTTGGGCATATACAATTAATACTTTTCCTCAATTTTCTTTCCTTCATATTCATTCTTTTTCTCTCTCCTCTTCATAATTTCTTCTTTCCTCTTCATTCCTTCTTTTTTCCTCTTCGTTCTCCTTTCTCAAGTCATCCATCATAGATTGCCTCATCTCATTCTTTTTATTGGCTGTTTCCAACATGCTTAATGATTGAGAGCATGATATAGATAACCCAAGTACAGACTGTGGTGTAGGACCTAGGCCATATCCACATAGACGGCCCCTTTTCTCTCTCTGGTCCTTTAACTTGTTTAAAAATCTCATCCTCTCCTATTAACTCAGAAGATTCATTTATTTGAGAAGATAATCTCTGAAACTTATCCTGCAAAATATTTATCACAAAATAAGCTTGAAGTTTTGGTGAACTAATAACTTTCATTTCCTGTGTACTAAAATCCACAAGGTATTTGAAGATTAATACTCCATGAAGAAGCATCGGCATTTGAATAATTACCACAATCTCCATGGCAGCATTAGAAACCATATTTCCATTCTAATTTGAGTGAGTTATTTGAAACATTTTTCATAAAGAAGATTCACGAAGCTCCGGATCTTTTTCAGCCTATGGGCATTAACTAAAGAATTATACAAATCATGAAGAATAACACCTGTAAACACCCAAATTATGCAAATCATACCTCTGCTGCTATAATTACAGCATAACTTCTAGTGCCTGATGTGTGCCGGAGTACTTGCTTCGCTCGTTTTCTTTTATTTCATGCACTTCTTTCCTATTCATATAAGATAAAAAATAAATTATAACAGATAAGCAATTTTATTATGTTTATATTTAGCTTTTTTGCAAGTTCAATTGCATTCAATTTATATAAAATATAACATATTTTTATACTTGAGATTCACGGGTCGCTAGGTGAGCACAAATGTTTTCCAACCAGCTTTATCAATGTCTTCTGGTACATTTGAAAGTCTTTCTTCATCATTGTCAAATTGTCATAGCACTCCACTTTTAGCCTATGCTTGTGATCGTTGAATTTTTTATTAAATTTTTGTATGATTTGTTGTTTTTTTAAAGAACTTTCTTAAAACTCAAATTTATGCTGAAAACATATAAATTAATATCACTAAAATACTAATAAAAATAATTCAGTAATTAAAAAGAATCAGAAGACTCGATTACCAATATTTGTTGGTACATTTTCTCTCCTTTCTTCTGGAATTTTTTCCCATTTAGCCCTAAGATTGGAGCATTGCCGGACGTACGAATTATGACACCCATTTCACTACTTAACTTATTTGCATTCTGTCTGATTGGTTGATCTTGATTATTAAACTCTAACTTCAACTACTGAAATCCAGCAAGTTGAAGATTTCTTATTTTTCCTTTAGTCCTTTTTTTCCTCCAAAAGTGGAACCTATATTCAAAAAATACAAAAACTTATTAAAAAATAACAATTATGAAAATGGATAAATTAAAGCATGTAACAATAAATATGATTAACCTACACTACTGGGTAGTATGGTTGATGATACACTCAATATACTATTTTGTTGGAGCTGGATTACGACTCTACAGATATCGGCTCCTTGCTGACTCGAACGGTCACTGTCGACAGGATATAAGACCTGCAAAAACCGCCGGAGGGTGCTCCGACGGGAGAGACTCCGATATTCAAGTCAAAAAAGCGGTTTTCGAATATAAAAGAAACAGACTGAGAGCTTAGATGGAGAAGTTTCCTGTGATTAGAGTGTTCAATGTGTAAGACCAATGGAGCATACCTGGTTTGGAGGGTTTTGGGATATCTTGGAATGTTTCAACCTTACTTTCCTTATCGAACCGATATGAAAATTTCGGGAGTTCAATATTCTGAATTAATTGTGATCTCCATCATATGAGAACTTTTGTTTCTTGGAGAGATCCTTTCATTAATTGAAGGATCCTAAAGATACTGCTCATAAGTTAAAAATTGAAGTTATTAGAATATTTTGACATTCCCTTAGGATTATCAAGGCCGCTCGCTATCGGTCGGTCGTTCAATGGGCCAATGGTTGAGTGCCCGATCGGGAAGGTTACTCCCGCTTGGTGAATCTCGTTCGGTAGGCGGGTCGACTGAAACCCCATCGTTCGGGAGGTTTGGGCAACTAAATCCCTTCGGTAAATAGTCATAGAGAACATTGAATATCGATCGATGACTACCATTTGTGGGCCTCTTAAGTGGGCCCTGTTGACACTGACCCTTCCGAAGTGGGCCTAAGGTTATGCCCCATCAATTGCCCCTTGCTCAAGGTAGCGCTTCATAGAAAGGCACCATGAGTACTTGTTCCTGGTTTACGTATCATCATCACGTGTCGTTATTGGGATATGCAGATCGTCTCTTGGTGTTTTCATAAGGTCATTCGTTCGTGCACACTCGACACTCTCATTCCCTTTCCTTCTTCGAGAGCCACCAAAGAAGTCATTTGCAAAAACAATGGTGAAGACGTCTGCTACTCAAACTTACCCCAGCATCGACGATATCATGAGCACTATATCCACAAAGGAGTTTCAAGAAGTCCAAACTGATATGCTGATAAAAGATGATTACACTTTGGTGTCAGCCACAGATGCTAACAAGGCTAACATGGTGCCAGAGGGGTGTGTACCGATATACCACCAATTGGTCAAGTATGGACTAAAAGTTCCCTATACGGGTCCTTTTGTGGAAATATTACACCATTGGAATATATTCCTAACTTTCCTAATTCCAAATGCTTGGCGTTTGATGGTCGTCGTGGCTTATTTGTTAGGGTTTTGTCGTCTTCGCTTTGATTTCGATATCTTGTCATCCATTTTCATCTCGATGAGATGTGGAAACAGTGGTTTGACTAGGGGTTGGTACAAACTACAAACTCAGTCCGAGTCTAACTGAAGGTTCTACTACAAGGAGTCTATTGACAAGAATTGAATGCACAAGTTCTTTTTTGTAGAGTTCTTGGATAAGAATTGCATCCCTGCGCTGCTCGATGCCAATGAGGGGCCTTCTTTAGGATTGAATCCCCCAGCCGTATCTAAGTACGGTCGTTTTGTTCGGTCAGTCGATGGTTATTATAAGTCTACCGATCAAGGTATATGGGTCGAGTCCTTGCTAGATGATCAGATATTGTCCTTGGTTGGCCTACTAATTGGGGAGAAGATAAAGATCGATAGACCCCTCTTATTAGAAAGAGGAAATGTTGCGTAGGTTGATTCTGTGGACACTCTTGATGATACCGTGCTGGAGAAAATTATCATCAATAGGCAAGCTCGGTTGGGTGCGAAGGAATCTCCTCAGGAATCCATCAGGGCATTTGTGGCCCTCCGAAGTTTTCTTTTACCTTGTTGAAGAGAAGAAAGATTTCATCACCCTTGCATTCGTTAGGGCGCAAGTTGGTTCTTCTGTCGGAGCGCTTGGATTCGTCGGGGACCATTTCGATGGAGACCCTTGTCTTAGAAGGAAGTGAGTCAATGGGGAATGGGAGCCTTGGTAGGGGTGAACCAGGAAGATCAGGATATGTTCCCTTACCTAGCACTGAGGCAGGGTCTCATGCTTCTGTAACTGTGGTGGAAAAGATGGCATGGCCTTCGTTTGTTGTTCTGGTTTGGCCTTCATGCAAAGGAAAGCGCAAGGTTCCCGATGGGACTACTTTATCACCTAGCATTCTCATTCAATCCTTTGATGGATGGAAGGGCTCGAAGGAGCGAGGGACTGTTGTGGTTTGCGCTGGGGATAGGCAATTCAGTTATATAGATTTGGTCAAGACGAACCGAATCGTGGATTGATTGGATTTTCATCGGTGTGAGCTGGATCCTCACAGGTTGTCTCAGAAGCAAGTTGGCGAGGCCTTTAAATCTCTTAGATTAATGGTATCACCCCCTCTATTTTTATGCTTACTCAGCTTCTTTTCCTTCTTGCACCTTTCCCAATCTATTTTTCTTTTCAGACCATGGCTCTTGCGGAGTTTTAAGAGCAGTAGAAGAGGTAGGTGGGAGACCATTTGGAGGGACGCGTTGCTAAATTGAGCACACATTGCAAAAGGCTAGAAGCAGAGGCCAGGGTACGCAAGAAGCGTCTTCAATCGGTCGAGAGGCTAGCTCAGTTTCGGGAAGAGTCTCTTTTGACGACAAAGCATAAGATTGCTGATCTCGAGGAGTCTCGTGAAGAGACACTGCTGCCTTCAAAGACTCCCAATGTAAGTTAGTCGAGAGATTGGAGTATGCTGAAAAGATAATTCGCCAAATGGGTCTGGGCAATACTTTGCCCCCAGCTGAGGAGGTTGCAGCCATCCAAGACTTGAGGATCGCTCCTGTAGCCCCTACAACAGCTCCAACTGTCAGGGGATCTGCCTCTCGATGAATCTCATTATTCATGTCCGATTCTTTGTATTCTTCCCTTAAAACTTTGTATCCTAGTACTTTTATTTTGAACAACCCTTACTTCACGTCCTCGATTGAGGCTATCTTGTGGTCTGATGTTGTAATCCTTACCATATTAGACTCGACGTGCTAGCTTACACAACCATTAGAAACTTTTAAATAGAGGGGTCCTATTCGGGGAGTTCCATCCCTTATTGACGACACGTACAAATGATAGGATCTGGGTGACTTAGACCCGCCATTCAGTATGAAACTTTTAAATAGAAGGGCCGTGTCTACCCGTTTGGGAAGTTTCATCCCTTATTGATGACACGTACAAACAATAGGATCTGTGCTACTTAGACCTGCCATTCAGTAGGAAACTTTTAGATAGAGGGGTCGTGTCCACCCGTTCGGGAAGTTCCATCCCTTATTGACGAAACGTACGAACGATAGGATCTGGGCGACTTAGACCCGCCATTCGATAGGAAACTTTTAGATAGATGGGTCGTGTCTACTCATTCGGGGAGTTCCATCCCTTATTGACAACACATACGAATGATAGGATCTGAGCGACTTAGACCCGCCATTCGGTAGGAAACTTTTAGATAGAGGGGTCGTGTCCACCAGTTCGGGGAGTTCTATCCCTTATTGACGACATGTACGAAAAATAGGATTTGGGGGATTTAAACCTGCCATTCGGTAGGAAACTTTTAGATAAAAGGGTTGTGTCCACCCGTTTGGGGAGTTCCATCCTTTATAGACGACACGTACGAACGATATGATTTGGACGACTTAAGGCCGCCATTCGGTAAGAAACTTTTAGATAGAGGGGCCGTGTCCACCCGTTCGGTAGGATCAGGGAATATGCTTACAAGAAATCCATTAAGTCGATGCCTTACTTATTTGAAAGATACCTCCGCATTCCGGAGAGAGCACCACTAATAGTAAACCCTAGTGATCACTTAGGAGCAGAAGTCGAGGGTTCCGGATTGCATGACAATGTCCCGATCCCTAGAGGCATTTTAAACTTGATCTTCATGTGTTTAATGCTGGTAGAGCTTTTAGGGAGTACAGGCCCGGCCACCCCAAGATGACATTGTAGAGCGAAGGAAGATCCACCACGTTGAACACGACAGGAACTGTCACATGATTAGGGAGTATTCTGAGGATGATCGGAGGTGAGATAATATCTTTGGGATATATCCATTCGCCTGAAAGCCCTTTGACTGGGTCTGCATAGGGTTGGAGATAAGCAGAAGTAAAACTCATTGGTTTGAAAGCATCCCGATATAAAAGGTTACAGCGTACCCCCTGATCGACAGGGATCCTTCTGACTTTATATTGCCCAATCATGGCAATCATCACGAGGGGGTCGTGTCGACTTGGGTCTATTCCAACTATCTTCGTTCATGAAGCCAATAAGGGGCCTCTTCCCCCTTGTCGTTTATTGGTGTTTGTCGTTAGAATTTCTTGTGGTGCAGAAGGAAGTGTCTTCGGGAGATAGAAGATCGGCACGATTAGGCGTCTCGCTTCATTTTCTGACGAATTATCGAAAAAATGGGAAGGCTTCTAAAAGACTCGCCTGTCTTGGATTTGGAGTATTACTCCGTCTCTTTCATCGGTTGGGGGCCGAGCAGCTTGTCGGTTCTCTGTCCGGTCACGTCGTGGCGGTTCATGTCGATGACCAGCGGGGGGATCTTTTTCCCTCCTGTCGATGAACTCTTGTAGTCTCCCATTACGCACCAGGAATTCTAGTCATCCTTTAACTTCTTGCAATCATCTGTTATGTGGCCGTAATCATGGTGGAAGTGGCAGTATTTGGTTCTATCCCTGCTGGGGTCATCCTCGATTGACCGTGGGGGCCATCAGATATACGGCTTGTCCCTAATTACGGCTAAGACCCTGCCAAGTGTCTCATTCAGAGGATTGTAGTTGTTATACCTCTGTGAAGGAGAGAGATTCGTTTGGCTCTTTCTTGGTGGAGACCTTCCGATGATCGGTTACGTTCCTTTCGAATGGATCGATCCCTTTTATGGTTAAACGCCTCATCATCCTCAACGACGATATATTTTTCAGCTCGAGCGTAAAATTCTTGAATAGTAGCAGGGGGTTCTTTGTGATCGATACTTTCATGCCGGAAGGTCGTAATCCTGTTAGTAGCACAGCCAGCATGATAGAATGATTTAAAGATGGAATCATCATCATTTCTGTCTTGAATCTTTTCAGGAAGTCGCTTAGGGACTCGTTCTCCGTCTGATGTAATGACAGCAAAGAAGTGGACTTTCTCTTGACCCCTCCGCTTATCACAAAATGTAACTCGAACTGTTCTCGTAGTTGAGAGAAAGTCCTTATGCTATACGGCGGAAGAGAGTTGAACCAACCTAACGCGTTTCCCATGAGAGTGGTGGGAAAATGTTTACACATGGCCGCATCAGACATGTCTCTTGAAATCATCACCGTTATGAAATGGGCCATATGATCTTGGGGATCTGTTGTCCTGTCGTATCTTTCCATAGAGGACAGGAGTATGTTGCGAGGCATAGGCTCCGAAGAGACCTTCGGATCAAGAGATGAGGCATGAGAATAGAGGGAAATTTGGTTTCCCTGGGCATTGACCCGCTTAAGTTTATCAGCAACGAGCTGCTCAATCTGCTTTCAAAGATCACAGGGGTCTAATCTGGAACTTTCGTACACTTCATGGCGTGAGGGTGATGGTCGTCACTGGGGACACCTAGACCCCCAACGAAAGACTTGCCATCGGGCCTAAGGGCGCGGCTAAGGCTCTCCAGTTGTTTGCTCATGTCTTGAATCTTTGACTCCAACCTTTCTATCTGGGGGCGGCTGACTCACTCTGGAGGAGGGGCCATAATTGGCTATCCCTGGATCACAGGCTGTAGGGCCTGTTCCTGATGAGGCGGGCAAAAGGGGGCCGTATGATCACGAATAGAGTGATCGGACACTATTGGAAGGGCGGTCTCAGAAAGTGTTGTAGTGTGCTCTTCTACAGTAAGGGCGGCTTTCGAAAATGCTTTGGGTCTCGGAGGTATGGTTATCAGAGTTACAGAAGTTGCTCTAATCTGTTTCCCACAGACGACGCTAATCTATTGAAGGTGGGTCATGACTCCACAGATACTGGCTCCTTGCTAGCTTGAACGCTCATTGTCGACAGGATGTAAGACTTACAAAAACCACTGGAGGGTGCTCCGGCGGGGGAGGCTCCGACACTCAAGTCAAAAAGAACGGTTTTTGAATATAAAAGAAATAAACTGAGAGCTCAGGTGAGAAGTTTCCTGTGATTAGAGTGTCCAATGTGTAAAACCAATGGAGTGTACCTAGCTTTGAGGGTTTTGGGATATCTTATACCTGCAAGAGTCATATGTCGCTAGAATGCTTCAACTCTACTTTCCTTATCAAACCGATCTGGAAATCTCAGGAATTCAATATTCTGAATTGATCGTGATCTTCATCATATAGGAACTTTCATTTCCCAGAGAGATCATTTCCTTAACTGAAGGATCCTAAAGATACTGTTCTTAAGTAGGAAATCGGAGTTATTAGGATGTTTCGACCTTCCCTTAGGATTATCAAGGCCGCTGGCTATCGGTCGGTCGTTTGATGGGCCAATGGTTGAGTGTCCGATCGTGGAGGTTACTCCCGCTTGGTGAATCTCATTTGGTAGGCGGGTCAACTGAGATCTTATCGTTCGGGAGATCTGGGCGACTAAACCCCTTCGATAAATAGTCATAAAAACATTGAATATCAGTCGATAGCTACCCTTTGTGGGCCTCTTACACGGACCCTATTGATGTTGACCCTTCCAAAGTGGGCCTAGGGCTATGCCCCATCACATTTGATACATCATCTTCATATTTTGACTCATCTGATACATCATCTAATTTTTCAATATTTCTCGTACTCCTACCAAATTCTTCTCCATACATCCCAAGTAGTGTATCTTAGAACTATTACCCTTGGTCACTAAGTGATTCTTCATATCATCTCTAATATGTTAATAAACATTGTTGCATTTTACACAAAGACAATAGATTTTTTTATCTCTTCGTGTTGAATTAGTAAAAACAAAATCAAGAAAAGTTTCAACCCTGTTTATATATTCATCACAAGCTCAGTATGCTTTCATCCAACTTTTATCCATTAGAAAAGGGAGAGATTGATTGATTATGACTTCTTAATAATAGAACCCAAATATATGTAGCGGACCAATGAAGATAACAAACTGATAAACACCACCGTAAACCTCACTGTTTCCTATATATTTGTAACTTCATTGTGCCATTTTTTATTCCATGGCACTATATGATATATAAAACCCAATATTGAATGAGATTAAAAAATCCATAAAAAAATTATCTGCTCAATGAAAATCCTAAGAATTAATAAAAATTTAAATACAAAAGGCTATATAGATACTTATATAATTTCCTTAAATACGAGGTTGTGTTTTGCCTACAAAATCTTATTCTTTGTTTTTTAAGAAAATGGGTTATTCGTGAAATCAGATAAAACAAGAAATTAAATCATTAAAAAAATGAAAACAAAGAACAAAACAATTTTATGATCATCAGGACTGCAATGAAAAAAGTCATAACAAAGGACTCCTATCCTAGCAACACATATCCAGGTTATGCTTAACTGCAAGGTAATTTCCAAGTGCACATGCAAGTAAGAATATGTAGATGGAACACCACACAACCAATATAATCAAAATGAGGTTGGCCCTTGATTAACTTATGTTTCAAATGCAGAATTATTCACAGTGGCATTGAGTCTAACAATCCATATTTTCTTGCAATCAAGCAATGCACTTATGGAAGATTTTCTAATAGATGAGAGCCAATAGGAATTCCATTTTAGGCGACAGAGAATCAAATCCATTTGGTTTTTAATGCTTCACAATCTGATACCATTATCACCAAAGATAGACAGCTATAAGATGCAGCTGGAGTAAATATAAGTAGAGTCAATAGTCTTTAAACCTTAAAAGAAAAAAATTGGACAGCATTGACAAGCCATACACACTATCTACAAGATGATTAAAGCCTTCGCTTGAACCGGGGGGGGGGGGGAGAAAGAACGAGCAAACAAACTACCCAACAAATATCAATCACAATCTAAATAGTTTCATTTCCACCACGCAACCAAAATGGAGATCTATCCACCCAAACAAGATCAAGCTGGAAAAACGCCAATCACGTAGAAACTCAAGGAAAATCGAGGACAAAGAAAGGAATTACCAACCAATCATCGGTAGCTGCATCGGATTTAGACACCAACCAAAAACCCATTGCCAAAACTTAATCAAAAATTGAAATTGGCCTAGATTTGAAGAAATTAAGAAAGAAAAGCTTAGAGCGAAGCCTAATACTCACAGGATCCAAGTTCAAGATAGGAATTGATCGGACAAGATCCTAGAATCAAATTCGACGAGTTAACCCTAGAGAGGCCCATGTAGAAAGCCCACAAATGACAATTACCGATTGAGGTTTAAAAACAATTATCTGCCGAAGGGCCTCAGACACTCAGACACACTGGTCTCTCGAACGATAGGGCTTTAGCAGCTCAGCTAACCGAACGATATTCGGTAAGCAAAGTTAATCGCCCTGATCAGGTATCCAATCGACGGCTCCTCATCTGAAGGAGTCCTGAGGACCTCTCGTCGGTCGAATGACCAATCGATAAGTAACGATTCTAACAACTCAGAAGGAAGGTCAAAATACTCCAGAACCCTGAGATCTTTTCAGTTAAGGAATGAATCTTTTCAAGATTATGATGGTTTTCCAAAAGGATGAGGATCGCAATCAATTTGAAATATTGAATCCTCGATATCTCTGGATCAGCTCGATAAGGAAAGTAGGGTTGGAGTATCGCGACGGCACCTAACTCTCAAAAGGTATAAAACATCTCAAAACTCTCCAAAACAGGTAAGTTCTCGGGGCCTTACACTTTTGGCATACTAATCACTGGGAACTACTTTCTCTCAGCTCTCGGTTTGTTTTTCCTTTCATACGAAAACCGCTCTTTCTGACTTGAGCGTTGGAGTCTCCATGCTGGAGCACCCTCTGGCGGTTTTTGCAGGTATCACTTCCCTTTGGCGACAACCGCTCGGGTCAGCAAGGAGCCACTATTTGTAAAGCCATAACCCACCTCCAATAGATTGGCGCCATCTGTGGAAACAGACTAGAGTAGCTTCTGTCATTTTGGTAACTATGCCTCCAAGGTCTAAAGCGTATTCGAGGGTCATCTCCGCGGTATGAGGGCGCATCCCCATGCCCGCCGAACCTATTGCTCCTCTAGGACCTGATCCTTTTATTCGTGATTATGTGTTTTCTCTGCAATCATCCCATCCGGAACCAATTCCGCAACCTACAGCTCGGGAGCAACCGGCCATGGCCCAGGGCCATAGCGGGTAGACCAGCCTCAAATGGAGAGATTGGAGTCTAAACTCCAAAGAATGAGTAAGTAGTTAGAGGGACTCAGTCAAGCCCTCAGACCAGACAACCACTCATCTGCTACAAAGTCTGAATACGAGTTGCCGCCCAGACGAGAGTTCCCCGAACCATCGACGGTCTCCTAATATGACCCCCAAGACTTGAAAAAAACAGATTGAACAACTCGTAGTCGCTAAACTCAAAAGAGCAGGCGCAAGAGATAGGAAAGATCCCCTTCACTCCCTAGGCGAATCACTATTTGATGCAAAGATCTCTTCAGAACCTATGCCAAGGGATGTTCTTCTACCTCTTACGGAGCAGTATGATGAAACAATTGACCCCCGAGACCATGCCGCCCATTTTGTAATAGTTATAGTCTCTAGGGACCTCTCGGATGCCGCGATGTGCAAACACTTCCCCACTACCCTCAAGGGTAATGCCCTGGCATGGTTTAGCTCTCTCCCGTCGTTCAATATCAAGAGCTTCATACAGCTTCGACAACGATTTGAAACTCATTTTGTAATTAGTTGGGGAGCTAAGCGAAAATCTACCTCCCTTCTATTATTGCGACAACGGAGGGAGTAGTCTCTCAAGGGCTTCATGGAAAGATTTAAGACGGAAATGCTAAAGGTCCCCGCTTTGGACGACAATATCGCTTTGGTTGCTCTCCTAACGAGCCTGCGTTCTACCGATATGAAAGTCTCTATCACAAAAAAACTCCCAGCAACTATCCAAGAGTTTTACTCCCAAGCGGAGAAATACATTGCTGTGGAAGAAGTAAAGGCATTCGATTAACTAGGAAACCGCCTTAGCTGGAAGAAATGCAGCCGATCACCCCATCAACTCTCTCCAAAAAGAAACAAGTCAGGAGTTCTGCCCTCACAAAGGTTTAGCATCTACACACCGCTAAATGAAACCCCAAGTTGGATTTTATATCAGATAAAGAACAAGTCATATATCAGATGGTCCCCTCACCCCACGGAAGAATATCTTAAGAAAGACAAGTCCAAGTACTGTCATTTCCATTGGAACTACAGCCATACGACCAATGAGGGCAAAAGGCTTAAGAATGAACTGGAATTTTTGGTCCGTAACGGAAAACTACAAAAGTTCATCAGTATGGATGGGAGAAGTTCGCTTTCCCCCAACAGGCGCAATGCGCCACAAGAGAAAGAGCCCCCCATAGGCCAGATCTCAGACCGTCGCGTGAGGAACTAGGAGGTATGATCCTCCAAGTCCACGGTGAAGATAGTTGGCACGAGCCTTACGTTCCCACTAGCAATTGTCCGGCTTATGACCCAGACTTCCTGACACTCTTCTTTTGATGAAGATTTCGATATTTTCTACTATTCATCGACTGCACATGGCCTGGAACTTCAAATGACCCATGAAGAAAGCACTCACCGAAGAGTCTCAGTCACCCAGATCTTCCAAACGAATGTGTCACTAAGTTGGGATAGAACTCCACGAGTGGGCGGACACGGCCCTAATTCCTAAAGTCTCTAATCGATCGAAGGGCTTCAGTCGCCCACATCTTTGGAACGAATGTGTCACTAAGTTGGGATAGAACTCCCCAAGCGGGCGGACACGGCCCTAATTCCTAAAGTCTCTAATCGACAGAAATGGCTCAGTCGCCCAGATCTTCCAAACGAATATGTCACTAAGTTGGGATGGAACTCTCCGAGTAGGCAAACACGACCCTAATTCCTAAAGTCTCTAATCGACCGAAGGGTCTTAGTCGCCCAGATCTTCTGAATAAATGTGTTACTAAGTTGGGATGGAACTCGTTGAATGGGCGGACACGGCCCTAACTCCTAAAGTCTCTAATCGACCGAAGGGTCTTAGTCGCGTAGATCTTCCAAACGAATATGTTACTAAGTTGGGATGGAACTCTCCGAGCAGGCAGACACGGCCCTAATTCCTAAAGTCTCTAATCGACAGAAAGGGCTCAGTCGCCTAGATCTTCCGAACGAATGTGTCACTAAGTTGGGATGGAATTCCCCGAACGGGTGGACACGACCTAACTTCTAAAGTTTCTAATCGACCAAAGGGTCTCAGTCGCCCAGATATTCTGAACGATGTGTCACTAAATTGTGGTAGAATCCCCCGGATGGGCAAACACGACCCTAACCATGGAGGTTCCAAACAAAACACCAGATCCTGATCAATTGGGCACTTCATAGAGGAGTCAAACTCCCTCGGTCTTATCAGATCAACGGGATAAAGCCCTCGAAAGCTTTTTATTAAAAGTCATTACATTCCAAGGAGTTAGGGAACAAAAAATTCCTTCAGAAGACTCAAAACTATCAGAGATCAAAGGAAGCATTAGAAGCAACCTATACGGAATCTGAACCCACTACCCCTCAATAGGAGGAAGAGCTTTGTATTGCCCGACTTCCTAAAGGATCTGTTCGGTGCACTTCAAACGTTCTAGCAACTTATGCTGAGAAAGTTGGAGGTCGACAGCATCTTGGGCAGCGGAAGGCTTGAGATCAACAATCTCTCGTTCAGCACTTCGAAGGGACTCTTCCCGAAAATGAGCTAGTGTTTCAGCAGCTTTCAATCGTGCTCCCTGAACACGTGCCTCAGCTTCCAACTCTTTACAGTGGGATTGGGCCAAAGTCAGGTCCTCCTGAAGAGCCTGATCTGTTTGTTTTTTTCTATTTTGATGCTTATCTCCCGGTTCTCCAAGGCATCCTTTAAAGCCAGCACTTGCCCACTCATGCGGGGAAACTGATCATCACGCTCTTTCCTTCGTTTCTTATGGAGCTCGATCAAGGCTGAGGCCTAAGAAGAAACATACATGCCGGAATCATAAAATAATAAGAACCAGGCATAATTCGAACAAGGGAGATACTCACCGTAAGACAGAGAGAATGGATGGCCTTGTCAACACAATCTAAAGGCATCGTCTGAAGGGCAAGTTGCGGAGAAAACTTAAACCGTTCGGCCAGTTGCAGCACCGCTTGAGAATCGATGAAGTTAAATTGATGATTCCCCACACTGATTGCCATCGACCCTTCTTCGAAATCTTCTTTCCCTCTGGTGAGAGAGACTCAATCGGAATAGGTGGCGGGAAACAATACTCATCCGGTATATCTTGTAGAAGATACTCGGACTCCTGAGGAGACCGTTCTGATGTTTCCTTTAAAATGGGGGAAAAAGCACGCGTCACCTAGACCTCTTCTTACCGTTGAGAAACTCAGACCGGAGCACTTCCAGTTGTCTCTAAAGGGGCTTTCTCTGGTATACTTCTCTCCCCGACTTCAATGGGCACGTTAGGAATCACTGGATTATTGACTGGTGAGCCCTCTCCTGTTTCAGAATGCACTAAAAGAGGTTCATATCCTCCGATTTTCGTCGACCCTTCCTCTTTCATGGAAGGATCGGGCGTTCTAGCCTTTGACCTTTTCTGTTGAGACTCAGAAAAAGTATCATCTGTCCTCCTCTTCATGTTCGGCTATATTTCCTATTCGGTAGAAACTTCATCAAGGAAATGAGGGTCTACGACTAACGTAGAATCAACCCATGGCATCCCCTGTCACTCTAGTAAGAGGGGTTTGGTGATTTGTTTCGACTCATCCATGAGCAGGCCAGACAGCATCAACATTTCGTCTCCCACCAAGCTGTCTACCCACAAGCTCTTACGACGGGTCTCACAATAACAAGCCACAGTACGCAAAAAATGGGAGTGACGAAGAAGATGTGGGATCTTCTCGTTCAAAAAAGGCACTTGGTTGGCATTCGAAAACGTAGGAAAGAGATCCCTATTCAAAAATTTGAAAAAAAAAAACTTTCGCATCCAGTGTTTATCCTGAAATTCACTATAGAAAAATTTTCAACGAGACTCCCAGTAGGTTTAGAGCTTATACCAGCCATGAGTAGACCCTTTGGAGCTATATCGCCCTAAAGGGAAAAGGACCCCTAAAATCTCCAAGTCGAAACGGATACGAAAAAACCCTAACAGGAAAATTGGGGCAATCGCAAATCGCCAGACACTTGAGATAAGCAATGAGGGATAAATGTTCCAATAACTCAGGATCTCCGCCAGTGGGCCCATATATGGAATTTTCAAACCATACTTCACACATTGTTTATACATCAGAACGCAACCCTCAAGGGCAAAGCTTGCTCTATCCCCTTTATCGGGCAACACGAACTCAAAATCGTTTCCGAGCGATATCTCATTTTGGACTTCTATCAAATCCTCTTCGGTCATGGTGCTCTGGATGTTGTCTATACTGCATGACGAGGAAGCATCTGTCGACATCTTTGTCAGAAAGGAGAGTTTTTTTTTCTTTCGGAGCAAAGGTTGGAGAATGGTATTCTTAAAAGAACGTAAACCCTTATGAGGCGTGTGGAAGACGGTTTGCGAAAATCAAAGCGATTATAGTCACATGAAAAAGTTTCGTGCCTTTTTTCTACCGTCATAACTCATGACATCTCTTCAACAAGAGAGCCATGAGTTGGAAGCAAATGATGGGACAAGATCCCATAATCAAATTCGACGAGTCAGCAGCCCTAGAGAGACCCACGTAGAAAGCCCACGAAGGACAATTACCAGTTGAGGTTTAAATACAATTATCTGTTGAAGGGTCTCAGTCGCCCAGGTCTCTCGAATGATAGCGTCTTAGCCGCCCAACCAACCGAACGATATTCAATAAGTGAAGTTAATCGCCCCGATCGGGTATCCAATCGATGGCTCCTCAGCCGAATGAGTCCTGAGGACCTCTTATCGGTCGAATGACCGATCGATAAGTAACAATTCTAACAACTTAGAAGGAATGTCAAAATACTTCAGAACAGCACCCTGAGAACTTTTTAGTTAAGGAAGGAATCTTTTCAATATTACGATAGTTTTCCAAAAGGATGAGGATTGCAATCAATTCAAAATATTGAATCCCTGAAATCTCTGGATTAGCGCGATAAGGAAAGTAGGGTTGGAGCATTGCGACGACACCCAACTCTCAAAAGTTATAAAACATCTCAAAACTCTTCAGAATAGGTACATTCTCGGGGCCTTACACTTTTGGCACACTAATCACTGGGAACTACTTTCTCTCAACTCTCAGACTGTTTTTTCTTTCATACGAAAATCGCTCTTTCTGACTTAAGCATCGGAGTCTCCCCGTCAGAGTACCCTCCGACAGTTTTTGTAGGTATCACATCCCTTTGGCAGCAACCGCTCGATCAGTAAAGAGTCGGTATCTGTGGAGTCATAACCTATCTCCAACAGGAATAAAGGACTAACCTAACTCAATCAATGATGAATAATGATGGATCTAAGGAAATCCAACTGAAAACTTATGATCTAGTCTTCAACAATCCTAAATCCAGTTCAGATCTAGTTCCAACAACATTAATCAGAAGCAAAAACAAAAATTTAAGAAATACTAGTGACAGCAACCAAGAGACGCGATGATTCAAGCAAGGGAAACTCAAGAGAGTTGGTGATCTAAAGTCAGACTTTAATATGAGACTTTTTATTTATTTTATAAAATTAAATATTTTTTATTTAAAATTTATTTTTCAAGTTGCAAAAATTACCGATCAATTTGCATTTTTAGAAAGGTGATTTGGTTACGGTTGGATAATAATATGAATGAAAAAAAAAAAAAGAAAAAAGATTGATGAGAGAAAAATTAAGGATTGTAGGAAAGGGATTAACAGATGATTGACTAATTTATATGGATGCACGAATAAGATTTATTAAGCATTTAATTAAAAGTTCGAAGATTAATATATTATGAATAAAGATTAGAATTATATAGATCGTAAACATCATATTATTGAATCATTGACCCAAAATTAAGAAGACCTCAAACAAAGGCACCAGTGGCCTTATGCCTTTAAATACTATACAAGTTTTAGGGTAAGTTTGTTTCGCAGAAAGGGAGGAGGAGAGGAAGGAAAAGACTTATTTTATCTGATGAAAGTAAATGAATTTCATTCATTTTTGTTTTGTAGGGATGGAAGGGAAAGAAATAGTTGATACTTTTTTTGTTTGGTTAGAATAAAAAGTGAAAGAAAATACCACTAATTTTACTATTATATTCTTGTGAAATAATTTTTTTACCATATTTTTTATTTTTTAATTTAAAATATTTTTCTAAAATTATAATTTTTTTTAAAAAAATAGTTAGTTTCTATATTTTTCTTATTTTTATAAATTATTTTATATTAAATAAAATTAGAATATTAATGTAAAAAAGGTAAAAAAAAAGTAAAATTAAAAAATAATTTTTTCAATAAAATTTATAAAGAAAATTAAATTTTATTAGTTTATATTAAATAAAATTGAAATAGAAAAAAATGGATAATTTCATAAATGTTAAAGAAGAGTAAACACAAATTAATCCAAAAATCTTTTTTTGTTCCATTTCCGTCCACTTTAGGATAAAAATAATTTCTTAAGAGGAAGAAAAATGAATTATAATCTACTTTTACTTGCCCTCCACATTTTCTTCCTTACAAAAAGAGTAAAATGTGTTATTTTCTTTTACTTTTACTTCCCCTCCTTTTTTCCTTCTACTCTTCACCTCAACCAAACTACCCCTTAATGGAGGCCATTTGTGGCTCCCCATAAATGTCATCCAATGATATATTGAAGGTTGTGGTCGCCACTATATTGGAATAAGTTTTTAGTAAAATTTATATTTTTTTTTGTTACATAAAGATCGCGATAATCGCGAAATTATATGTGTCCATGAAAATTCAAACACGAAATGTCATGATAGATTTTTGAGTAAGAGCTCTTAACCATTAAACTATCCCTTTGGGGACATAAAATTTGTACTTAGCACTCATTAAGTAATTCATATCGTTTGGCAAGTATTGAGATCTCATTAAATTTTAAAAAAAAAAATATATATATAATGAGGACCTAGAGTGTACCTCATAAATCCTTGTTTGATTCAATTAGGATCATATAAAAGTGCATTATGTAGGGAATGATCTTATCGGCAAGGATGGTCAAATTATTTGTGAAGCTAACAAATACAATATTGAACTACTTATTGTTTGAGAAGTATGAAGGAAATCAATTTGTAATTCAAAACAATGAGGATTCAATAATAAACTTTTGATTCATTAGTTGAATTGTAATTAAATTCATCATTTCTTGTAAAATAATCTACATATATCATTTATTGTTTATGTTACTCAATTAGTCCTTTTTTTTATTTTTATGATTATGAGATTAATAAACACCCTTAATCTTATATTTTTAATAAAAAATTAAAATTATATTATAGAATAGAAATATTAGTTAAGGTAAATCATATAAAGATATAGAGGGCCTAGCCACTGAATAACGTTTAGAGTGGTGGCCATTATAACTTGCTTTAGAGCCAAGCAATACTTTCACTAGTCAATAGAATTAGTTATAGTGACTGTCGCGTGTATTCCCTATCAAAAGTGGTAACTTAGTGGCAATCATCGATTTGGCATTAAGTTTAGCAGCAGCCAATATATTTGTTGTCACTAAAAGCTTTTTTTAGTACTTTGTCACCAAAAGACTAGAAAGGGATAGATTCTTAGCAGAAAGGAGACGTTGATTACAAAATGAAATGGGAAACTATCAAAAAGTATACAAGCATCAATCAATGAACAAAGTCAGCTTATCGTAATGGGTGGCTTCCCTATGATCCCATTACAAACACAATGAACAACTCCCTGTCAAGAAGTGATAAGGCCCAGGCAACAAGAGGTAAACTACACGAAAGGATGAAACTATCAAAAATTGTGGTAATATTAACAACCTTCCACAAGATATGTTAGAACCAGAAAGCTTCCACGGGATATGTTACTCAAGGGAGCAAACACTAAAGCATATACTAGAGAATATGATTGGAAATAAAGAAGGAAATGATTCACAACAAAATGTTCTATCGTTAAAAGGGCAAGTAATGGTTCCTAGCAGCACCAATGGTGATGGACAACTGAAATCCACCAATAGAAGCACAATCATGGCTTCATTATGCTTCGAACCTATGATAACTAATGTTTCTTAAGGCTTGCATATGTGCTTCATCATAATCTTATTCATGGTATATCAACATAAGCTTATTCTAAAGTTGTTGTAAATGGTCGTGGTAGGTAGCTTCAATTTTTAGCCTGATCTATAAACTAACAAAAGGAAGCAATACATATTAAGGGCCACAACGTCCTTCACCTCAGTTCAACCCGCAAAAGCACTAGATCCAAATGCCATGTTCATGTTGCAATTAAGGCATACATACTCAACAACAAACATATGGTGCCAATAGCGTGTAAAATTACCATCTCCTCCCACAACTTCCTTTAGTATTATGTGAAAAAGAACAAGTTCATATGCAGGTTAGCTCATGATATATGTTTCTATGTCTATAAACATAAGGAAAAAAAATGTTCATATCTATAGACACAGACATAAACACGGAGATAAACACACACCACATCAGGAATTTCAAGCTTCGGTGTTGGATCATTTCATAATGTCTGTGATATGATTAATCGTAATAATGGCTATCAAAATAAGTTAGACTAGAATGATGATGGTGTCATTATAACTCCATCTAAAAACACACTACATCCACACACTTATGACACAAACATGAAACTAGACAGAAGTAGAAATGTGAGTTTGCAGATCCATGCTTGATGATGATTTTAAAACCAGCATTATAAACACAAAATTAGGTACACAAAAATTGAAGACAATAAGAAGCAAGAATAATTGAGAGTGGAGAAGAAAACCTAAAGACCCAAAGAAACTCCCTCTTGGAGCCCAAGCTCATACGAACAACGACCATGTCCATCTTCAAAAGCCTCAATACATGACACCTCATAAACTTATGAAGTTTCTCTCGATTATCCTTGAATATCTTCAATCCCAAAATCACAAAAAGGGCTTCTTTTTTAATCAATCATCTAGGTCTACTATAATAATACAACGTCGTCGAGTCCACAACAAATTTTTCACTGTAACAATCAAACCCAAAGATGAAAGAGATAACGACAGTGAGTACCGAGTGGGAGTTGAAAGGAGATGAATGAATGCTAAACTAACCTTTCGTTATTCTATAGCTTGAAAATTCTCAAGCGCCACTCAAGTTCTGCTAAACTAACAGCGAGTGTGCAGTGTTCGTTTAGAAGCCAGAATTCGACATTTGATCATATGATTAATCTAAAATAGCTATCATCATCAAACAATACAACCTAAAACTAACCAATGATTAAGTAATTGAAGTGGGTAAATTAGTACTATAGAATTCAAGTAAAGTAAGGAGTTGCAATTCCAAATAGCAAATACCAACCTTAATATTCACCTCCCTAGAAACAACAAACGCAAGATTCATATATTTGGGTCAAAGATGATTTCTAGGAAGCTCACCTTTGTTGAAAGTGATCATGTATACCTTCGTCGAGAGTGATTTTTGGGGTTCATTTACACTCTAAGGTCTGTATTTTTTCTTTTTACTTTTCTTTTCCTTTCTTCATAGTAGGCTTTTGGGCTTCTTTTAAAGACTTGAGCTGGACATGAGGTACCATCTTCTCTTGGTTTTGACTTACACTTAGTTTGGGAGTTTAGGAGAGAGAAGAAAAAAAAAAGGGTTAGGAAAGAAAAGAAAAGAATGAAAATGATGAAATTTTCTTTTTATTTTGTTTGAAAGTATTAGAAAAGAAAAAAAAATTCTTTTGTTTGAGAGTGAGAGAAATAGAGAGAAAAAATTTCATTTATAACTTATATTTACAAAAGTACCCTCCTAAATTACTTGACAAAAACACATTAGAATTAAATCAACCGGTGAAAGAACTAGCCAACCAAGCAATAACCGAGGAGCTATAAGAAGCTCCCCGGTCAACCAGCTGAAAAAAAAATCCAACTGCAACTATAAGAAGTTACCCAGTCGACCAGGTGATGAAATAGTCGACCGGCTATAAGAAAAAGAATACAACCACTTTTCTCATAAAAAAATACAACCACTTTCCCCATTAAATAAGAGCAACTGTAGTAGAGAGAGAGAGGGAGACTTTGGTGTATGTGTGGGTGCACTGGGGAGAGAGGGAAAGAGGTGGGGGAGAGAGAGAGAGAGAGAGAGAGGAGGGATCAACAAAGGTTCTGTGGAGGTTGATGCTGATGGTCGACTGGTTGAAAAAATCAGCCAACCGAGATTACAAATAATGTGAATAAATTTGGTATATTAAAAAGTTAAATGACTCAAGTTTTCTCTTCTTTCGTTTTCTTTCCACTTTTAGAAAGAAAATTTTTACGTTTTTTAATCATTTTATTTTTTTTCTCCATATGAAACTGCCAAATAAAGGAAATACAATTAATTTCTATGCTAATCTCTTCTTTTTAACCGAAATCTTAAAATTTAAACTTGACGTCGGCCTAGAATAGAATGTGGGCTTCAGTTGGGCCTTTGCCTAGCCTTGAACTCAACTTAGACATGATTTTTTTTTTGTTACATGGAAATTTAAATATGGGATCTTCGGGACGGGTTGTGACCACGAGACTGTTCGCTTAAAGATAATTAGACATGAATTTATCAACAATTTTTCAATATTTGTTTCAAAAAATTTAAAAATAATTATACCAAATTAACTCATTTAAGACAATGATAAGAAATATATATATATTTAGTACAAAGAGATATGATTAAACAAGATTGAACTGGAGAAGGGAGGATGGAAGCAGAGAAACTTTACCGCTTGAACTACCTCTGAGGGACAATGATAAGAAATATACATAAATCATAATTGTCTGAACAACCGCTGCGTGATCTAGAAATACATGCAATCACCAATACGCATCCCATAATACCGCAAGGTTATAATAATGTCACATTACATTAAGAGAATATGATTTCCAAAACACTTGAAATTAAAATATCCAAAAAGTAAGTTATCATTTGACATTTGAAAATATGAATTTCCAAAATATAAGTTTAAAAGTAAGAAACACATGTATATAAAATATTATACAAAAAAGTTTATAAATATCCTCCAATGGATCCGTCATGATGGATCCGTCTACATGCCTCCAAAATATCCATAACTAGAATGGACCAATACCACAGTCGGTCCCGGACAGCTTCTCTTTGGGTGGATTTAGCTACCGATGAGATGATTTTGTCTCTACACATCCTCTGAAAAGAGATAAAGGGAGGGGTGAGTATAGAAATATCTAGTGAGTGGAGTGCAATGGTATAGCTGTGTAAGTGAGTGAGTGGTGAGTGTTAAACTATCAAACAATATTTTCAAAACATATTTACATTCCAATAAAGTATGAAGTAGTCGTCCAAACATTTATATCAGGAGTCATAGCTTTTCCACAATACAAAATATATTTTTTCAATATCATGGGATTTGTCTTAAAATCTCTCCACCGATGGCTTGACCCACACCATCTGGTGGAACCACCAAGGGGTTTTTATTACCATCGGTCATAAAACATCAACTCCAACCTTGGTGTTAGCTTGCGGTCTCTTCGGAGGTGCAACCGAATAGCCTCAAAATGAACTTGTGAGACATCTCTCTACCACCATCTACCCCCTCAAGTCTACCAAGCTCTCCACGTCGCCTCATCGAATCGGTCCGTAGAAACTTAAACTTGATCGGTCATCATATAAACTTGGTGCTCATACCCCATACATGCACCATGGGGGCTCAGACTCATACCCCAAAACTAATACATAAATCATTTTACAAGTATCATATCATAAGCCATATAAATCATCAAGTTTCATAGTTCATAAATCCAGCAAATATCATTCGTAGGAAAATTTCAGTATGTCTCAAAATAAATTTCATGGCTCAATTAAAATATTTTTAGGAACACTTCACAATCACAAAACATTTCATAAAAATTAAGTTAAGAAAATCATTTTATAAAAATCATGAAAAACATTTCTCATTCACCAACACAACAAACCGTCCATTCACTGATCGTAGGGAGGGTAGTCACTCCCAGTTTTGTCCATAGCAAAGGTCCTGTCCTAATCTGCCTATCCAGACCCTAGATTTTGGTCTCCAAAGTTCCTTCCAACTTGGGTTACACTATACCCTTGATTTTTCTCCTTTGTGATAACACTAAACCCTTAGACTTTTCTCAAGATTTAATACCAAGATCTAACTTTAGAGAATTCATGTGTAATTTGGAGCCTTTAATCCAGACTTGTGGTAGTGGATTGATTGGATTTTAGAAGAAGAGAGAAAAGAGAGAAGAAAAGATACTCTAGAGAGAAATGAGAAGTACCCTTTCGTAGGTTCTCGAACCTCATGCTTATTTTATTCTTAAATAAATTTTCAATAATTGTTTAGTGGTCCTCTTCTATTCCTAAATTACATAAATGCCCAATATGTCTCCTTGGGGCAAGGGGATAATCACTTAAATGACTTTAAGTATTTGAAGTTATATTTTACTAAGACAGTGGTGGTTTGCCGAACGGGAAGAAAATTAAAGTAAAAGTACATTATATGGAAAATAAATTAGAAATATGAATGATTTAGAATATTTAGAAATATATAATATATTATAAATTTAACATAATAAGAGTGAAAGGTTTGGATGGTTTAGTGGTGATGTCTCTTTTTGGAAGTTTGGAAGGTCATGAGCTCAATTCCCGACAAAGGCAAGTGATGTCCAAAAATCCAAGCCAAGCCATATCAAGTGTTCAACATGCAATTCCAAGTGTTCAACATAGGTGTTCAGTCGAGTCTTTAAGGAGTATAGTTGTTCGGTCAAATCTTCAAGGAGCATAGGTGTTCGGTCAACTGGAAGGGGAATGAAAAAAGGATCGAAGAGAGAATTGCTTGTGTAGGACCGAAGATACAAAGACCGAAGGCAAGAGCAAGACCAAAGATGAGAGGTGATGATTAGGTTGGGAAAGCAAAGTCCGAAGAGGTAAAAGAAATTTCTTAATATTCGGTCAATGTAAAGACATTCTCAGTGTTCGGTCAATGCTCACTCAATGTTCAGTCAATACAAAGACAAATTCACCGATGGGACTTAATTATATTGTACTAAAAAATGGTAGGAAAATGTACCGATAGTCAGATCATATGTTTCACAATATACCGATAGGATTCTCATTTGTAAAATAACAGATAGTCACCTCCAACTAGTGATAAGGAAATCAAAATCTAAAAATCTATTCAACCGAACACTAAAACTTTGCTGAGCACTGAACATTTAAAATCCATCAAATATCGATCACCAAACACTCAAGTAACTGATGGCTCTGGTGATCAGGACTCTAATGATCGGTAACTTAAAAATTTTAAAATCCATCAGTTAAGTATTTAAATGATTCCTAATAATTCTAAATGACAAAAATTCACATTTTTATTCCAAATAATTATTTTTTCACATTTTCACATATATAAAAATTTTCAAATAATCTATTTAAAATAAATATCACAATCCAGAGTTGTCCGGTGTTACAATTCCTACCCCTTAAAAAAAATTTTGTCCTCAAAATTTTAGTACAAAATCATTTCTCAAACAGCTCGGGGTTCAGCTTACTCATGACTGTTTTAGTCTTCCCACGTCATTTCTTCTACTAGAACCTTAACAATTAAAGTTTGTTTATTTCTCAACTACTTAACTTGCTTTCTCGGATAGCTATCGGTTAAACTCCAAAAATTTAAGTTTTTTCTTCAATTCTATTGGAGACTCCAAGGATTAAACTATCTCAATTTTGTATCTCATATGATGTGGTATTTCCTAAATTTTCAAAATTTTCCTTTCATACCAAGCACTCTAGAGTGCCAAAATATATTCAGATCATCAATCAGAAGACCATTTCTCTTTAATTATTTATTCACAGCTCACTCTTCTCCAAGTTATTTCCATTCGGCCTTCAACTAATTGGACCCATTAAAAGAAGATAGTCACCTAGAATGTATGACTATTCTATCTTAGATATTTGTTAGTCCATATTATTTTCCTCTAAATACTTACAAACTTCCAGCCACATATGCTATGCAATCCTATTTATTCTCATCTTCTTCGACTACCTATACATCACATTTTCTATACTTCTATTCAGCTACTTACCGAAGGGTCAAGGGGCTATCGGCTTATCTTGCAAAGCATGCAGGTATCAATCACCAAAAAATTTCATTATACTTATTAACATAAACTATCAAATGATTATTAGCCAACCTTAAAATACAAATTTCATACATGCTTCCTATAACATGACACCCAATCATGAATATCAACCAATTTAAATATTCTCCTAGAATAGATACCAACGCCTCTAACATCATGCGATTTGCTCAACAATATTCATATACTCATCACATAACAATACCATCAATCACCATAATTCATTTTACAAAATCAATACTCAAAATTGATTCATCAATTATTTTTAACATGTAGTGATTCAATGCTTCTAGCAAACCTCAAATATCAAGGGACACCAATAACATGCTTTTCAAATCAATGAACTTATAATTAATCGAATTTACCTATAACAATATCAGGGATGTTCTGTTCCTCTTCACTGGTCATCGCATAGATCATAATTTGGATTCAAGGTTGAGAACATCGGGGATTAGTAGCCACAGTATTGCTACCGGTCCCCGTTCTTACAGTAGTATTGGAGGGACGTGCAGCAGTGTCAACTGGTCCACTCATACAACCACTGAGAAAGTCTTGGTTTTGTTGACTCCATTGTCCTTTCAAACCCAATTTAGGACAATCATATCAGAGATGACCCTCTTGCCCTCAATGGTAGCATCTTCTAGGTTCATTACAAGATCCAAAATGGAATTTCTTACAATTTTTGTAAGGGATTTGGTTGTTTCCCATCGACTTAGTTCCGGACACAGCATTAGTGTTCAGAACACTCTCTCTAAAAAAGTGTTGGCCTTGGGGAAAGCCAACGGATCCTGTGATGGAAGCACTACCATAAGAGGTTATACTCTTACTTTTCTTAGAATTCTGACCTGAAGTGGTTTCGGTTCTCCTTCTCCTTCCAAAGGCTTCTCTAGCCTTTCCTCTTTTTTCAACTATCTTCTCGACTCTCAAGGCTAATTGTAGGATATCCTTAAAAGTATGAGCATGGGTAACTAACATCTTCTCTCTAATGTTCAAGTTCAGTCCCTCTTCAAATTTGGAGCATAGATACTCTTCGGAAGACATAAATTCTAGAACAAACAATGACAACTCCCTCAACTCAGTCTCATATGCTGCTACCGATTTGTTTCCTTGCTTAAGATGAAAAAAATTCTTTCCTCTTTAAGTCTCGATAAAATCTAGTATAATACGTTTCATCAAATTCCCTAAGGAACTCACTCCATGAGATGGGAGTAGATGATCTCCTCTTCAAGTTCTCCCACCATGTACGAGCACTCTTGTCAAGCAACCTTACAACCACCATTAGTTTCATCTCATCATCTATTCTCATGTCAGCCATAGTTTTCTGATCTCTATTAATCCAATCTTTTGCCACCGTAGCATCACTAATGCTTGAGAAAGTTTCACAGCCAAGTTATCTTACTTCTTTAATCAACTTAGACAGCTCAGTGGTTGGATGGGTAGTTGGTGCAATTACCGGTGGGGGGGAGCTACTGGTGTTAGGGGAGTGTTTGTTGTCATAGTGGGGTTCGGTGGGGGAGGAGTTTGCATTTGAGTTTGATGTTGAAACTGAACACCATACTTGCTCCACCATTTCATACACTATTGGAATGCAGCAAATGGTGGTAGAGGAATCTCAGATGGTGCAACCAAAGGCTCGAGTGCATTAAGAGGAGGAGCATGAGATGATGATGTAGCCTTATGCTCAGAACGAGGAATCTCGGACAAAGTTCTTGTTTTTTGACGAGGAGCCATTGAATTTCTACAAGAGAAAAACTTATCTTAACTCACTAAATTAGATAAACTAATAATGCGCGCATGCCTAATGTGACTCCATTTCGTAGGACTCATAGGAGGCTTTTGAATCATTTTAAAATATTTTAAAATATAAAAATATTTGAAAACAATTGAAAATATTTTGAAAACACTTGAAGACATTGGAAACATTTGAAAATATTTGAAAGCATTCAAAACATCAAAACCTTTGCTCTGATACCAATATAATTGTCACGTCTCGACCTGTAGGTCCGAGCACGCGATAACCGCCGCGTGATCTAGAATTACGTGTAATCACCAACATGCACCCAAGATCTCGCAAGATTATAATAATATCGCATCATATTAAGGGAATCTGATTTCCAAAACACTTGAACTTAAAATATCCAAAGAGCATATTATCATTTGACATTTCAAAATATGAATTTCCAAAATATAAGTTTAAAACTAAGAAACATATGTATATAAAATATTATACAAAAGAGTTTAGAAATGCCCTCCATGGATCCGTCTACATGCCTCCAAAATATCAATAACTAGAATAGACCAATACCATAGTCGGTCCCGGACAGTTTCTCTTTAGGTGGATCTAGCTATCGATGAGATGATCTTGTCTCTACATATCCTCTAAAAAGAAATAAGGGGAGGGGTGAGTATAGAAATATCCAATGAGTGGAGTGCAATGGTATAACTGTATAAATGAGTGAGTGGTGAGTGTTGAACTATCAAACAATATTTTCAAAACATATTTACATTCCAACAAAGCATGAAGTGGTCGTCCTAACATTTATATCAAAAGTCATAGCTTTTCCATAATACAAAATATATTTTTCCAATATCATGGGATTTGTCTTAAAATCTCTCAACCGATGGCTTGGCCCAGACCATCTGGTGGAATCACCAAGAGGTTTTTATTACCATCGGTCATAAAACATCAACTCTAACCTTAGTGATAGCTCACGGCCTCTTCGAAAGTGCAACTGAATAGCCTCGAAATGGACTTGGGGGACATCTCTCTACCACCACCTACCCCCTCAAGTCTACCAAGCTCTTCACGCCGCCCCCTCGAATCAATCCGTGGAAGCTTAAACTTGACCAGTCATCACATAAACTGGGTGCTAATACCCCATACATGTACCATGGGGGTTCAGACTCATGCCCCAAATCCAATACGTAAACTATTTTACAAATATCATATCATATGCCATATAAATCATCAAGTTTCACAGTTCATAAATCCATCAAATATCATTCGTAAGAAAAATTCAGTATATCTCAAAATAAATTTCATGGCTCAATTAAAACATTTTTAGGGACACTTCACAATTACAAAACATTTCATAAAAATTAAGTTAAAAAATCATTTTATAAAAATTATGAAAAATATTTCTCATTCACCAATACAACAAACTGTCTACTCACTATTCGTAGGGAGAGTAGTCACTCCCAGTTCTGTCCATGGCAAAGGTCCTGTCCTGATCTACCTGTCCAGACCCTTGATTTTAGTCTCCAAAGTTCCTTCCAACTTGGGTTACAGTATATCCTTGATTTTTTTCCTTTGTGACAGCACTAAACCCTTAGACTTTTCTCAAAATTTAATACCAAGATCTAACTTTGGAGAATTCATGTGTAGTTTGGAGCCTTTAATCCGGACTTATGGTAGTGGATTGATTGGATTATGGAAGAAGAGAGAAAAGAGAGAAGAAAAGAGAGGAGAATACTCTAAAGAGAAATGAGAAATACCCTTTCATCGGTTCTGAAACCTCATGCTCATTTTATTCTTAAACAAAATTTTCAATAATTGTTTAGTGGTTCTCTTCTATTCCTAAATTGCATAAATGCCTAATATGTCTCTTTGAGGTAATAGGATGATCACCTAAATGAGTTTAAGTGTTTGAAATTATATTTTACTGAGACGGTGGTGGTTTGCCAATGGGTACGAAAATTGAAGTAAAAGTGCACTATATGGAAAATAAGTTAGAAATATGAATGATTTAGAATATTTAAAAATATATAATATATTATAAATTTAACATAGTTTGGGTGGCTTGGTGGTGATGTCTCTTTTTAGAAGTTTGGAAGGTTATGAGCTCAATTACCAACAAAAGGCAGGTGACGTCCAAAAATCCAAGCCAAGCAATTTCAAGTGTTCAACATGCAATTTCAATTGTTCAACATAGGTGTTCGGTCAAGTTTTCAAGAAGTATAGTTGTTCGGTCAAATCTTCAAGGAGCATAGGTGTTCGGTCTAGTGGAAGGGGAATGAAAAAGGATCGAAGAGAGAATTTCATATGCAAGACTGAAAGCAAGAGCAAAACCAAAGATGAGAAGTGATGTTTGGGTTGGGAAAGCAAAGTCCGAAGAGGTAAAAGAAATTTCTTAATGTTCGGTCAATACAAAGACATTCTCAGTGTTCGGTCAATACTCACTTCAATGTTCAGTCAATACAAAGACAAATTCACCGGTGGGACTTAATTATATTGTACTGAAAAATGGTAGGGAAATATACCGATAGTCAAATCATATTTTTCACAATATACCGATAGAATTCTCACTTGTAAAATAGCAGATGGTCACCTCCAACTAGTGATAAAGAAATCAAAATCTAAAAAACTGTTCAACCGAACACTAAAACTCTGCTGAAGACTGAACATTTAAAATCCACCAAATATTGATCACCGAACACTCAAATAACCGATGGCTCTGATGATCAAGACTCTAATGATCGGTAACTAAAAAAATTTTAAAATCCATCAGCTAAATATTTAAAGGATTCCTAATAATTTTAAATGACAAAAATTTATATTTTTATTCCAAATAATTAATTTTTCACATTGTCACATATATAAAAATTTTCAAATAGTCTATTTAAAATAAATATCACAATCCGGACTTGTCTAGTGTTACAATAATTAAATAGATTGGTCATTAAGAACAAAATTAGAACTTATAAAAAATAATTACTCTTCATAACAGGTAAAAAATTTCTAGAATTCAATGTTAAATTAATAAATTATTTTAATAATAAAATGTTAATTCAAAATAAAGAATTAAATAGTTTATAAATGATTGATAAAATTAAATATTTTATCAATATTTAAGTTATATTTTGTGAATTTTCTAATTATCAAAAAATGATTTACCTTGATATCAAACAGATTCAAAGAGATTCCAACCCAATACTAGCTAGTACAGGTGGTAGCACTAAACATGACCTATAAATTAATTTTTTAAAATATACTATAAATGGAAATTAGTATTATATAATTATATATAATTTATGTATTCATAATCTTGAATCTATGTGGATAAACCTACCAAATGAGAACTGTATATGTTGATAAATTATAATTAAGATTTTTTTTAAGTCAAGAGTTTCGTACGTTGGGTATTTAGTATTTTTTTAGTTGAGACATGTATAAATAGTATAGAATTTATGCTGATTGTGTCGAAAATTGTACTTTTGAATTATATTGGTCGACTATTCTCAAACTGAATACAATGATATAATTTTATATCGTAAAAGATATTCTTAAAATTTGTAAACTCAAATTAAACATTCTGAATGTTCTCTATTTTGGACAAGAGACTCAATGCATTAAATAATTAAAGATGTGATAGTACATTTATTTACGTATTTTGTCTGATCTCAATTATAGGAACTACATAGATGGAAATACATACCGGTCAAAAACAAAATAATAGATGTTTATTTATTGACTTATGTAAATAACACAGTATTTATTTTAAAATATAACTCTAATTATTAGTAAAATTAATTATAATTAAAATAATTTTAATGCAGATATTAGATTTATATTATAATTATTTTGGAACTAAAATGGAACCAAAATAAATACATCTTAAGTCCCTTCTCTAGTTTAAAAACTCAATTGATGGAGTTATTTCTGTGTTAATTTATTTAGGAATGAAAAAATAATATAGAGAAAGAAGTTTAGGATTGATTTTAATTTTTTAGAAAATTATAGCATCAATCTATAATTTTAAAAACTTGATGTTATGATTTGTAATTTTCAAAACAAGTCTATTCCATTTAATAATTTTGTTTCATAATTTTGAAAAGTATAAGAACTAGTTTTATAGTTTTGAAAAAGACAAACTCTAGGGTTTTAAATTCTTTAATAAAAAATATCTCGATATTGGTTAATCTTCAAAACTAAATAAAACACTTAAATGAAAAAAATTCTCTACACACCGAGAATTCCTACCGAGAGATTATATAGGAATTTGAGTTAGGGATTAAAGGAGAAAATCTAGGTATGAGATTTTCAATTGCAAGTATTTATATCCTGAAAAATTTATCGCGGATACGAAATTAGTAGTATCTACCCTATTTTATTTCATGCAATTTTTATTTCAAAACCATATTTTATAACATTATTTTTCATTCAATTTAATTCATTCTGCTGGGTATCATAATGTTATGAATAAAATAGATACAATCATTTAATTCTAAATTCTGCACAATCCATATTCAGTTTAAAATTAGTATATAAATTCAGCACAATCCATGTTCATATTGTCACTTTGATTTGAAATGGAGGGCCTTGATTGAAAGTTGAATCGAAAGTGGAGATAGATGCTTGTTTGTCTTTAAAAAGGATGGATAAGATCGTGTTTTTTTTTTTTTTTTTTTTTTTTTTAAAAGAGCACTTAAATAGTTAAGAATTATTGTTCTAAAAATAATTGACCCAAATCAAACGATCATACAAAAATTTTTAAATAAAATCTTAAAATCAAGGACTAAGTTTTAGAAAATCTGATGGTGAGTATTTAGAGTTAAAATTCATAAATCAGAGCAAATTCATCTATTCAAAATTACACTATCAAAATTTTTGGTTCTAAAATTTTTAAAAATAGTAATTTTGATTCATAAATTATTTTGAAACTTAGAATTGGTTTACAAATATTTTTAAACCCCAAAAATATGATTATTAAACCCTGAAATAAAATCCAAAATCCTATATAAAATTTTGAAAATCCTAAAAAAGAAATTTAGAATCTTCGATAACAAATTTCACAAGTCTTTTACATTTTTTTTTTTTTTTAAATTTGGATTATTGGAGTTTAAATGTGGAGGTAAGTTGCCTATCAAGGCTTATATGTTGTACTAGTAAATTTGTTTAGAAAAATGTCACATAATGTTGTATCTTTATATTTCTCTGTAATTACTTTAATTTTTGAACTGTTGGTTAGTTGAGACATACGGGTATAATATAAAATAATTATCAATTTCCGTATATTGTTCTTGAGGGTTTTTCTAATTGATTATCCAAAAATTGAGTCTAATGATTTGACTTTGGATCATATTTGAGAACTTTGATACCACTTTTAGCTACTATAAGACAATTTAAATATTTTTGGATAATTCTCTTATTGGATGAAATATTCGGCCGGAGTAAATAATTAAGAATATAATTGTACATTTTATTTACTTAGTCATCATGTAGAGATGAAGTCTAACTATTAATGTAATTAATTTGAGGTAAAATAGTTATAGTTAATTTATTTTATAAATTACATTATTTTAGAAGTTAAAATATGTCGGAGGTGCTTTTCCACGCTAATACATTTATGGCATTAATTATCTACTTATTGCAATATTAATTTTCTGCTAAATTAATTTGAAGAGAAAAATACTAAATAGACAAAAGGTTTGACATGTTAGAAGCAATGTTTTGAAATCCGGATCGGATCGGCCGGTCCGATTAAAAACTGAACTAGTAGCTGTTCGGGGTTTCTTAATATAATCGGATTTTGAAAAATTCGATCAAAATCGGGATTTTTTCGTGAACTTTAACTCAAATGCAATTGGGAACATGAGTGGCCGTAACTACCAAACCATAGCACCAGACGGTTTCTTTCTCATTTTCTTTATTTTATAACAAGTTTTATTAATATTATATATTATATTTATGATTAGATATACAGATTTTTTTTAAAAAAATTATAAATATATTATAATTAAAATTTATTTATATTATCATGATGATGTTATTCGATTTTTTCATTTGCTTTGACTGGTTTGATCTAATGACCCTATGACACAACCAGTTTATGGTTCGATCCAGATTTCAAAATATTGGTTATAAGATTAAAGTGTAACATTTTATTCCTTATCCGGTCATAATAATGTCACTTTTTTTGTAATTATCAAAAGTCTTGGGGCCATTTTGCAATTTTCTAATATTTTTTAGAAAAAAGGGTTGCAAACCCTAGATTTTATTCAGACTTCGATTGGACATCTTTTGCAGCCCCAAACCCCTCTATGAAGGAATTAATTTGGCATAAAATAGATTAAGAATCAGAGTTTTCTACACACAAACTCTATTCCCTGGATCAATCTGTCTACACGGATTGAACAATAATAAAAGTGAGTTATGGGATCATGAAGAAGGATTAGTTTTCGGGTCTACATGTGAAATCAGAATTGTCTACGAGAGGAGATTTGGTTGCAGGGTTGGACAATTCAAATTTCAACAGAAAGGCCAAAGCTATCACACCAAAAAGAGTAAACTCTATTTAGTTTTTATTTCTTACTTTTCTTTATTTTTAATGCAATATCATGTTTTGCAAATTATTATTCCTTCACTTTCATTTTTCAATTTTGCTGTTTTTATTTTTGAATTTAATAGGCCTAACTAATTTTCAATTCCAATAGGTGGGGTGTTTGATTTTCAGCTAAACTTAGCTTTATGTAGTTGTTTTTAAGCATTAAGGATTGCAATAGATTCCGCTGTAAAAAGGGTTTAAATCCGCCGTCACATATTCTCTTAAAATTATCGTCGTCATATTTTTTTTCGCTATTGTCATTAATTATTCTATTTGTGATTTGAAAATCTTTCTATTTTTTCGTCTCAAAATTTCTCCACATCAGCCCTAGTGTGCTCATCGCGAACCCTTGCTATCCATGCCTATGCTGGCATCTCTTCCATCTAGCAAAATAACATATAATCCCCATTTGACTAATGTAGACAAAAATTGAATGTCTACTCGAAAATGCACTTACAAGCATCTTCTAATTTCTAAATTAAGTAGGACAATTGGCTAATTTAGTTCCATCTACATACTATTGAATCTTAGATACCCACAATTGGTTTTTCATTATTTGGAGAAAATAGTTTATAAAATATGTCCGACAGTATAATTGGAATATGAAATGAAAACGAGGATATTTGTTTTCTCGACAAAAAGGACATATTTTTATATTTTTTAAATGGAGAGAACGAGAGATTTTAAGAAAATTATTTAAGAATCGTACCTCAAGTATTCGATAAAGAAAATTCTTACGACAAACAAAAAGGATTGAATTTTATTGTATTTAATTAATTATTACTTATTAAATAAAATATAGAAATATGTGTAAAAATGGAGTAGAAATAAAAGTAGACAGATTAAACCCGACAGATTTTTTAATTTATTTAAAAATTATATTTACATAGACTCGCAGGTTTTGTGATAAGGAAATAATGACATGAAAAATTGTAATAATTTAAATGTGGAGGGGAAGTTATGTTAATGTAGGAGGAATGTTAATTTTTGTTTTGTATATTTATTTATTTATTTATTTTGGTGGGCAAGGGAATAAATTTCAATTAATTTGAAAATTTTAATGAATTGGAAAGGGAAACTCGTGCAAGGGTTTCCAGCCGAACTGATGTTCTAAACTGGAAATTTGAGTTTTCCACAATTCAAAATTACAGAAAACCTCCTAAAAAGAGTCAAACAGTTGCGGAGAAGGCAAAGAGTCACGAAATCGCATCGTCTGTCCCCTCACTATTCAGTTCTTCGATTCGATTGAATCCAACCCAATACAAAGGAGAAGAGAAGCTTTTCTTCTTCTGTCTCCTTGGCCATTGTAATGTTGATTTAGCCATGGAAGAGCAGGTACAAATATTTCCCTGTTTGTTCAAATTTTCCTAATTCAATTTCTTGCTTTATATGGTTCTTTGATTGTCGAGACGCTCGGAATCCTAGGGTTTGGTTTGTACGAAATGGGGTTGTTTTATTGCATGCGGATGCAGTGGAGTTTAGTCGAATGGCTGAACCTGATAATGGGTTCGGCTTCAAGTTTATAACATTCGGTCTACTTGGGGAATGTTGCTCTTACTTGAGTTTTTCATAAATAATAAATAAATAATTCATTGACTAGTTACTTATCCTCGTTCCTTTTATGGATTTGTAGATTAATCCTAGTGGGTAGACCGGTGTGAGAGGAGAGAGAGAGAGAAAGATTAATCTTTTAATGGCTGCAATGGAACCCATTAATATCAGTTCCTCTACTGATAGCGACTTTGACATTGACCTCGACGATGATTCCGACTTAGGGGAGTCTTCTGCTACTTCTCCTGCTTCCAGGATTCTTCCTTCTTGGGCCTCCTCTGCACCAAGCACCAGCCCACAAGGTCACTCTTTCTTACCTACTTGGAATTTCTTCAATCACTAAAACTACTACGCACGGCTACCTTTCATCTGCTTAAAATTGCAGGTTTTGGTGCACCATCTCAAAACCCTACACTTGCTCAATCTAGCCGTCTAACACATCCTAATTCCAGAGATGATGTTAGACCTTCAAACAATCAGAAATCTTGGCAAGATCAGCATTTTGCAGAGAATGGGAATGCGGGTCAATCAACAAATGCTTTTAACATGTCAACTTTTAGGGAAACTAGTAACTTTGAGAAAGCTGCCTCTTCTAGAGCAGATTTCTCTTCTCAACAAGCAGCAAAGAGGGCACTTCCACCTTCTTTTGGATCATATGCGCAGACTAGTAGGCCTAAACATTCAATGGAAACCACAAACAGAAGCCAGATCCATGATAGTCGTGAAAAATCTTCCCATTTTTCATCCAAGAACTATCCACGAGACCAATTTATCCAGGTTAATGACGATGATGTTTTCATGTCCAAAAGCAGTAAGTTTAGGGTTCTGCCTCCATCAATGATGCATGGAAAGTCGATTTCTTATTTGCAATATGCCAGTTCAAGTGATACTGCATATAGTTCTGGGATTGGTGTCGGGGCTGGCGATGAACGTGCTATTGGAACTGACGAGAGATTGATCTATCAAGCAGCACTACAGGTACTCTTCAAGTCTTTTGGTCTGCCTAACAATATGATCAATATGCTGGATCTTTCTGCTCTCTTCATTAATGAATCGAATATGTGTTGATAATAATTTTTTAATTGATTTTACATATTTTCACTTGCCAGATTCTTTATTGTTGGTTGAGTGATTGTACTTCCTTGATATTGTCTGTTGTGAGAACCTAAAGCGTGCACCAGGAGTTGGTTGTAAGTTGAAGTGTGGACACAAGCATTGGACATGGGACGGTCACAACGTGGCTCAACACTTATACATAGATTTGGCAGGATTAAAAATTATGGGTCACTGATCGGCATGGACATGCATATTAGCATATTGTATACTATACATGAAATCAGTCATCAAAGCTCATATTTTGGTTCAATAGAAAAGAGTTGTATATTCATCATTTGTTTCTTTTCTTAAAATTTAAGATCATCATTTTCTTTAAACTCCAAAAATCCAAAAAGTTTGATCCACCATATCACCAATCACATGTTTTCTGTGTCAGCAGCATCCTGAAGATAGGTTCAAGTATGGTACATGATCAATTAATCGTTCTTTATATTAATCATGTCCCCAATTGGATGAAAGTGTGTATCGATGCTTCATAGAATGGGTACAAATTGGTGCTAGTTTGGTTCTCCTCTTCTCATAGAACTAGTGCTCTTATTGGTGAGCACTATTATGCACAGAGTGTGTGTTTCATATTGTAGGTTTTAATTATACATATGGGTTCTTGTCATGTTCTCGCTATTTTCTGAATAGGGATTGATAATTTGGCCTGACATTTTATTCTTAGGATTGTTAATATCTGATGGCAATTCAAACGATAATACTATGGCTGGTTTCAACTATCTAGATTTTGTGGAGATTAAGCGAAGAAGTACTTTACTTATGCAGACAAGGATTAGATGTGGCTAGTCTTTTGGAGCAACAATTTTGTTGGATCACTTTTTGTTAAGGGAGGATCCTCAGTCTTATTGCTTAGCAAAAAGCTCAATGCTAGATTTTTCACCCAAAACTAGGGGAGGAGGGATGGAGATGGTGTGTAGGTCAAGGAAAGGGTTGGGGCACTTTAGGCTAAAGGGGTGGCAGTAGGTTGAGGAGGGCATAAGTGTGTGGAGAGAGAGGGTTGAATATTGGACATGGGGGAGAATGTCTTGCTTCTTCATGAAAAATGCCTGTTATTTGTTTGGGACATGGGTATTGATTGGTAATATCTGCTTTGTGAAAATTTGCGTTAGACATTCCTCTCTATACACAACAGAAAGTAGCCACCAAAGAGCACCACCGAAGTGTTTAAACAGTTTCTTCGGTCCCAAATTCCTTAAACTGAATGAGTGAAAAATTACCTGGACTAATCTGAGACAGCCAACTTTCTTCAAAGATGTCAAGCAAGCAACCTGTTCCACAATGCCCATGTTTCTGAACAATTAAGAAAATGGTGTTTATTCACCTCTCTATCCTTATGGTGAAAGATGAAATTTGGGGACAAAGCCTTGTTCATTCATCAGTATTGAACTTGTCAAGAATAAAAATCCAAAGATAAGTTTATATCCCATTAGGAATCCTGTTCAAAATACTCATGAAAAATAAGGGGAGAATCAAATAGCGTCCTTGGCATTCAAATTACATAAAGTGAAGAGAAAGTTCCACGAAAGATCTTGATCTCCATAAGTAGTAATGTTTGACAATGGATTATTACCGAATGAAGAAATACTAAACAACCTAGAAAAAAACTATGAAAAGGAATGCACTAATCCATACATCTTTCCAGAAACCAATATGAGCACATTTCTCACTTTATATTTAATAAATGGATGCAGTTTTAAAAATACTCTGGAATCATATTTTGAAGTACTATTCTGAAAAGCTTGAGTCCTTACTTTGTTGAACTTTAAACCGGACCTAAATATTGAGATCTAGATCTCTTTCTCCAGACCATGGTGGATTTCTAACCCCAATTATCAGCTATAAGGAGTGTGCAATCCAAATGGTGGTACTTTTACGATCTTGATCACCGGAAAGGACAATCAGAATTTAGTATTTAGGTGTAAATCAACATGATACAAACCGGGAATATTTTGATCCAAAGAACGATATTTAATACTACTTGTTTTGTCTTCTCTTTATGTTTAAGCTTTGATATGCTTTACCTATACTAATCAACGAACTCACAAACAAAAATGCAAAAAATATGGACTCGAATGATTGCATGCCTCTTGATTGATTGATTGATTGATCGATTTATTTATTTATTTTTAAAGCATCTAACTGTACCTTTTCGCATGTAACACCTATTGAGAAAGCTAATATACCACAGTCCCGACTGGTAACATTACAAACCACAATCAAGGTAACATTGCCCTCATCAAAAAACTTTTATTCCTTTTATTCCTGTTTAAGTGCTATGCTGCTGAGCACTTCACATCATTATCCCATCGTAGAATTTTGCATAGACTGCATATAAAAGGTTGAATATTCAAAAGGAAGCTATTGATGCAATCTTCTCTTTATGTCCTGCAGGATCTTAATCAACCAAAAGTTGAGGCCGATATACCTGATGGTCTTTTATCAGTCCCTCTTTTTAGACACCAGGTTAGGTCATGTGTGTCTATTGATATTGTCTTTTGGCCGTTACGAATATATATATATATATATATTTATTAGGTCATTTTGTATTGGCCAGATGGTTTATTATGTAACCTAAACACTTAGTTGCCTGTTTCTGTTTTCCTCTCTTAGAAAATTGCATTAGCTTGGATGCTTCAGAAGGAGACTACGAGTTTGCATTGTCTGGGTGGCATATTAGCGGATGATCAGGTAAACTTTGACTTAGTCTTTGAATCGTTGTCAACTTTCTCAAACATGGACTCATGTTGCTGTTGTCTCCTAGGGCCTTGGAAAGACAGTCTCTATGATTGCTCTTATCCAGATGCAGAAATCTTTGCAATCAAAGTCTAAAGAATATGATGTACGTGATCACAAAGCCGAAGCTCTAAATTTAGATGATGATGATGATGAGAACAACGATGGTGCAAAAGTAGATGATTCTAATCCGACTGGAGAATCTGTTGATAATAAAACTGTTGCCAGATCAAGTGCTTCTGCAAGGTCATTCAATAGTCGTAGACCTGCAGCAGGCACACTAGTTGTTTGTCCGGCAAGCATTCTGCGGCAGTGGTCCCGCGAATTGGATGAGAAAGTTGCTGATGATGCTAAACTTTCTGTTTTGATCTATCATGGCACCAGAACAAAAGATCCTGTTGAACTTGCAAAGTATGATGTGGTTCTCACCACATATTCCCTTGTGACAAATGAAGTCCCTAAACAACCTTTAGTTGATGAGGACGATGCTGATCAGAAGAATGGCGAACAGTATGGAATATCTGCAGAATTTTCAACCAACAAGAAAAAGAAAAAAGCACCAAATGTTTCCAAGAAAAGGAAGAAAGGTAGAAAAGGAATCGATGATGCCTCCATAGATAGTGGTCCACTTGCAAAGGTAGGTTGGTTTCGGGTGATTCTAGATGAAGCACAAACAATAAAGAATCATAGAACACAAGTGGCTAGAGCATGCTGTGGCCTCAGAGCAAAGAGAAGGTGGTGCTTATCTGGTACTCCTATACAAAATACAATAGATGACTTGTACAGCTACTTCAGATTTTTGAGATATGATCCATATGCTGTCTATAAATCATTTTGCAATACATTAAAAAATCCAATATCCAGAAACACGCTTCATGGATACAAGAAGCTTCAAGCAGTTCTGCGGGCTATTATGCTGCGTCGTACTAAAGGTAATATAATTTAATCAAAGAATTTCATTTTCATGCCATGGGCCCTTTATTTTGAACTTACAACGTGAAATGTAAAACAAATTATCCTTTGCAGTTAATAATTCAATTCATAGCATGGTTGAGCATGGGTTCCTTTCTTAATCTAGTCTCATTCTGTCACACTATTTTCCTTCTAGTTTGGTGGCTGGATGTTGTTTGTGAAGTTTACAAATTGTTGATGCTGCCTGCCATTACTAATGGAAAGCAAAGTAATAACGGTGCTATGATGTGATTAGGTTTCTTCATAATAGTTTGCACATTGGAGTCTAACTTGTTCAGATTTGACAACTATGGTCTTAATACTATTATTGTTTGATTGTGGGTGTTTTGAGAGGGTTTTATACCTAAAGATTAGTTTGTCCACAGGTAGTATTTTGAGATTGAACACAAAGTAAAGGTTCATGGCATGTCACCCATCTTGGTATGCCTTTAAGGGATGATCCTAGATTTCTTGGCTTTAAGGGGCCGATTAGTTTCAGTCTCAAAGCAACTGGATGGCTAGAGCAGGTCTGTTGTTTGTCTTGGGCGGTGCATGATGCTTATCTAGACTTGTCCTTTTGTATGTCCTTGTACTATCTCTCTCCATAACATGTCAACTGGAGCATCGTGTGCGATATCTTTTCTATCAGTGAAGAGTAGGTAAATGTGTTATTTGGAAGATAGTTTGAAAGTCTAAGATGGATAGCTATGGGTGCTGGTGATTTGGTGCCTAACAAAATTGCTTTAGTGGGAAAGTGGCTTCGGATATTTTGCTTAGAATTGAACACCTTGTGGTGAAAGATTATAGAGAGTAAGAGTGCCTTACATTTGAATAGGTTGGGATGTTAAGACTACGACAATAGTTACCCACATGAATTTGTGGAAACGTTTTTATTTTCTTGTTACTTTTACGTGGGTAATGAATTTCTTTGTGTGCTTTTGAAAAGAGTTATAGATTGAGGATACTTTCTTTATTGATTTTCTTTCTTAGATAATATAATATTTTATTCTTACAAAATCACTGTGTTTAGTATTGGCTTTTGTGATTATTTTAGAGTCTCCTAGTAATTTCATTTGGTTTTCAACCTAAATGATAACGAGACTTGATATCTTTATTGGTTTTGCTGGTCTTTTTCTAATTGTCTAATACACTTTACAATAGGATTTGAACCTTTGATGATTTTGTTCTCTTTTTTCTCTTGTAACTCAGTTTATGTTAATCTGATATAGAAATCTAAGAACTAGACATTCCCTTTTGACAATTCCATTTGGATGGTAGAAATTTCCCTAATGTTGAAAGCTTTTGTTTGGACTGCTGTGCTTTAGAGGGTTATTTCTAATGGCGTTGCTGACAAGGAGGCCAGATAAAATTTTCTCCATTTGTGTCTGTGTTATGTTAGATGAGTTGTCACCTCATTTTGCAATGTTTGGTGGAGTGATCCTTATGATGGAATAGGTTGTTTGATATCTTTAATGAGAGTTTTGTGGTTCACTGCCTTTTTAAAGATCTTTTGCTTATATATTTCAAAGGCTTTGGTGGCAGTAACATGCTAAGATCCTCTGCTTGTGCTGAAATGGCGATTCTGTGGTGTACATGACTAGATAGAAAATGCTTGATTTTAAAAGGTTCCAAGTTCTCCTGATAATTTGTTGTGGCATGAGATGTTCTTGGCATCTCTTTTGACCTCCGCTAAGAATACCTTTCAGGGCTACTATTTTCAAGATGTCATTAGGTATTGGAAAGCAATCTTAATTTGATTGTTAGATTTCTTTTTCTTTTTCTTTTTTTTTTTTTTGAGAGGATGTCTCACCCTTTCTTGCACTTTCTGTACAAATTTCTACTTTAATGTTAAAGGATCCAAATCACCAAAAAGAAAAGTTCAGAGTCAGAGTTGATGATTCAAGGCTGGAAAATGTTCTGAAAATCACTAGAACAGTGGAATGTGACAGGAATGAACATCTTTCTTATATTAGACTGGAGTTGATGAGCTTTTCTCTTAGTAACCACCTTTCTTACTGGTATCTTTCTGATTGCTCAATCATTTACGTCTGAAGATGTTCTATTGGGTTCATGGGCATTTTGCCTTGATGACATAATGATTAGTTGGTATGTTACTCATGACTTGAAGGATGGATCGTTGTTGTTGCAGTTCTGCATCATTATTTGTTTGAACTTAATTGGGAGTATTTGAAAATCTCTCTCTCTTAATCATGTGTATTAGCACTGGCTTTGTGTGAAACGAAGCACTGCAATATATCTGCTTCTGATGTGCTATTGGCATGTCAATCTGTTATGTCACCAAAGAGTTATTTTGCTGATATCCTAATTTATTTGTCTCACGAGAGAACATGCTATCTTGATGGCTATACAAATTGTAAATGCTGCCATTTCTGTGGAAGATCATAACTTGATGGCAACTACTACATCTTGTTATTTCTTTCAGACTTCGAGCAGTTGCAGCATAATCCTATCTGCTTCTGATATTATGATTGCTTGAGCTAATATTTTGTATGTCTTCCTGGTAACGTCTACAGTGGCAAAAGTTCTGAATCCTACTGAATTTTCATTTTTTTTTTTTGCTAGTTAACTTTCTCATTTCTCTCATTTTTTAGGGTTGCCAATGATTTTTATTTCAATTGCTGATAATTATGATTTAGGCACATTAATTGATGGAGAGCCTATAATTAACTTGCCGCCAAAAACAATACTTTTGAGTAGGGTGGATTTCTCACCCGAAGAGCGTGCTTTCTATAATGATCTTGAAGCTGAGACAAGGATGCAATTCAAGGTATTTTTCCTCCTACTTTGTCCTTTTACTTTTTAAGGAAAAAATAATTTTGGTGGAGTATATTTTAGTCTCATGCACTTTAGTCCGTCCAGCTTGTAGTTTTATGGAAAACAGAGGTGAATATTTGGCTTGAAAATGATGCCGTGTTGTTTCCTTTCCCCTCTCTCCCCATCTGTCAGACATTAGAAAATTTGATAAACAAAAATTGGGTTGGGAAAAATTCCTTTGAGTTATCTTGTTTTTCTGTTTCTTCTTGGTTAGAAAAAAGAAAGGGATGCCTTGTTTACTTTGTTCTCCCCTTTTTTTCTCATTTGTTCCCTGTGTATTTGTGTGCTACATGCTTGGTGATTAACCCTTCCTTCCTTTTTTTTTTTTTTTTCTCTACTGATTTCTAAATGGAATAATTGTTTCAAGTAAATTATTCACTAGAAATTGTTGTCATCTGACTTAAACATGGTTCTGAAGGCACATGTCTGTGTCAAAATTCTTGAGTATAATGTCAGTAACTTCATGTAGTGTTAGCTTTTCTATGATCATAACATGGGAACTAGCTATTATGGTACTAGAAGTACTTTCAAGAGGTAGCTGGCAGAATATATGTAACACTTGTTATGGTCTAAAATGTAACAAAAGGCTATTATGTACGAACACGCCATTTGACAGTGGTGTTCTTATGTCGGGTGTGTGTCATGCTGACGTCACACCTATGAGACGTAGAATATGCTATTTTATGTGTTTAAATAAAAAACAATCAATTTCAATCTCGGACATGACATTGACATTGCTTGGACATGTTGTGTCAATGGGCCACTCTTTTATTTGATTTTTTAATAAAAATATCTTATTTTTAGATATTTAAAAGTAGATAAATAGATATAATAAATTTCAATTCTATTACTTGAGTTTAACTATATACCTAATTATTGATTTTGGTGATTAATTTCATAACGAACATAACATTAGAAATATATTTCTGCATTAGTTTTGATTTCATTCTCATAAATATTTGCATTTATTTATTTATGTATATTTGATAAACATATCCATGCCATGTCATGTCTTACATGTTTTGATTTTGTTGTGTTGTGTTGGTGTTGTGACCCGTGCGTGTTTTGATTTCATTCTTATAAATATTAGCATTTACGTTTGTTTTAATAAACATATCCATGCCACTTATTTATTTATGCACACATCTGGAATGGAAGAAGGTGATCAAGGTGCTACTAGGGGCCTTCTAAGGCTTAAAAGTTCCCAATATGAGTGATTTATTGCAAAAGATTGAGATCTATCTAAGCTCTCTCCTAATGTTATATGATTTACAAATAGTGAATCCAAAGATCATTATTACTAGCACTGGAGATGTAGAATCATTTGTTTCCCATTTATGGTGACCAGTGTGTATGTTCAAAGAAGGGTAACTGATTTACTTGTGACTGAATTCTGAAGCTTTGGATGTGGAAAGGAATCTTCTTTGTTGGGGAAAACTTTTCTGGTGGCAATTTTTTGGTGAAGTTGAATGGAATCAAATGATAAGATCTTTAGAACTCTTTAGGTATGAGAGTCTTTCTGCTTGTCTTTGGGTTCATTTGTCCTGCTTACTCAGAGAATATGAACAGGGATCAGAAAGCAATCGTCTTTTGATTTTTCTTCGTTCTCTTGTATTTTTCTAAGAGGATCTTTTTAGCCTCTAGAATTTCTCCCGTAACATTTTTCCTTGCTTAACACAATTTCTTTTTCTGTTACTCTGTTTTGCTTCCCCCATCTTTTTCTTTAATGTGCTAATAGGTGCTCCAAGTGGTTTGGTGATTAGTAATTGTGGTCCAATTCTGGTTCAGTATAAGTAGCTGGAAAGAGTCACTTGTATCATTACCAGTTTATGTAGAAATCTGTAGAGACTAGAGAGACCGTGCAATAATTGGAGGTCTTGGTTAGCATCCAATAGAGAGTTTTAGGGCCTCTTGGCTGGAGAGACCCTTTGAGATGTGCAGTTTGGTTTTGATAGGGATAGAGCCTTTGGTCCGGTGGCTTTACGATGGCTTTTTTTCTGAATATTTTTTTATAAAAGATGATACCTTTTAAAGCCATCTTTGTGGATGTTTTTGTCATGTGTTCCGAAACAAGAGACCTTATATTTTTGCATCCGCATGTGAAATATGGAATTGCCTTCTTGTTTTGTGTGATAATGATTTTGTGTGATAATGAGTGAGCTTCTCCTATAAGCTTTTCTGAATTGTTTCTGACGAAATTTAAAGGTTTTGGACAGGCGAAACATACTTGTTTGCATTGGAGATATACTTTTGTGGCTATTCCTATTTGGAGGGAGTAGGTGCTAAAATTTTAAAAAATGAATTTATTGGTCATTCTCTGCTTTGGAAAAGGTTGTCTTTTATGCTTCCGTGTGGGTTCATCCTAGGTGTTTTTAAAATTTATAGTTAGATGATTAAAAGAGGGATTGGAGAGCAGTTGTTTCTCTATTTTCACTTATCGAGGATTTCTCATCCTTGAAGTTTTCGTATATTTTTTATTACCTCTAATACAACGTTTATTTCATTTTTATATTTTTATGTTTTTAAGTAGTCTCTTGAACTAGTTAGGTAAAAAGGCTTGATGATTTCATGATAAGGCTGATTAGTCTTTTAAAAGAATTATTTTTAGGTTTTTATTGGAGGAACTATTTAAAAGGCTTGGATTATGAAGATGCAAGAAACCACGTAAAAGAATGAAATCTCTCCGATATAAGACTTTTTTTATAGAAAGAAATATATTAGATGTACGAAAGAATTTATAAAGAATCCTAAGAATGAAAATTCTTGAAAGTGATAAAGAATAAAGCAAAGCATAACAAAAAACTAATATGTAATTGCTTTCAAATTTCTTTAAAAATCTTATTGACGACAACAACAATAACAATATAGACTTTAATCTCAAATTTTGGAGTCTAATCATTTGAAAGACAAATACAAAATAGATGAAATATATATATATATATATATATATATGTATGTATATAGTTAAAATTTTAAAAAAAGAAATCTATAGAAATTTAATATGACATGAGTGGTGGTTTAACTTGTTCAAATTCTTTTACACCACTCATTCATATTTAAAACCATTCCTTCGACTAAATCCATAACTATCATATTTTTATGGATAATTTATATTCAAATTTTCAATAGTCCATCCCTACGCTTTACTAAATCTCCTATATTTGATTTCTCGGTCCTTCTAATCGGTGTCTTTGGGTTTTCGTTGTACATGTCCAAACCACTTTAGATGATATTTTCGCATCTTATTTACAATTGGATTTACTCCTAATTTCGTATGTATCTCTTCATTTCTGATCCTGTCTTTTCTAGTTTTACCACATCTATCTAAGTATCCTCATTTCAGTTACAACTATTTTATACTCTTGTTATTGTTTAATGGCCCAACGATGGTGTCGTGCGATCGTAAAGCACTCCAAATGTCCTTCTCAATTTCATCTAACTCACTTGAATCATGTGATTCATATCTTCATCTCTTTTGCCATCGTTTTGAATACTGGAACCAAAATATAAAAAATGTTCATTTTTTGATACGTCATTTCCTACTAACCTAATCGTTCTTTCATCCTTTTGATAGTTGCCACTAAACGTACATCTCATATATTGAGTTTTTAACTGGTTTAATCTAAATCCTTTGGTTCCTAGTGTAGCCCTCCATAACTCCAATTTAGTATTAATACCCTTTTTCGTTTCATCGACCAGCTCTATATTATTTGCAAAAAGTATATACCATGATATTTTATTTTGAATACTTTTTGTGATTTCATTTGTCACTCTCTCTAATAATTTTATAGTATGACTCATAAGTTTAATTCTCCTGTAATTGAAATAATTTTGTATGTCTCATTTATTCTTATATAGTGGTACAAGTGTGTTCTCCTTCCATACTTGGGACATTTTCTTGGTTTGTCAGATTTTGTTAAAAAGATCTGTTAACATTACTATCCCAAATTCATCCAAACATTTTTACACCTCCATAGGAATGTCATCTAGTCCTATGATTTTATTATTTTTAACTCTCTTTAAGGCTCCATTTACTTCATGAGGCTGAATTTTACGTTTAAAGTTTGTATTGATCACTTTTGCAGGCATTGTGATATTGTTGATATCACTTGTACCTTCAATATTAAAAAGATTATCAAAATAATCTCTCTATTGTTTTCTTATATTTTCATTTTTTACAAGTGTACTCTTGGTTTCACTCTTGATACACCTAATACCATTTAGATCTTTTCAATTTCTCTCCCTTAATTTGATAATTTTGTAAATTTCTCTATTTTTGGTTTTTAGTCTTTTATGTAATTCGTTATACACCTTATTTTTTAGTTCGTGAATAATTTTCTTCACCTCCTTTTTTGTACTATTCTATTTTTCAAATGCATCACTGCTTCTGGTACTTTTAAGGTTCCATAATACTATCGTTTGTTCGTATAACAATTTGGATTTCTTCATTCCATTATTATGATTTCTTACCTATTGGAACCCGACCTCTAGATACGCAAGAACCTCTTTACCTACACTCTTAATATTTTTAGACATCTCTTTTTACATTATTTGATAATCATTATTAGTGGAACAAGTTGCTGCTTAAATTAATGTCTTTAAAAGTCGTCACTTTTTTTCTTTCAGATTTTATCACTTAATCTTTAGTTTCACAAATGGGTGATACTTGTTTTGCTTTTTAGGTATATGTATATCTAAAACTAACAATCTATATTGAGTTGCTACACTCTCCCCAATATAACCTGACAATCCTTATAGCTCATTCTATCACCCCCTTGTGATGAGAAAGAAATCTATTTGACTGGTATTCGATCCATTTTTATATGTAACAATATGTGATTTTTTTAAAGGTGTTTAACAGTACCAAATCGAATGTCGTGGTAAACTCTAAAATGGTACCTCCCGTCTCTTTCCTATTTCCAAAACCAAAGTTTTCATGTACAGTTTTGAATCCCTCATTATTCTCTCCTGTATGTCAATTTAGGCCTCCTCCGATCAATAATTTCTCTCCACTAGATATGGATTGTATAAATTAATCTAAATCTTTCCAAAATTGATTTTTACTAATTACATTTATACCTATTTGGGGTATATATACACTGACTATATTGATTACATTTTCTCAGTTTAACTAGTTTCACAAGCAGAATTTTATTTCCCTTCCTTCTTATCTTCACTACATTCTCTTGTAAGTTCTTATGTATAATTATTTTGACCTTATTTTTAGTTCTATCCCTACATGTGTACAAAAATTTATGGCCATAAGGTTTTATTGCTTTAGCCTTCTCTCCCATCCACTTAGTTTCTTGGAGATACATGATATTAATCTTTTGTCTATTCATTATTTTTCCTATCTCTCTTAACTTGTCGGTTAAGAGTCCTATGTTCCAAGTGACAAGATGAATTCTATATTCATGGATTAACTTCTTAACCTACACCTGTCCATATAAATACGGGAACCCTTGCCTATTTGACACCACATCGGGCGACGATGTGGCATATCACTTCTGGGCGACACCCTAGAGTCCTTTTTCCTATATTTGTCTCTCATTCTATTTATTTAGTTTTTGACAAGGGGATTTTGCGCTTCCTGTCAACCTATCCCAACGTACTTTTTTATCCAAGTTTGGGACCGGCCATGGTGGTGTCATTCAAATAATAATATATAAAACGAAACAAAAAAGTAATATATTTACTAATAAAATATAATAATAATAGTTAGAATACTTTATATTTTAATAGCTTTAAAATTTTAGTAATATATTTGACATTAATAAATAATATTACTACTACCGATAACAATAACAACAACAACAATGGTGGCAGCAGCAGCAGTCCCCTGAGGTATGAGGAATGTTAGAGATTGGCACAGAGAAATGCAACGTTGATTGGCACACAGAGCGATCGACCAGGATCAGCAAGGGGAGAGAGAGAAAAAGAGTCGGAGAAAGCAGGGGAGAGAGAAATGGAGACATATCGTCAAGGAGAGGTGAGAGAGAGAGAGAAAGGAGGAATCGGAGAAAGCAGGGGAGACAGATCTGGGATCTCGCAGTACAGATCTGAGTTTTTCTAATGAGATTGAGGCTTTCGGTGGACAGATTTGGGCTTTTCCGGCGAGATTGAGGCTTGCGAGGGATAGATTAGGGCCAGAGGCGACTGTCAAGAGGAGAGGAATAGACAACAGAGAGAGGGGAAATATAGGCTAGGGGGATCGAAGGTGGGGTCGGAGAGGAGATATTGACTGATAGACAGAGAAAGACTAGCAAGGGGAAGGGGGGAGAGAGAGAGAGGGAACAGGTGAGAGAGGCGAACCTGATTGTGCGACGGTCGGAGGAGGGGAAACTACGTACATGATCAAGGTCGGAGAGCTGGTCGAGCGATGGAGTACCGAAAAAATTTTTGTCCCATAAAAGTTCTCATCACAGAAAATTTTAACATTTCATTCTTGCCAAATTCACTATTGGACAATGAAAAACGTGCATCTTTACAAATAGCATCTTTCTTCCTTCCAAAACATTTTACTTTGTGAGTTTGCTCTTTTGAAGAAAATCATTGTTTCTATTTTTATTAAGCACCGGGGATCAAAAAAAACCCTATGCTAGGAACTTTTACCTTCCAAATAAGATTGTTTAATCAAAAAGGAGGATTTTGGTGGAACACTGGTTAGATGATGAAAGAGAGAGATCTGAATGTAAGAACCCTCAAGGAATATAGATTCCAAACCCTACTGTTAGAATTATGGGGAGAAGGTTCATTACTTCGACAGAAAGAAATCAAAGATGAAAATCCAACATTATTTCTCTTGTTAAGATTCCTGAAAACATTAAAACCCCAGGAAGGCGAGTGGCCCTTTCAAATATAGAAATCTTTGATAGGAATTAAATGAAGTCTATATTATCTTAAAGGGAAGGGAAAGAAATGGATAAGGACAAGTCCCAATCCATCACCATATTACTGTCACCCACCTCAAAGGACGCCAAAGGAAGAAAAGTAATGAAAAATAAATTTTCAAAGATTGCAGTGAGATACTCTTACTCCAATGTTGGCATCCCCATGATTTGGAGACTGTACTTGCTCTTTGTAATTGTGTACCAAAGGGAATTGGATTCTGGTGGAGGTGGTCTTAGCGGCTATTTGCTTGCCAAAGAGATATTCTTGGATGCCTCATTACTGAGACCCGACGCATCCTCAGACTTATGTTTAGACACCTAATCTAGCTCACTAAATAATCTTTCTTGTCTGGGGCCACTCTGGACCAAAGAAAGGTTTTTGTCTACTTTTCAACCTTGTTTGCTACCCCAATCGGAGTCATAAACATGGAGAGAAAATATAAGGGGATACTACAATAAGGGTAATATGGCCGCCCAAGGTTTAAAGAGCTCCCTTCTACCCGTCAAGTTTTTTAAAGATTTTATTCACGAGTCCCAAAATTGAATGCTTCTAGGATTATCTCGCAAAGTTACCTTTAAATGGGAAATGTGCGACATCCTCTTCACATGATTACTATATTTGCCCAGTAATCAAGAGTCTTGTTGAAACATTTATACCAGGAAACTCACTTTTGGACACATTAATCTTCGGTCCAAAAATTCTCTCAAAAATATTTAGAAAAGCAATCATGTCTCTAAAACTCTTATTATCCTTTTTAAGAAAGAGGATGGTACTGAGGATTAGACACATATACCTCATCACTCGTTGCTCTTAGACCACAAAAAATATTAGCACAAATCCTCCTCTCAATGAACCTGCTCAAAGAATCTATCAGAAGATAAAAAATAAAATGTGAAAGATGGTCACCCGGCCTTAACCCCTATGACGCTGAAAAACATGTTTTCAGCTATCCATTAATAATGACAGATTAGCTAACTGAACTCAAAACACCTTCTAATCCATCTTCTCCATCGAGTCCCAAACCCCTTATTCTCCAACGCATTATTTACGAAGCTGCAACTACCTCTATCATAAGCTTTATTAAAGTCTAACTTGAAGACAACACACCTATCATTCTTCTTGACAAAGTCGACTACCCCATTAGCCACAGATGTTGGGTATTCATAGGATATTTCAATCAATTGATTTGCAACTTCTTGGCCAGCCCTTTTGGGGTTAAATCTGGTGGTATTGCAAATAGTAAAGAGCATTTCAATGTCCTATGTGAGTACAGTAGTCACCCTAATGGGGCTCATGGGCTGACATAAGCTTACTATGGTGTGTTTCAGATTTGATAGACATTTCTGGGCATGGATGCTGGTGCATAAAGGGGGAGGGTGAGTTTGAGAACTTTTTTGTCGAAGATGGAAGGATATTGAGAGTGAAGTTTTTCTGAATTTTTATAGGACCAAGGATGCTTTCTGCACTTGCACAAAATATATAATTTTCCTGGTTAATAGCTTACTGTTTGGTTACCTTTTACATCTTGGAAGCACTATGTGGAAAGGCTAAAGTGCTAAACAGGCACTCCCCCCCCGCCCAAAAAAACACACACACACACACACACACACACACTCTCTCTCTCTCTCTCTCTCTCTCTCTCTCTCTCTCTCTCTTATGAAAACCCATCTTCTACTCCATTAAAGGATTCAAGGGACAAACTGTGAGCAATGATTTTTGTGTTGAGATTGGGACCATCACCATTTTTGTTCTTGGAAAGATTGCAACAACTATTGAAACAGACAATTGTGGGGCTTTTAAGGATTAATAGTGGTGTTTATGGTGCAAATAAATCTTTGTGGAGTTAATGTGATTGATGATTGATGGTGTTCTGCTATGGTTGAACATATCACTTGTTTTTTTTTTTTTTTTTGGGAAAAATTAGTCTTTTGGCTGCTGAGTCATTGTGTTAAAGTTGGAGAGTGGTTATCAACAAGGATGATTATTACTTTTTAATATAGCAAGAACTAGTACATAACTTTTAGGCATTGTGGTATTTTGTGGTTTTCCAAAGCATAACTCATGTAACACTTGTTATTGATGTTGGAATTTGAAAATCAAATGCAATTGAATTAGATTATGTTCAGAATGTCATTGTTGTGTATTAATGATTTTTAATATTTATCCATATTTCCAGGAATATGCTGCTGCTGGCACGCTAACCCAAAACTATGGTAATATATTATTGATGCTTTTGCGACTTCGCCAAGCATGTGACCATCCACTTCTTGTCAAAGGATATACCTGTGATTCAATTCGAAAAAGTTCATCCGAGATGGCCAGGAGACTCCCCAGAGAGATGGTTATCAATCTGCTGAGTCTGTTGGAAACTTCTTCTGCCATTTGTGCTGTGTGCAATGTGAGTCCTTTTCTTTCGCTTTTCAACATTTCTACTTTTGAAGTCTCTCACATGTTAATGAATTCGAGTTTTTATTGTGTGGCAAAAGTGGAAGTTTGTTCCGATCCTGCATCTTGTTCGTAGGAACTCAAGGTTCAGGCTGAGTATGGCCAGGTATCTACTGGCTCATTTGGTCCCACGTCATCATCAAGTACAATTGATTGGTTTGCTAGATAGATTGGAAACCACCAATAGTTGTTATGTCAGAGTAATGAGCCAAGGACCAATCAGAATTTATCCTAGTTGCTGTGCTTGCTGCTATTGCATTCTTTTAGTGCCATTTTTCATTTTTGAGCTTGGTCATGTTTTCTTTTGTTGTTTTTGTTTTGTTCTGTCTTGTCTTGTTTGATTATTTTATTATTGTTTTTTGTTCTTCAAGAACAGTTATTTCTTTGAGTTTTCTTCCTCTTTAAGTCTAGCTACTTGGAAGTTGACATTATTTGCTTCTTAGTGTCCTTCAATAAGGCTGGATGTCTCATTCTTGCCTGATATCTATCACATACAATTGTGCATGTTTCTATATATATCCTTCTCGATGTGTGATCATGGGCATATTAATTTTTTATAAGGATATTAGGCATTTATCTGGATTTTAAGTCCCTCCTACCCGTGTCAATGATAATTTAGCTAGATTGCTGTGGTGATTTTACCCTTGTTTCCTTTAGCATGGGAACCATAACTCATTAGAAAGGATACTGCATTGCAGGACCCTCCTGAGGATGCTGTTGTCACCATGTGTGGTCATGTATTCTGCTTTCAATGTGTATCAGAATATCTGGCAGGTGATGATCAATCGTGCCCTGCACCCCGTTGCAAGGACCTAGTGGGTCCTGATGTTGCCTTCTCAAAGGCTACTCTTAGAAGCTGTATTTCTGATGGTGTTGAGAGGAATGCTTTTCATTCTTCACGGCATGATGATAATTCCATTGTTCTGCAGAATGAGTATAGTTCTGCCAAAATCAGAGCTGCTCTTGATATTCTGCAGAGCAGTTGTGGACTTAGGAGCTCAGATTCTGAACAAGACATTCAGTGTAATTGGAGTTCTGCCAAAACTATGAAAACAGAATGTTGCTATTCTGGAGTTAATGTTGCAACACATACCACAGTATATACAAATTCAGAGGCTGATAAACCCATAAAAGCTATAGTTTTCTCTCAGTGGACCAGAATGCTTGATTTGGTTGAGACTTCATTGAACCAGCACTTAATACAGTACAGGAGGCTTGATGGGACAATGACACTTTCCGCCAGAGACAAGGCTGTTAAGGATTTCAGTGCTGATCCTGAGGTAACTATATTTGTCACATGAATGAATCTAAATCATTTCTCATTGCCATTTTATTGAGTTAGGGAGTGCAGAGGATTCATTTCACAGCTAGCAGTTATTTGTTTTATCATGGTAGCATCACTTGTAGAATGCTTTTGTGCTTAGATCCCCCCCCCAATTGATGGTAAGTAAATCAATCAATGTAGGTTCATCTATACATGTTTGGACCGGTAATACTAACCTGTTCCTGAAATTTTGCTAATTTTGGGTTCCGTGTTTTCTCTACATCTTGCCTTTGCGTACTTATTTTAAAGGTAGAGTAGAATCCTTTCTTGTCTTCTGCTCTTCTTGTAACTATAGACATTGAAGTAAAATTATCAAGTGATATTTCAGGACTTAGCCAAAGCATACCTGTTTCAACAAGAGACAACTAGAGATGGTGCGGAGTTAAAACTGTCTAGAAAGCCATCTAATTCAAGTGGTTTAGGAAAAGCCTAGTGTGTCCAACAAATTTTTAAATAGCTTTAGGAAAAATTAGGTTTTTTGCTAATATAATCTAGTGAAGTATCAGGTTGACTGGTTGGACCTGCTGGTTCATTTTGAGTTAAATAATTATTCTATCTGAAGCACTACTTCCAACTTGAAAGTCTAGTAAACCTTATAAATACGGCCAAACATATTTTTTGGTTGAATTGTTTTTACATGTTTCAAATTGCACCACAAATTTTGAGGCCATGTATGGATTATGGGCGGGAGAATGAAACCATTTTGATTCTGATCATGTTTGGAAACCTCACTGTGAGGTTAGTTGAAACTCACGTGGAAGCTGGGGGTGGGGGTCGCAAAATTGAACTATCTTAATGAGGAAATGGCAAAGAAAAAAAAATAATAATAAAAAAGGGAAGAGAACTAGTTCCTAATCCTCTCTCTCTCTCTCTATTTTTGTTTTGGGTATAATTAATTGGTATCTGGAACTATACTTCGATTACTTCGGTTCGAGCGTTGTTGGACCCAATTTAGGGGGGAGCTCTTCCAACGTAGTCTTTTGCATTCCCATGTTTCGAACCTGAGATTTGGTTAAGAGATCTAACACCCTTACCCACTAAACCGATTTTCTGTTGGTCTTTCTCTCTTTATATAAATATATGTATCATTGTGAGAGAATATGGAGATCAGGCACTGGCAACACAACCATGGTTGATGGTGCCAGCTGCGGCTGTAGGAACAACAAAATCGAAAGTCTCATCATGGCTCTCTGTTTCTGTTGGTGTTTTGTCCTCTGTTACAAAACATGACAATGATGAGCTGGGATGATCTTTTTGATCCTTCTGATGACGAAGCTGAGCTATCTTTTCTCCTATGTCAAGGGATACAATTTGGAGAATAAGGGCCAATGTGTTGTGAATCTAATTTTAATTGTTGTTTTTTCTCTTTGGTCTCTTGGATCTGACTTCATACTCCAAAATCTCCAAAAGTAAGAATTAAATTTCCAGTTGTTGCATTAGTTTCTCCAATATAAATTTGTGGGTAAGATTATCATAACTTACCAGTTCGGAACAATTTATGAGCTGCTAAGACTGCATGTGTAGAAGGTCCTTTAGTTGATGTTAAATGGTTAAATTTATGAATTTGGGAGCTATATTTTTTAATATGATTGCTTCAGCAATCCCTTGCATAACTTGATTTATGCTTTCATTTTCTGAATGAATTTAATTTGGTGCAGGTTATTGTGATGTTGATGTCATTAAAAGCAGGAAACCTTGGTCTGAACATGGTTGCAGCTTGTCATGTTATCATGTTGGATCTTTGGTGGAATCCAACTACTGAAGATCAAGCTATTGACAGAGCACATAGAATTGGACAGACTCGTCCAGTAATTGTGAGCAGGATTACTATCAAAGATACTGTAGAAGATCGGATATTAGCTCTGCAGGTATTGTAACTTGTTAATAGAATTTGTTTTTATGATTCTGATGTTGCTTCATGTGCATGCAGGTGCTTTGTCTAGGTAATTTTATGTCTTGTATATGAGGATTTTTCAGACTATGTTTTTCAGATCGGTAGTCATGAGCATTTGTTATCTGATGCGTGTAACTTCTGCATTTTCTTAAATTCTTTTAAAGGCCAGTACTGTTTTAAAGAGGTTTCCATTGAGAACTAATGGAAAGAATGAAGGGCATGGGTGTAACTTATTTTTATATGGAAAAATGGGAGCTTATCATTTTATCCAACATTTTGAGGAATTAGCAAGTCTCAGAGCCTCACTCTGAGGAGAGCAAGATTTGGATGATTGAGGGTGGGGGAAATGAGAGCATATGATTTAAGGGTTTCTTGATGCTTCTAGATATAAGGTTCAGGGTGAGAAATGGAAGAATGGTATTATTACAAGAAGAAGAGAAAAATGAAGATGGGAGTACCCAGAACAAAATGAAGAGAAACCCAGAAACTCAATTCAATTTCAATTTGCTAATCAATAATCAGTCCTTTTGTGATAACCTTAATGCCTTTATTTCTAAGTCATAATCTCTAAATTAGAAAGTAATCTCCTAAAAATATTTAATATAATATGCTAAATGTTTCCTAGGTCATAATCTCTAAACTGAGTCAATTAATTGTTAGGACAAAGCCTATAAAAAGCAGGAGAAGAATGTCAAGAAATAGCATAGAAAATTTTGGACAAGAAAACACGTTTGTGCAAATTATTATAAAATTGCCTTTTTAACTATGGCAAGAAAATCGAATATTTTACGTCATTCTCAGATTTATTTAAGTACTTGCAGCACACAATCAACTCATTGCATATATAAAGTGGGCTATTTGATCACGTCTACCTGGTGTGGGCTTTTGGGTTACTTTATGATGATGATATTGAAATCTTTTGTCATTTAAAGTAATATTCATGAAAGGAGTAAATATCTTTATCATTTAGAACACAATGGGAGAATTGTATACAACAATCATACGGATTATCATAATATTTTTGGACAATGGATATAATAAAAGACGTAAACTGTGGAAGGCAACACCTACGAATGTTTTGTTTTGATTCCATTAACAAGAGGTTTGATCGGTTGAACTTGACTTGTCCCTTTTCACGTGGGCATGTTGCCTTGAGTGATGCTTTTTTTGGGGGGGGAGGGGGTTTCACTCTTGTTTTATGTCCTTTTAAGATTCCCAATAAGTAAGCTGATAGAATAGAGAGTGATGAGGGATTGCCTCTGGTTGGGGAGTGGTATTGGGAGATTTGTGGGGTTAAAGGAAGGTTCTAAGCCTAAGTTTGCGGGTGGTCTGGGTTCTGATGAATTGGTGTTCGAACGTGTGTCCTTGGTTGCAAAATGAGTTTAAATGTTCTCTTTGGAACCCAATTCCTTATGGTCTAACATGATTGAGAGCACATAAGGTCTAGAATGAGTGGAATGCCAAGGTTACAGCAAGAGTAACTGATTATAGTTCATGGGAATCCAAATCATGTGTTTCTTCCTCTCCTATCTTCCAAGGTGGGAGATGGCTCTTGTGTTTAATTTAGGAAGGATATTTCATTTGAGGATTTTACCCTTTATGTTGCTTTTCCTTGTCACTATTAGATCTTTTTGTTTCATACCCTATGGAAGATTTCTATTTTTTTGAACATTCATTTCTTTACAAATCTGAAAGGTAAGGAAGCTATAACTTTTCACAAAGATGAACATTTTTGTTAAAGTCCTCAATAGCAGTTGCGATACTTCTGCTAGTGTTTTGCCCAAATCCTTCTTCAATCGTATTGTTTGGTTTATAATCTTTCCTTTTGGTTGAAAAAATTCATTTGGTTTATGGTGCTACATAAAACTAATGCAAATAATTTGTTGCAAAGGAGACCTTTTAAAACTTTCTCTTGATATTTATATATTATTTTATGTAAGACTATGTAACTTTTCATTTTGTTCTTAAATTTTTCAATGGCATGAGAATGTGGAATTGTTTGTTTGCAATATGTAATAATGAGTGGGTTTGCCTTAGAAGTATGCTGGTTTTGCTAGACAAAGTTTAGTGGGTTTGGAGAAAGGAAGGATGCTTCTCTGTGGAATAGAGTTTTCTATTCCTCAGTGTATTTGGATAAAGCAAAATGCAAGGATTTTTAGAAATCAATTCATTGGTCCATCTCTCTTATTGGATGAGATATTTTGTTATACATCTTTTTGGGCTCATTATCTTGGGGTTTTCAATGTTCTAATAAATAATGCTCATCATCAGTGGTGGAGTTCTAAATCGCTTGAACCAAATCAAACTTTTAAAAATTATATTTGGCAGTCTGAAATGTTTTTCAAGTAATGAAGTAATATTCTTCTATGCAAAAAGTTGATGGCATTGTTTGAAGAACTAATGAGTAACAACAAAAATCCCAAAACATCAAGGAAGAATGAAAAGGACTACAATTAGAAATGCTTGTCTCAGTTCCGTGATGTATGGTAATTAGAAGGGTGTTTACATATTGACTTGTGTGATGCATGTGCATTGCGGTTTTGCCAACCAAGATTATTTATAAGACTGTTCGTGGCCTGCATTTAGGGACAAGAATAACCGGTAGAGTTGGAGGTTATAATCATTGGTGCATGAGCAGCTTGTGCATTACCCCAGTGAAGTTGATTGACCAGTTGGATGGGATTAGGCTCGTTCAAATGAAGAGGTGCAAGATCTTGGGTTCATCCTTGGGAGGAAAAAAAAGGTTGACAGATGTCCGTAAATTGGTTTAGCTTGCTTCATTTTTTTTTTCTTTGGTCACAAATTGATAAAGTGGTTGATGGTGAAGGGGTGGCTTCCTGAAGAGGAATTAAGGGTATGAATGGTTCCTGTTATGGATGATGGAGTTTGAAAAAGTGTGAGGCTAGTTTAAGTGGCTGGATTGTTGTTGAAGACTGGTTAATTAATTTTTATTGAGGACAAGATTTTGAAGAGGATTCTTGCCTTTTTTTTTTCTTCCTCAATTCCTATGCATTCAACATGGGCATGGCAATTGGTGTCCCCATCCCGACCTGCTTTGGCAAGAAAAGGTCTTCCCATCTGTCCTTACAGTGGCCCAGGACATAAATACAACCATTATTCTGATTATTGGATAATGTGAATTAGATAGGAAGAGAAATGAAAGATCAAGTCAGCATATACATATATATATATATATATATTTTCAAAAATACAAGAAATTTGCCATGCGCTAAATTCAACATTAAATTTCAATTTTTGACCCTCTTGTGGGTCCAAAACTGATTTGACGAGAGGTTAAAATAGAGTAGAAGAGAAGGACAAAGTAAGTTAAAAAAAAAAAAAAAAGAATCAAACTGGTTAGAAAAAAAGGAAAAAAAAAAAAAAAACAATCCATCACATCTAAATCATCACTGATATTACGAAAATTCAGTTAATCACTGTAAAAGGGGGGAAAAATTGAAGCCCTAGGTTTCAATTATCGAAATGATGATGATAAATTTATCTTTCACAATCCTTTATGACATCATCTTTTATTCACTTGTAGGATGTGTTATTTTTTATTGTTATTTTCAATCTACTTGTTGAATGAATAACAACTTTTGTATTTACTTGCTGTCATATCTCATTTGCATTTACCTTCAAAAATGTCTAAATTGCTGACTTGCTAGGAAATAGGTTACATATTATCCGTCAGTATAAACCAAGAGAAAGATGTTATAGTAAATACACGAATAATATCCCACATTAGCACTCATTTAATATAATCATTAGGTTAATTGAATAAATATTTAGCATAAATGTCTTATTTGAATTAAATATTAGACATATCGGAGGTATTGTTTCCAAAAGGTGGTGTGGAACACCCAAAGTTTATAGAGTTTGGTGTTTCAGATAATTTGAGTTCCTTCTCGAGTTCTCTCAATCTGTTTGCAGTTCTTTATCTACCTTCTCATTCTTCTTTTTCCTCTCTCACCCTCTCACCCTCTGAACTCTCTGAATCTCTTTGTATTTCACTCCTTGAACATGTTGCCCAAACTTGTTGCTCATGAAGTCCTAGGAAGTTGTTGAGGTTTAATGTGCAGCTTGGAGCAATGATTGTGTTGGTAGAAGGTTAATCTCTTGATATTGCATTATTATTTTTAGTCAAGTGGAAAGCTGAGAAATATCTGTGTCCAAAGTATCAAGTTTAAAATAGAGTTTGGTCTGATACATGTAGGATTAGATATGAAAGAGATGGGTTCAATGGAAAATATACTGATGGACATGATTATCTGGATACAACTTCATTGCTTATGTCCAATGAAAGCTTTCTCGTCACATTTGATTAACCATTTGGTGTAAAAAAAGGACAAATTCTGACATGAAGTTAGCAGGTTATTGAACCTGGTGCTTTAGCCTATTTAATTTGGTTTGTGTTTGGTAATGAACGGAAGCACATGCATCATTATGCAGAAATGTTGCTGTGCCATTCTCCATCTGTATTAACATCTGTTAATTATTAACTTTCTCCCTAAAATTTTGTAGGAAGAAAAGCGAAAATTGGTTGCTTCTGCTTTTGGTGAAGATCAAGGCGGAGCTGCTGCAACTCGCCTGACGGTGGAAGATCTGAAGTATCTATTTATGGTGTAACCAAAACCCTCGTGTGGCTTGTAGTTCTTCTAGGCATGGGGATGCAACTTTTTGGATGAACGCTTTAAAGGATAATACCCATATCCATGATTCACCGAAGAGAGACAAGTTCGTGGCTCGAGTTGCTGGGGTTGAAAGCACTACAGTGATGTATTTTGGTGTAATCTGTAGTCATTCTTTCGTGTTTTGAACTTGGGCAATTTTTTGTTCACTTCAAGCACGGGACAATGAGCCATGACTGTATATATTCTGATGGTAATTATTTATAAAATATTTGAGTAGGTGTAGTGCACCTTTTGTTGCACGAGCTTATTTCATTTAATGTGTTTCTGTAACATAGCATTGATGCAGAATGGTTGGAATGGGTTAAAATCCATGACGGTAGGCTACATACACTTGTTACATGAATATGATGGGAAGGAAAAAAATAAAAAAATAAATAAAAAATAAAAACACGAAAAATGAAGCTGGGAGTGAATATATTCTCCCCTCCCCCCTCCCCTCTCCCCCTATCTAGATTACCCCATCATTGGGCGGCGCAAAAGATTTCAATTATTGTGATTGCACTTGGGAAGCCGGTGATTTCGTTGATAATGGCGATTTCACTTGGTACGCTGAGGTATTCCGTGGGTTGAGGGTGGTCCGGAGGTGGTTGATTCCCTGGGGATAGGGATATTTTTTGGGTTGCGTGTTGCTCGGATTTTGCACCGTTTTTCGGCGGATTCCTTTGGTCCAATTGGATCTAGGGTGTTGAAGGCTCCCTCTTTAAGTGTTGTCGTCGGTTTGTTGCCATGACTTCAGTCTATCGTGGGTGCTAGCGGAGATGGTAGCAGGGATGCTTTAAGGTCTTCCAAGTGTTTTTGTTGCTGGCTTTCTGTCCTTATTTTTTGGATGAACGACTTTATTGTTTTGTATGTGCCCTATTTGGTTCTGAGTTATAATGTTTTATGTGTTAGATTGTGCGAGCTTTGCCCTATTTGGTCCTTGATCGGATGGGACTATGGAACTGTCTGAAGTATATTAGCTGGGAAATCTGTCCAGGCTTTTGCAGGCAGGAAAGCAAAATAATATTCTTATATCAAAATTTTCTGGCTTTTATACTTTTAATAAATGGTTTGTCAATAAAGTTGAGTTGATGCTGTGTCTTATGCTAACATCTGGTACACTTTTTGCCTTTGAAAATTTTGACAAAACTGTAGACCTTTTTTGGTTTATCATGATTTTACAATTAGCGGCGATTGGCAGTGCTAACAGGGACATATTGCCCATATTGTGATCTGATAAATGGATGGTCTTTGGCAATCACAAACAAGTGCCTTTTGGGCTAATCACTGTGGGTTTGCTCAAAATTCAAAAAGGGGAAATGAGAAAAGGTATTATGCATATGCAGAGGGATTTCCCCCTCCCAATTTCTGAGCAAAGGACTGCTCCAGCTCCAAGTATTGTATTTGCTTTGATGGTAAACTTTTGTTGTTGGCCTCCTTTTATAAAATTTAAATCTCTATAATTGTTTTTAATGTTATGTTTGACTTGTTACATCCATTATGTAAAACCTATTATCATAAATCACAATACAATTTTAAAATCGTTATTCAAAATTATATTTTTAGACACATTATAACGTCAATCCAAAATATATTATTCAAATATTACGTATCTAAGATTCAAAAATACAATCTTAATCATAATTGTTGATTTTTAAAGAAAAAAGTATCATCACGTCAATATAGCATTCATATCCCAAATTAAATCCACAACATTGAAAATGGTTCTGGGAGTACCTCAAAAGTTAGATTTTTTTTTTTCTCAATATCAAAGTTAGAATTGTTAAGTTAATTATAATGTCATTAATGTAATTATAATTTTTATTATTTTATGGGAGAAATTCAATTCTTACTTGTATCATTTCACACACACCTATATATAATTTAAAAAGATTCACTTTAATTTAAAAATACAGATGAAAAAATAAAACAAAATTTAATATTTTTTTATCCTCTCGAGAACCTCTTTTGCTTTGAAAAGGTAAGCCAAAACCCCCTCCTGATGGCTTCGCATCCATTTGTCTCGTGAAATCGGCACTTTTTTTTATATTTTTTTAATAATTAATCGATATTAAAATTATATTTTAATTAATTTAATTTAAATATTATTAAAATTAATTTAAAAAAATATATTTTTTTAATTTTAAATTTTAAATTTTAAAATCAAAACTTATGATATCAAGATCAGCTCTCCCACAACATAGATCAACTGTCCCACAATATGGTAGAGAGAGAGAGAGAGAGAGAGAAGCCGTCTTGATGTGGACGAAAGGTGTTGGGAGTATGAGCCATACCGACATGTAATGTCAGTGTCATTTCCTGTTAGCAACTATTTCTTTCCCACAAGGCAAAAGGATAGTCTTGGTTGGTTTCTCTGTTGCTCCAATACCAAAGTAAATTACCCTTTCTCCTCTTTATCTTTTTGACCCTCTCCAGCTCAGCTCTGCCCCGTGAACATTTGACTCCCACTCACCGTTTTAACCTTTGCGAAAGTACCAAGTTAACTCATTACTCTCTCTCTCACTTATAGACAGCCATTGGGATATGATCCTACAAGAATGCATTAAGATCTCATCAACCGAAAAACATAGCTTCTAATGATTTTAAAAAAAAATATACATTACCCCGCTAATATTACAATCACCTCAAATATATTATCATTTACATAGCAAAATTCACAAGATTACCCATACTTAACAAACATTTGGGCCAAATCCCACAAACCCATTAGCCCCATCCAGTGAAATTTGAATCCCCTCTTGCTGAATGTTCCCAATTATTGAGAGCCCAGAAGTTGAAGGTGCAAATGCAAAGCAGAAAGTTCCCGCATCATCAGCAGGCATCAAGAAGTTCCTTGCTGGAAGGGTCAGGATCGGCCCACCCGAAAAGTAAAAGGACACGGTTGGTACCCGAACCGACACAAACCCGGATAAGTCATAGCAAGTGTCAAAAATGGATACCCCGTTGGCCCGTGGGAGGCTTGAGGTTTCAACAAGAAAGGCGTTGCGAAATGCCTCATAAGCCGGTGTTGGCAGCCGGGTCACAGCCGTCCCCGTGTCCATAACCACCCCGCCATCACCTAATTCGGTTAGTCGAAATAAGCCTTCAGGAATTGGTACCCGAACCCCTCCAACTCCAACACCCACCAGCCCGATATAGTAGAAGCTTGGAGCCCGTGGGTTTCGGAGCAATGGAACCCATGCAGCGCCCACGGGCAAGGCGCTCCGTCCGAAAATCAAAGATCCGTTTGAGTTGGTGCCCCGACTGACAAGGCAATAACTAAATGCCCCGCCCGTTTGACCACCGAGTTGACCCACAAACGACATGGACCCACCTCCCAGGCCTAGTAGGCCCGCGGCTCCGACAAACATGCCCCGGTTTCTATGACCGCATCCAATTGCCACATTCTTGACCATGGTTCGCCCAAAAGTGAGTGTCTCGAGAGCCAGGGTCCCCTTTGTGTAGGACCCATCACCGTATTGGACCTCGTACCGGCAACGACCCGATTGACAACCCGCATTGTCAAGCCTGTCACATACAGAAGAAGTGCAAGAGACCCCGGCAAACGAAGCGGACTCAGCCGGGTTGAAAACTGGGTCGGACTGGCGATAACACTGATTACAGGGTTGGCATTGGACCCAAATCACGTCCGACCCGGAATCAATAACCATGTATTGGCTTCTTGGTGGGCTTCCAACACCAATCCTAACGAAGTATTCCCCACTTCCCTCTTCCATACCCGACACGACATCCGACCCCAAATCATTAAAGCCATTTTTGACTCCGTCCTGACTTTCAGTTCCAGTTCCAGTCGCAGAAAGTCGATGAACGAGGGAAGAGACCCTGATGGAATCCCTTTTCATTCTTTGGTGAAAACGGTGGACTGAATTGCGGTATTTGTAAGAGAAGATGAAGTCTCTTGGAATCAAGTTGAGGCTAATATTATTGGTTTCGTCGTGTTGGTGATGGGTTTGGGAGAGTTGGTCATTTTCAACTTGAGAGTGAGGAAGTAATTTTGAGCTCAAGGTTGCTTCTTTGACATTAAGGTATTGGAAAGCAGAGTGGGTATTGGTTTCTGAAGTACAAGTTGTGGAGGTGATGAGAGTGAGAAAATGAAGGTGAAGCAGAAGCATCAATATTGTGATGCTGATGAGGGGTTTTGAGGCCGACATGTTTTCGTTTTTCTTTTTTGGTTTTAGCTCTGATGATATTGCCTCTGACGAGGGTCTTGTGTTGTCGAGGTGGGAGATTTATTTGGTTTGGGTTGCTTGTGGGGAGAGGGAGAGAGAGAGAGAGATGGGTACTAAAAGGGTGTCTTTTGAAAAGGTCAATTCAAGAGTTTTTAAGTTGGGGTCACCTTTTATTAAAATGTTCAACACTAAAATAGCACCTCACAACATTAATCCCAATTTGTGCCCTTTATGAAAAGAGTTCTGCAAAAACACCCTTTTCCTTGTCCTACAAATGTTTTGGCCCAACACACAATAGCTTGTGTGTTTGGCGTCAAATGCATCAAGCACGTGTCAATGAGTTTAAGTTCAAGTAATATGTCTTCTTTCTTTTTATAATAGATTTAGATTCGATTCTCGTGTAAAAAAAAAAAAAAAAAAAACTCATATCAAGTGCATATTTGTAATTACCGGTGATTGTAGTGAAAATCAAATAAAATGTGAATACAATACTAAGCATTCATCATGACTCATCCAACATATAAAAACTCATAAAACATAAATCATATGAAATGTCACACAAGGTATCGGATAAAGAGTGCATTGGTAGAAAGATCAGTTGCCAGAGGGGGAGGCAATGGCGTCAAATCATCAAGGAAAATAGGACAAAAAAATGCTCTATACACGGGGAGAACCAAAAAAGACAAAAAATTATGGTAAACCATGTTACAAATTACTCAATATGCAGACCGTCAAAACTCTTTTCTTGCAAGTGCAGAGATCTTAGATCTAAACATTCTGTTAAGAACAAAACCTCAATCATAAAATTTTTGGTAAGAAAGAAGGATTGAATTGATTATTTTGATTGACTTTTAAAAATTTAATCTAACTCCATTTAAATATAAAATAATCCTATGCTCAATCTAGATATATCAACGGAAAATAAAAATAAAATAAAAATGAAGGATAGTAAAACAAATCTAATTTTATAATGGTTCGATCTTGTGCCTACGTCAATTCTTTCAGTCAACAAGTCGGGATCTAGCAATTTATTAGTTTTCCACTATGGTGCGAAAATTACAAACACTGTTGACTTCTGATATTTTTTGTTCAAAAATATCTTCATTCAACAATAGTGATCAAATAATTCTCACAAAATCTACCTCATATATTCTACTCAAAACTTAACTCACAATACCCAAAGTACAAATAATTAAAACAAATAGTAACAGAAATTTTTCATATTGATACTGTCTTGTGCAGAATTTTTCTTGATTCAAATATGTAGAAAATTGCTCTATTGAATTTATTGCCTTTCTCCTGTACTTGGTCCTTTATTTAACTTCAAATTTCAACCTTCAAAATTTCTAGCAGTAGCACAAAATCACTATCAATACAACAACTTTCCTGATTGCAGGCATTGAATATTTTTTGATTTCTTGAGATTTTCCTTATTGATAAATATTGTTGAAAAATTCAAAAACATTTCAAAAAACCAACCAATCTTATCCATAATTTTCTCAAACTATCCTTAATGCATTTAGTGCTAAATATTTAACTTTGTAACCTCACATACCTTCTTTGAAATGTAATTTTTGAATTTAAACAAACTTAACCATATGCAAGGATATAGTTAGCTAAATTTGTGTAAATAATCATCTCACATTCCTTGTAAAATTTTCAAATTTTTTGGACATTCTCTCTAGAAAAAAATCTTCTTTTCTTATTGAATGAAGTCAATAGTTGTAACTTTCATGTTTGAATTCAAGTTCATTTGAATTCAAATACTTTCTCGAATTATAGTTTAGATTTAGAGATCTTCCTTTTTTGGTTTTTTTAGACTTTCCTTTCTCATAAAGTATTTATTTAATCATGATTTGGTCAAAATATTTAAACATATTTTTAAAATAAATATAGTACCCAATCTATAATCACATTTCTGATTGGGTCTTCAATAAGTAAGGAAATACACATTTTGTTTCAGCAATAGTCTCTATGCTCAAAAAATATCTTGCCTCTATTGTATCTTTAATGACAATTTTTATGTCTCACTTTTATAAGAATTTTCAAATAAAATTTAATCTGTATATTTAGTGAAAATGTTAAAATAATATGAAAGGTTTTGTTATTATCAAAATTTCAAGGGACAATAATTTTCTTAACAATCTTCCTCCTTTTGATGACAACAAAACATAAATATTCAAAAATATCAAAAATACATATTTGCCAAGTGAATGCACATTTTCAATCCCCCACTCAATTCATGAATTTATTAAATTTTCTCCCCCTTAATGTGTGCATGATATTTTCTTAATTTTTATTCTCCTCCATTTTGTTTCATCAAAAAGAAAATAGAGCAAATATTAGATTAAACATTACAACAAAAAAAAAAGAGAGACATCATCGAAATTGAGTTATGTAAGCTCAAAAGATTTTTTTTAATAGAATGAAAAATATATTTCAATTTTATTTCTAAGATTTTCAAACCTCTCTCTATCTAATGGTTTTGTAAAAATGTCTGCAAGCTGATTTTTAGTGTCAACATATTCCATAACCACATCTCCATTAATAACATGATATCTAATAAAGTGATGTCTCACCTCTATATATTTAGATCTAAGATGATTTATGTGATTTTTAGTAAGACAAATAGCACTCGTATTGTCATATTTTATCACAATATTTTATATTCTAACCCATAATCTTTGAGTTATTGTTTTAATCAGAAAATTTGAATTCAAAAATTTCTTATCGAAATATATTCTGATTCTGTCGTCGACAAAATAACTGAATTTTTCTTTTTAGATACCCAACTTATAAGTCTATATCCTAAAAATTGACAAATACCCGAAATATTTTTTCGGTCAATTTTGCATCCGGTATAACTAGCATTCGAATATCCAATTAATTCAAAATTTGAATTTCTTAGATACCAAATTCCTAAATTTTTAGTACCATCAATATATTTTAAAATTCTCTTTGCGGCTCTAAGATGAGATTCTTTAGGTTTACTTTGAAATTTAGCACACAAACACTTATTAAATAGAATATCCGGACGTGAAATGGTTAAATATAATAAGAATCATATCATACTTCTATAAAGTTTTTTACTTATATCTTTCTCTTTTTATCTAATTTTAACTTAATAGAATTAGACGCATGAGTACTAACATGTTTTGAATTTTTCATACCAAATTTTTTAATTATTTTTTATACCAAATTTTTTAATTAACTTTTTTGCATATTTTTCTTGATTTATAAAAATGTCTTAACGAGCTTGTTTAATTTGTAACCCTAAAAAGAAATTCAATTTATCCATCATTGACATTTCAAATTCACTTTTCATCATTTTACTAAAAGTATCATATAAGTATTCATTAGTTGAATTAAATACAATATTATCAATATATATTTTCACAACAAGAATATTAATTTCAATATGTTTGATAAATAAAGTAGTATCCATATTTCCCTTTTTAAAATCATTTTTTTACAAAATATTCACTTAATCTTTCATATCATACCCTAGGTGCTTATTTTAAATCATATAATATTTTTTTTTATAATTTATAAACATGATCTTCCTTATTATATTCAACAAATCCGAGGGGTTGACTAACATATACTTCCTCTTTTATATAGCTATTTAAAAAAACACTTTTAACGACCATTTGATATAATTTAAAATTTTTAAAATATGTAAAGGCAAAAAGTATTCTAATTGCTTCTATTCTAGCAATCGATGCAAAAGTCTCATCATAATCAATTTTTTCTTCTTATGAATATCTTTTTGTACCTAACTTAACTTTATTTCTTACAACATTTTCATTTTCATCTAACTTATTTCTGAAAATCCATTTTGTTCCTATAATAGTTTTGCCCTTAGCTTTGGGTATTAAAGATCACACACGTTTCTTTTTATTTGATTTAATTCTTCCTGCATAGCCTCTATCCAGCACTCATCTTCTATAGCTTCTTCTATAATTTTAGGCTCTATGCTAAATATTAATGCAAATTGATTTTTATATTTCTATATCTTAACGTAGTTTTTATTCTTTCACTCACATCTCCTATTATGTTATCTTGTGAATGATTAGGCAAAAATTTCCAATTTCTAACAATTTTCTCTCTTGGTTCACTTTTTTTTTAATAACATCTTGTTATTATCTTTTTCAATGAGAAATGTATAATATTATCGTCTTCAACTTCTACCATTTGAAATTCATTTTTATGGAATTTTACATTGATTGTTTTTTCTACTATTTTGAACATTTTATTGAAAACTCTATATGCCTTGCTATTTAAAAAATAATTTAGAAAAATTCTTTTAATGGTTTTTGCATCAAATTTACCTTGAATGTTTAGACTATTTTTCAAAATAAAGTATGTATACCCAAATGTATGAAAGTATGAGACATTAGGTTTTTTACCTTTAAAAATTTCATAGGGTATTTTATTTGTCATAGGTCTGGTGTAAACTCTATTAATTATATAATATGTCGTAGATGTGGTTTTAGCCCAAAAATATTTTTTCACACTACTATCATTTAACATAATTCTAGTCATTTTTGAATGATCATATTTTTATGCTCAACTACCCCATTTTGTTGTGGTGTGTATGGTACTGAAAATTTTTTGCTTATTCTATTTTTATTACAATATTCCAAAAATTCTAAATTATCAAATTTCTTGCCATGATCTGTTCTCAAATTCACTATTTTTAATTCTTTTTCATTTTGAATTTTCTTTACAAAAATTTTAAACGAGTCAAAGGCTTCACTTTTATATTTTAAAAATAAAATCCAAGAGAATTTAGAGAAATTATCTACAATTATTAGTCCATATTTATTTCCACCAAGACTTAGATTTCTAACAGACCCAAATAAATCCATATGTAACATTTCTAGTGGTCTAGATATAGAAATAAAATCTTTGTTCTTAAAGGATGTTTTCACTTGCTTATTCAATGAGCACGTACTATAATTTATAGATTCTTTCAATAAAATATTAGAAATTCCTCTAACTAATTTTTCCTTAGACAATTTTTTTCTAATTGTTGAAAATTTATGTGACCTAATTTCTTATGTCATGTAAAGATATCATTATTGAAAAACATTTAACAATTTTCTTTCAAATTATTTAAAATTGTAGAATCTACTACATAAATATTTCATAATCTTATTCCTTTAAAAATTTATTCTTATGACTCACTATTAAACACTATGCATTTATTTCTTTTAAATAAAATATCATATCCTAAGTCACACAATTAATTCACACTTAACAAATTATGCATTAATTTATCAATAAAGAGCACATTCTTTATAGAGGTAGAATTTATACCTATAGCGTCTTTCCTAATTATCTTCCCTTTTTAATTGTCTCCGAAAGTCACCACACTTTGATCTTTTCTTTCAAACTTATTAAACAATGAGACATCTCCCGTCATATATCTTGAGCATCAGCTATCAACATACCATTTTCCTTTGATTTTTGCCTCATGTTCCTACAAATAGAAAAGTATCATCTGTTCTTGGGAACCAAACAAGTTTCGGTCCTTTAGAAAATAAGTTTGTATTTGAATTAAATTTGCCTTGACTTATACTAAGCTTATTCAAAAAATAACTCTTAGCAAAGTGTCCAATTTCATGACATATATAGCATGAAATATTATTATTTTTATTTCTTGGATAATTAGGTTTATAACCAAAATTATTTTGCATATTATCAAATTTATTGTACCTATATCAAAAATTAAATTTTTTATAAAAATTTAATTTTTCGCAAGAACTTCTATGGGTGCTTCTATGAGTAATTTTATGAGAACTTCTATGTGGCATTCTGTAAAATTTTCCTGCTTTCTGTGTACAGTTTGTGTTTATATTGTGCAATTTGTACAAAATTTTTATGCAGTCTTGGTGTATTTTGTGTGACAAAACTTTGATTGTTTTCTTTACATTTTTGAACACATTTGTGAAGACTTTCTATAGGTCCAGAAAAGCACATGTTTCCTGATCCTGTAGCTTTGACAAAACCACCATTGTTAGATGTTGAAGCTATTTTACAGTCATATACATAACCTAAGCTATTTTTAGAAAAATTCATTCTTTAAAATGAAAGTAATTTTGTTAAATTTTCATCACTTTTCATGAAGTTTTTGGAAAGTGTTTTCTATAGAATTTGACAGTTCATTTACTTTATTTTTCAGAACATCTATTTCATTTTTCAGTTCACTATTTTCTATTTTTAAGTCTTCATTTTTTGCTCTAGTAATTTCTAATTTAGAATTCAGCAGGTAATTAGTTTGCCTAAACATATCTTTCTCATTTTCTAGTCTGACAACTTTATTTTTCAAATCTAAAATTATGTTTAACAAGTTATCAGATTTAGCAACATCAAATGAATTTTCAGATATCACCTCATTATTTGCCATAAGACAAAGGTTAACTTCTTTCGATGTGTCAAAAACTTCATCATCTATTTCTTCATCTTCTAAATCAGTCCATGTAGCCACCATTGCTTTGCCTTTCTTCTTAAAAGCTACAATCTTTCTTAGCAGGACAAGACATTCATATTTAATGTGGTCTTGCTTCTTGTATTAGTAACAAACTTTTTCATCCTTTTGCTCTCTTTCCCTATTGTCCTTTCTTGCACTTGACTTAAGCTTATGTGATTTGTAAATATTCTTGGATTTAAAAGTTTTCTTACCGTTTTTCCTGAAAACACGACTTAGCTTTTTGGCCAGCATATTGATTTCCTGATCACTGCTATCTTCCTCTACAGAAACTTCATCTTCTTTAGCGGCAAATGCAATTGTTTTCCTCTTATTTTCAGATTCAGCAATGTGGAAGATTTCGACTTCATAAGACATCAATTTTTCTCTTAATTCATTGAGGGACAGCTTGTTTAAATTATGGACTTCTTCGATGACAGTCTTCTTGGTGTCCCAAGTCCTTAACAATACATGAAGAACATTTCTTACTTGATTTGCATCTGAAATCTTTTTTATAAGAGAATTAAGTTCATTAGTAATTATAGAAAATCAATTAAACATTTCCTTAATGTTCTCTTCACTGAAATCGAAAGAGTTCATATTCTTGTATCAATAAGTTGATTCTTGTTTCCTTTACAGTGCTAATCTCTTCATGAGTGATGCATAATCTATCCCAAATATCTTTTGTTGTACCATATGAAGAAACAAAATTAAATTCAGTGGGAGAAATATCACAAAAAAATAAATGTTTAGCCCTAAAATTTATAGAAATCATCCTCTTATCCTCTTTGGTTATTATTAGGCCTTTTACAACTAGATCTCTAGAGGTAATAACCTTCCAAACCTTGTAGTCAAAAACTTTCATAAATGTGTCTATCCTACATTTCCAATGGAAAAAATTTTCTCCATCAAAGTATGAAATCTTATTTGTGGATTGACCAAATACTAAGTGTGAAGCCATTGGATCTTTTACTCAAAAGTAGTTACTTTTGTGGAGTAGATCACTAGACTCTGATACCACTTGTTAGTACTTGTGACAACTAAGAAGGGGGTTGAATTTGTTGTTTTGAATCGTTTTTAAAATTTAATCTAACTCCACTTAAATATAAAATAATCATATGACCAATTTAGATATATGCAGCGGAAAATAAAAATAAAATAAAAATTAAGGATAGAGAGATAAATTCAATTTTATAATGGTTCGGTCTTATGACTACGTCAACTCTTCCAGCCAACAAGCCGAAATCTAGTAATTTGCTTGTTTCCCACTATGATGCGAAAATTACAAAATACAATGCAAACACTGTTGATTTCTGATCTTCCTTGCTTGAAAATATTTTCATCTAACAATAGTGATCAAACAATTTTCATAAAATCTACCTCACAATACTCCACTTAAAACTGAACTCACAATACTCAAAGTACAAATAATTTTTTTAGCAGCAGGAATTTTTCAAAATGACACTCTCTTGTGCTGAATTTTTCTTGATTTCAATATGTAGAAAATTACTCTATTGAATTGATTGCCTTTCTGCTGTACGTGGCCTTTTATTTAATTTTAATTTTCAACCTTCAAAATTTCTAGCAATAGCACAAAATCACCATCAAAACAATAGCAACTTTCCTGATTATAGGTGCTAAATATTTTTTTATTTCTTGAGATTTTCCTTATTGATAAACATTGTTGAAAAATTCAAAACCTTCCAAATAACCAACCAACCTTACCCATAATTTTCTCAAGATTTCCTTAATGCATTTAGTGCTTAATATTTAACTTTGTAGCCTTACATACCTTTTTTGAAATGCAATTTCCAAATTTAAACAAACTTAACCATATGCAAGGATATAGTTAACTAAATTTGTGCAAATAATCATGTTACCTTCCTTGGAAAATTTCTAAATTTTTCGGATAAAGATATTTATTTTTGGACGTTCCCTGTTGAATGAAGTCAATAGCTGCAACTTCTATGTTTGAATACAAGTTCATTTAAATTCAAATACTTTCCTGTATTATAGTTTAAATTTGGAGATCTTCCTCCTTTGATTCTTTTAGACTTTCATTTCCCTTAATATATTCCCTTAATCATGGTTTGGTCAAAATATCTAAACATATTTTTAAAGTAAGTATAGTACCCAATCTATACTTATATTGCTGACTGGGTATTCAATAGATAAGGAAAGATACATTTTGTTTTAGCAGCAGCCTCAATACTCCAAAAATACCTTACCTCTATGACATCTTTTATGATAATTTTTATGACTCACTTTTATAAGAATTTTCAAATAAAATTTAATTTGCACATTTAGTAAAAATGTTAGAATAATATAAAAGGTTTTGTTATTATCAAAATTTTATAGGGCAACAATTTCCCTACTAACAATATAAAATACACTTACTATCAAAACCAAAAAAAAAAAAAAATACACTTACTAGTGATATGGTTTCACTTCCGAACATATCCTGTAGATCTAATAGTAGGGTATTATATTTTTTTAATCAAATCTCGAATTTAAATCTTAAGAATGGAAAAGCAAATGTTGAGAGAGTTTGTCCCTAAATTGAGATCTATAATATTCGAACTAGATAAGTAAGATCATTTGAATACTGGTATTCAATTACCCAAAAAAAGTTGAGTAAAATGTAATTTTGAGTTGCAGTCATTCTTCATTTCTTATGCAACACGTTTTACATTTGCCACTTAATTTGCATAGATAATTGAAAGTAGAGAAGAATTAATGTTGGGATTAGTAGGACACTCCCATCATTTCTCGCAACTCTCCATCTCTTGGATTGCGTCTGGTGGTAGAAATGACCGGAATATATTGATACCTCTTCCATTTACTTCCTTACTCTTATTCGATAATTTGTACACTACAGATTGAAATTTCAACACAAACCTTATACTTTACTTTTTTTTTTTAAATAAAACTGAATTTGTTTATAATGGAATAACAAATACATGCGATGATATTGGGCCTAACGGCTCTTGATCAAACGATCCATAGTCACTAAAGCCCAAATGTTGATGGACCCGTCAAGGTTGCAATCCATCCCACAAAGGACTAAGCCATCTCTCGACTACCGAGAGGACTATTGATAGGAATAAAATAAGTGTGATATTTATGATTTATTTTGTATTATTTTTGAATGAATATTATACTGATTTGTGATATTTAATATATAGAATTGATGGAGGATGTAAATTAAGAAAAATAGAGAAAAAGAGCCAAATTGGTGCTTTTGCATGCAAGAATGAAAACTGAACAGCAACACTTATTCAATAGCATGTGGGCAGGTTGATTTCAAAGAGATAATGCAAGAAATTATTGAAAATTTAATGCAGTACAATTTTCTTTCCAATTGTACATTTAAGGAGGAGTTGGGATAGATTTGGAAGCATTAAACACTTGGAAGATCTTTATTCCATTTAGAAGTAGGAATTTTAGAAATTTTTAATTTTGTAATTCTTATTTTAGCTAGTTCATGATGTATAAAGATATTTAGAAATTTTTCTTCCTTTTTATTTTAGCAACTTATGATTAAAAATGGTTTTTATCTTTAGTAAAAAAGAAAAGAAGAGAAAAAGATAGGAATTTCCCTTATTTTGAGGAGACAGCCGACAAGCAGGAATTTTATTGACTTTTGGAAGCACATTTTCAACCTAAGTAGCCTAGTTTACACATGAATGGTATTCAACACATTATTGTAGAGTTTCTTTTATTCTTAGATAGTTGTCCTATTGTTCTTGTTCCAACACTTTTCCAACACCTGTACATTCTTTTTATTTATGAGTTTTCTTTATCCATGAGTTCATTCTAAATTAATTTTCTAGTCAAGGGATCGTTGAAATCTCGATGAATAAGGATCGTGAGATCTAAATGAAATTATTGGCTCAATATTTTGTAAGTATTTATTTTCTATGCCCTAATATTTATAATTGTTTTAGATTTATTAAATAGAAGTTTATATTTGATAATTCTAGAATTGTCTACAACCATTTAAAACTAGCAATATTTGTTTATTTTTAATAAAGTGATAATTAACATAGTTTTATGGCCTCGCAAACGATTTAACTTATACCAAGAGATTAGATAATCTAATTTAGGTAAATTCATACTGGAATTTATTTATTAGGATTAGATCTCTCTCAATCTTAAGACTGTTAAAATATTAAATCTAACGAGAGTCTCTTAGATTATCTTTCGATTAGAAAAATAATTAATGATAGTATCTTAATTACCGATAAAATAAGGAGAGATTAATCGTTTCGTGGTATTTAACGGCTATAACCAATTTATTTATATAATATTGAGTTATTTTTTACATCAATGATCAATCAAATACATCAAGATGGAAATAATTCTTTTGGCTATAAGTGATTTCCCATTGAATTTTAATTATTTAATTATTTGCTCTTCGTTAGTTATTTCTTTGTTAGATTGATTCGTTAGTTTAGTTAAAATCAAACCCCATATATTTATTTTTATTTTTATTTTTTAAAAGAGATAAATCCCCCTCTTCCAATAGATACGACCCTACTCACCCTAAACTCATCTTTTGTGAAGTAGGTATTTTTTTTTTTATTTTTGTTGATTTGACACCCATAAAATTTTGGCGTCGTTGCCGAGGAAGAAGGTGTCGAGAGATTTATTTCTTTTAATTTTTCTCATTGTTTCTGGTTTATGTCTCGTTCTACTTATACAAGTGAATTAGTGTTTGATCCAGAAATCGAGAAAATAGACCGAAAATTGAAAAAAGAGACTCAAGAAGCAAAGAAGGCAGCGAGTTTATCACTTGAAAGCAACTTGGCCGACCATCTGCTAGACTCAGACATTGAAGTTGAAGAGAAGGATATCAAAGATACAAACGTGGCAGTCCAAAGGATTTTGAGGGAGTTGGCAACCCTTGGATTTAATCAATAACCTTTATGCATTAATTTTTCTAATATTATGACTCCATTCGAATTAAAATCTGTACTGATTTATTTATTGTCTAAATTTCTTGGTCTTGCATGAGAAGATTTTCACAAACACCTTAAGAAGTTCTATATCATCTGTTCCACCATGAGATCACAAGGGGTAATCGAAAAATAATTTAAACTAGTGGTTTTTCCTTTTTTTTTGGTAGATAAAGCTAAAGATTGATTTTTTTTTTATTTGTCCTCTAGTTTTATTACGACTTGATCTGACTTGGAAAGAGTGTTTTTAGAAAAAAAATTTCTAGCTTTCCGTGTAGCTACCATTAGAAAGGAAATTTGTGGAATAAGGCAATACAATGGAGAAACCTTATACGAATATTAGAAGAGATTCAAACAACTATGTGCAAACAGTTCCCAACATTAAATCCTTGAACAGTTGTTGATCCAATATTTCTATGAAGGTCTATCACCAATGGAGAGGAACATGATTGATGCTGCAAGTGGAGGAGCATTGGTAAAGAAGACACCTGATGAAGCAAGAAATCTGATCTCAAACATGACAACCAATATCCAACAATTTGAAATAATGCAAGAGATTTTAAAGAAGGTTATCACGATAAGTGATTTTTCCCTTGGTCAATAATTGAGAGAATTAATCTCTCTTATGCGTAATTTTATTGTAAGGAAAACACAACTTGTCAAACATGTGGAATTTGTTCCAATTTTGGTCACTCTATGGATATGTGTCCCACCCTTCAAAAAGATTCCAATGAACAAATCAATGCAGTAGAGGAATTCCCAAGACAACTACAAAGCAAGTATGATCTCTACTCAAATACCTACAACCAATGATAGAGGGATCACCTAAACTTCAGCTATAGAAATCAACAACAAGGATTCTAACAACAACCACAAAACCAACCATAGTTTTAGTCTCAACAACCCTCTTTGAATCAAGGTATATCTTTAAAAGAAATTGTTAAAAATTTGACTAACAACACTCAGTTATTTCAATAGAAAAGCTAATAATTTCAATGAGAAACAAGGGCCAGAATCCAGAATTTGGAGAATCAGGTATCACAATGGCAGCAATTGTGAGTAAATTGGAAAAAAATCAAGGTAAACTACTTTCTCAAGTTGAGATCAATCCAAGGAAAATGTTAGTGCTATGATCCTTAGAAGTGGAAGAGAGGCGCAAGATATTAGATCAAAAGTTGAAGCAAAAAGGGCGACCAAAAGTGAAGAAATGTCGACAACTTTGAATGTTTCAACTAAAAAAGTAAGTAGTTAATTTAATTTAAAATCTAAAATAATGATTCCACTACCTTTTAGTGACAGGTTAGCACAATCAAAGAAAGAGTAGGAAGAAAAAGAGATCTTAGAGACTCTCTGAAAGGTAGAGATCAATATCTCACTCTTGGAAGTAATAAGATGAGTGCCAAATGTATGTCAAGATTCTTAAGGAATTGTGCACTAAGAAATTAAGATTGAAAAATGATGATAGAGTTACAGTTAGTGAGAATGTCTCAGCAATCATCCGAAAAAAGTTGCCACCAAAATGTAAAGATCTCATTATGTTTACTATACCTTGTATGATTAGCAATAAATTGTTAGAAAATGCTATGCTTGATCTAGTAGCAGCGATAAATGTTATGTTTTTATCTGTTTATAAGGATTTAAATCTAGGACCTTTGAAAGAAACAAAATTTATAATTCAATTAGCTGATATGTCATATTCATATCCTAAACGTGCGATTGATGTTTAAATGAAAGTGGATGATTTTATTTTTCCTGTCAATTTCTATGTTATTAATACGGATGATGCATGTTTTACTAACTCTACTCTTATTTTGTTAGGTAGACCATTCATGAAAATAATAAAGATGAAAATTGATATAAATTCGAGTATTTTATCTTTTGAATTTGATGGTAAAATTGTTACTTTTAATATTTTTGACCCTATAAAATACCCAAATAATTTTGAGTCTGTTTTTCATGTTGGTATGACTGACTCCATCGTGCAAGATAATTTTAGAGATAGAATTTGAAATGAAAATATATGCATTAAGTTGTGAGTGAATTTAATTGTAGATAAAATGCGAAAGTATCGCTTGAGATGGTTTGGATATGTGCAACGAATAACCAAAGATACACCAATTAGAAGAATCGAGAATTTAAATATATGAGATTTAGTAAAATGACAATATATATTGTTAAAAATTTGGATATAATGTATTCACAAAAATATGACAGTTGAGGAGTTAACTGAACAAGTGATTTCAGATAGCAACGAGTGACGTAGGAGAATTAAAATAAATTAAATCATCACTTTTCATATTATAAATGTATTTAAATAGTATGTGTGGATTCCTTTTTAATCATTTTATATTTGTCTCTTAGATGATCAATCCCAAATTTTGGGATTAAACCTCAAATTGTTATTGTAATCATTTCGGAAACGGAAAATTTAATGGTGAGAAGTTTACCATAGATCTAAAAAAAATTGTAGTCTAAAGTTCAAAATTAATTTCAAGATCAATTTGAGCCCAATGCCTCTTTTTGTACAAGAGAGGGGTTTGCATTAGTGTTTTGAAATCCGAACCCGACTGACCGATCCAAGCAGAAACCGAACTAGCAGCCAGTTCGAGTTTCTTAGCAAAACTAGATTTTGAAAAAATTGATCAAGATCCAGATTGGATCAAGAATCGGATTGAACGGCAAACCCTAATTTTTTCCTCCTCTTCTTTTTGGTGTAAAAGGTGCCAGGAAGCGAACTAAAGCACATAAATGATAGTGCATTGATTGCTTGAGTTGTTATAACCACTAGACCACAATGATTTTTGTTGGTTTTCTTTTTCTTCTATCTCACTCTCGTCTTTTCCTCCCCTCATTGAACTTTTTTATGATGGTTTAAATTAGATTTTGATGTATCCAACTCTATCATTTGAATTATTTGATCTATTTGAATCATATTTCATATTGAATGATATATGATATTTAAATAAAGGAATTATATTTTATTAATATTATATATTTTGAATATGATTTGATAAACATTTATAATTAGATATATAAATTTTTTAAATTATTAATATATTATAATTTAAATTTATTTAACGTTATGATAATGTCATTCAAATTTTTGATTCGATTTAATTAATTTGATTCAATGATCTATTGATTTCTTAAGCTAAACGGTTCGTACATGGATTCGAATTTCAAAGCACGGGTTTGCAGTGCAATCCCCCCTCCCTAAAAAATAGAAAAAAGAAAAAAAAACGGTGTCGTTTTGAGTTAACTAGTGGGGAGGGGACTGTTGCCCTTGTCCGCGGCCTCTCTTGCGATTGATCTCTTTCCATCGTTTGATTTATCGTTCATCGATTCACATTCAAACCCCTAACTTCAATTTCTCGGTTGAAGACACAGAGAGAGAACTCACGATGTCGACGCTCAAAGAGATACTGGCACGTAGGCCGGTGGCGGCCACGATACGGCTGACGGTTCCAGCAGGGGGGGCGCGGCCTGCACCGCCGGTGGGACCAGCTTTGGGACAGTACCGTCTAAACCTGATGGCGTTCTGCAAGGATTTCAATGCTCGAACACAGAAGTACAAGCCCGACACTCCCATGGCCGTCACCATCACAGCCTTCAAAGACAACACCTTCGAGTTCACAGTGAAGTCGCCCTCCGTCACCTGGTATCTGAAGAAGGCGGCCGGAATTGAGTCGGGAAGCAGCCGCCCAGGACACGTCGTGGCTTCTGTGGTAACCCTAAAGCACATATACGAGATCGCCAAAATCAAGCAGTCTGATCCTTATTGCCAGTACATGTCCTTAGAGTCCATTTGTAAGTCCATGATCGGCACTGCTAATACAATGGGTATTAAGGTTCAGAAGGACTTAGATTAATTTATCTGCTATTGCCCATGTTTTTTTTTTGATTTTGTACCTGTGTTGCTTCTGGTTTAATTTCCTCAACTTTACCAACGAAATGTTTTTGAGACCATAAAGCAATAATAAACCCTAAATCAATTCGTGCAAATTTCTGCTGTATCATTTGACGTTTCTGCAACTGGTCACCATGTCATCATTTCACTTTTTCAACTTCGGCTGCAGAATTTTTGTGAAAAAAAATAGCTTTATTTGGTAGGAAACAGGGTCATATATAAGACACATTGCAGCTTTTCGGAAACAAAAATGGAGTCCTTTTTTATTGGATTTATAAGGTTTCCACATATGAATCTGTCATATGTTTTTGTATAGGAAGAATGCTCAGTTCAAAGCAGTGGCTATGCCACCAAAGGGTGCGCGGGGCAGTAAAAAAAAAATGGTTTCACCCCATCCCAGTGGTAGGGGAGGTAGACTTATACATACAGAGCTTCCTTTTTATATTTTTGCGAGCAATTTTACCGTTACGCACAACTATCTCTAGTGGCGGATCTAAGATCCAGAATAAGGGGTGTAAAAAATAAAAAATGATACAAACAAAGAATATACGTATTACTATCATTAAAATTTTATACAAGAAATATAGTTTAATATCGAGAAAATTATATTTTTTCTAATTAAATTTTAGAAAATAAAAAATTAAGGGGGTACAATTGTCCACCTTCACTTACATGTGGCTCCGCCACCGGCCACCTCCACTCAAATTGAGAGAGAATTTTTGTTTTTATTTTTTTGGTATATTGGTGAGGCTCGAATCCTAAAGGGAATGATATGGTATCAACTAAATTATAACTCATTGACAATAGAAAATTTTGATGTATACATTTTTATTGAGCATTTAAAAAAAAGATACTAAAAGTTTAAAAATACCATAAGAAAATGGTACTAAAACTTTTAAAAATACTATAAAAATCATAAACTTGACGCCATAAGTCTAAAAATATCACTGAAATCCTTTACAATGTTGTTTATTTTAAAAAAATTATAATGTCCGTCAAGTTATATTTTGTTCCCAACAAAATAATTTTCTGGTTTTGTCCCTAGTTCAAAGTGGTAGTCAATAATCATAATACATAAGCTAGAATTCTAAACATGGAATCCTTTGTTGGGGTTCTGAATCTTATACGAATCTTCTGCAAAGAATGCCAATTGGGTTTTCAAAGAATTATGGGTCTGGGACGATATCAAGGGGTAGCATTTCATCTTCCTCGTCATTGGTTTTGGATGGTGAGAGAGGAGAGCTAGTGAAAGCTCAGGGAAGGGTTGGAGCAAAGAGTGTTTCAGTAGAGAGCTACCTCTCTCTACCTGGTGGACGACCTCAAGAGATGGGATTTCATCTTCGTCCTCATTGGTTCTGGGTATCAATTGTGCCAATGGGATCAAGTGGAATTTTGATATATGATACTATGATCAAAGGTTTTTGTCTTGCCGGAAGATTGGACTGTGGACTTCATCTTTTGGAACTAATTCAGAGAGCAAAGGGGGTTCCATGAGTCACATTAGTCCATATATATGATAAGCAATTCAGATAACACGCTCGAGTTTCTAACTACGATGGAAAAGCTATTTTCTAGAGCTGTTGGTCGAAACTTGAGGATAATTGATTTGAGCGAGGGTAGTGTGGACAACCAAGCAAAGGAAATTTATGATCAGATGGTTTGGAATGGAGACATTCCAAATGCTGTTGTTTATGTCGCCTTAATTTATGGATCTTGTCAAGAAGAATGTGTCATGGAATCCTTTAAATGATGTAACAGAACGGGAGAAATATTAGCTGAGCAGAGTAGAGCTGCAAGGATTGCCAACACATACGAAGAATAAACAGAAGAAACCAATAGGTTTTGGTATTCTCAATGGAGTGGTTGACATAGCACCTGCATAGACCAGAGAACACAGTAGTGCAAGCAAGCAGGAAACGGTGCTCTTTTTGTTGCAGCCTCGGAGATTCGCAAATTAGCTAAGAAGGGAGCTGCAGAAGATGGTCCTCAGCCTCAGGTTGCCAGTGGGGGGGCATGGAAAAGGAGGGAAAAAGGGAAGCATCAGAAAGTGACAGCCTGTGATGTGATTTTGCTGAAGGAAGACGATGTTAATGAAGACATGGTTACAAAAAAGTGCTGAATTCATTGTTTCTCTTTCTTCCAAAAAAAACAAAATAGAACAAGTGGTTAAGGATGGATTTTACAAAGATGCATACGGGAAGTTCATCTTTGAACTGTGGGGGTTCTCAGAAAGCATTATGAAGATGTTGATTGTATACTGATGGAAAATGCCAAGCCAGTACATCCAGTTCAGTTTTGTGCCTTAGGAAGTGATCAACTTATACTGAATTTGTTGAAACCCACAGTAGTTATTGGTTGCCATCCTGACATGGCTTTTGTAAGGGAAATTGAAATAGTTTCTATTCTATGAAGACTTAACTTAGGTGCAAAAGTTTGAGGCTAGTATTTGGCGGGAACATGGAGCATTTGAGACTTTAGTTAGGCAGAATTGCTGATGATGCTCCATGTTGATCATCTAAATTCTCTTTCCTCCTGAAGTTGTCAAATTTTATTGGCAGTATCTTTTCATCTGTGGTTTTTTTTTTTTTAATTGATGTAATATTAGATATAATTTGTTCTTATTTATTTATTTATTCTTACTATGCATGCTTCTGGCTACCTGTTTCAGTAAGACGTGCTGCTGACCTGCATTAAATCGGATGAAAATCCATTTATTGTTTCTTTTCTGTGTCCTCCATGCAAACTAAGGATCAAACGATTCCAATCCCTTTTGGTTGTCTTTAGTGACTTTGAGAAAACATTGCTGCGAAATGATGGCTTTAGTTTTCTTTTAGACTTGGTTTTATTCTATTTCAGTTTCATATTTGTGTTCAGATATTTCTACAGACTAGTAGAGGCCGAATATATGTTTCTTTCTGGTTAACTCTTCTATCCTTTGTTATCAATGTGCCTTCATTTCTCTGGGTAGACAAAACAAGTGTCCTGATTTTAAGTTCTTGAGATGATCAACTCTCCACGTCGCTGCACCGGTCAGTAAATTATCATAGCTACGGGCAACTCAACTGCTGCTTGATTATAAGCTTCTCTTAACCAGAGCGTGATGATTACTGCATGCCATGGTATTCTTACAGCAACTGAGCCTCCTTCTAGAGCTCACATATGATAAAGTGTATCTTTTCCTTTGATTGTTGGACCAGTTAGCAATGTTTCCATATGCTTGCAGGTGTATCTTTTCCAATTTTTCTGTTTGCTGCCTGATGTACATGGTCCAAAGTCCAGTCAGAAGGGTTAGCTTTTGAAAAGCCCATGAAAGACTGTTGCTGATCGATGTCCAAATATTATGACTATTCACCGAAGGGCCTCCATCGTCCAGATTTCACGAACGAAGGACCTCAGATACCCAGATCTCCCGAACAATAGGGTCTCAGTCACCCCCGCCAACCGAACGTGGTTCACCGTTCAAAGAAAACCGCTCCGATCGGGTATTCAATCATCGGTCCATCAAGTGAAAGAATTCTGAAGACCCTTTATCGGTCGAATGATCGATCGATAGCCAACAGTTCTAACGATTCCAAGGAAAGGTCAAAATACCCTATCAGCTCCGATTTCCTATTTGGAATTAGCATCTTTAGGATTTTTCAATTAAGAAAAGAATTTCACCAGAGAACAAAAGTTTCCTAAAAGATGAGAGTCACGATCAATTCGGAATATTGAAATTTAGAGATTTCCAGATCTATTCTATAAGGAAAGTAGGGTTGAAGCACCCTGACGGCACATGACTGTTTCAGGTATAAGACATCCTAAAATCCTCTAAATCAGGTACACTCTCTTGGCTATACACATCGGGCACACTAATCACAGGGAACCACTCCCTAGAGCTCCCAGTCTGTTTTTTTTTTTTTTCATTCGAAAACCGTTCTTTCTGACTTGAACGTCGGAATTTCCCCGTCGAAGCACCCTCTGACGGTTTTTACAGGTATTACATCCCTTCTTACGACAACCATTCAAGTTTACAAGGAGCCGATATTTGTGGAGTCGTAACCCACTTCCAACAAATTGGTGCCGTCTGTGGAAACAGATTAGAGCAATCTCTATTATTTTGACAACTATACCTCCGAGAACCAGAGTATTTTCGAAAACCGTCCCTGTTGTAGAAGGGCGCACTGCAACACCTTCTGAGACCGCCCTTCCTATAGCACCCGATCACTCTATTCGTGATCATGCGACCTCCCCTTACCAGCCTTATCAGGATCAGGCCTTGCGGCCTGCGATCCTCGGCCAGCTGATTGTGGCCCCTGCTCCAGAGCGATTCAGCCGCCTCCAAATGGAGAGGCTGGAGTCAAAGATTCAAGACATGAGCAAACAACTTGAGGGTCTTAGCCGCGCCCTTAGGCCTGAGGGCCAGTCTTCTGTCAGGGGGTCCAAGCGTCCCCAGCGACAACCGTCGTCCCCACAACATGAAGTGTCCGAAAACTCCAGGTTAGATCCTTGCGATCTTCGAAAGCAAGTCAAGCAACTCGTGGCCGAAGAACATAGGAGGGCTAATGCTCAAGGAAACCAACCTTCCCTCTATTCTCATATTTCGCCTTTCGATCCGAAGGTTTCTTCGAAGCCCATGCTTCGTAATGTACTCTTGCCCCCCATGGAAAGGTACAATGAGACAACAAACCCTTGGGATCATGTGGCCTATTTCATGACTGTGATGATTTCCAAAAACATGTCCGATGCGGCTATGTGTAAACATTTTCCCACCACTCTTTCGGAAAACGCACTAATTTGGTTCAATTCTCCTCCGCGTTAAGCATAAGGACTTTCTCCCAACTACGAGAGCAGTTTGAGTCATATTTCGTAATAAGCAGAGGGGTCAAGAGAAAATCCATCTTACTATTGTCACTGCATCAGAAGGAAAAAGAGTCCTTAAGGGACTTCTTAGAAAGATTCAAAGCAAAAATGATGAGAGTTCCATCTTTGAATCATTCAATCGCGCTGGCTACGCTATTAATAGGACTGCGGCCTTCTGGTATGAAAGTGTCAATCACAAAAAACCCTCTTGCTATTATCGAGGTGTTTTATGCTCGGGCCGAGAAATATATTGCTATTGAGGATTCTGAGGCATTCGATCACAGGAGGGATCAATCCGTTTGAAAGGAATGCAAACGATCATCCAAAAGGTCTCTGCCAAAGAAGAGCCGAACGAATCCCCCTCCTCCGCGAAGGTATAACAACTACACCCCACTGAACGATACCCCTGACCGGGTCTTAGCTTTAATCAGAGACAAGCCGTACATCATGATTATGGTTCCCACGGTTGACTGACGATAACTCCAACAAAGACAGAACCAAATATTGCCCTTCCACCATGATTATGGTCATATGACAGATGATTGTAAGAAACTAAAGGATAAACTAGAATTCCTAGAGCGCAATAGGAGACTACAAGAGTTCATCATCGGGAGGGAAAGAGATCCCCCCGTCGATCGCCAGCATAAACCGTCGTGATGTAACCGGGCGGAGGACCGGCAAGTCGCCTGGCCCTCAGCCGACAGGAGAGATGGAGTAATTCTCCAAATCCATGATGGATAGGTCCTTCAAAAGCTTCCTCATTCTTTTGATAATCCATCAGAAAATGAAGCAGAATGCTGATCACGCTGATCTTCTACTACCCAAAAACACTTCCTTCTACACCACAAGAAATTCTAGCGATAGACGATAATAAACGATATGGGGGGAAGAGGCCGGTTATTAGTTTCACGAACGAAGTTTTAGTCGGAATAGACCCAAATCGACATGACCCCCTCGTGATGACCGCCAAGATTGGACAACATGAAGTTAGAAGAATCTTTGTCAATCAGGGGACAGGCTGTAACCTCCTATACCGAGATGCCTTCAGACGAATGTGTTTTACTTCAACCCCACGTAGTCCCAGTCAAAGGGTTTTCAGGCGAATGGATATATCCCGAAGGTATTATCTCACTTACGGTTACTCTCGGGACGCCCCCTAACCATGTGATGGTTTCTGTCATATTCAACGTCGTGGATCTTTCTTCGCTCTACAATGTCAATCTGGACAGACCGGGCTTAAACGCTCTAAAAGTTCTGCCCAGCACTAAACACATGAAAATCGAGTTTAGAACACTGCTAGGAATCGGAAAACTATCATGCAATCCGGAGCTCTCGACTTCTGCTCCTAAGTGATCATCGGGCTCTATTGTCAACGGCTCCCCTTCCAGACAACAGGGGTATTTTTTAAAACTATTGAAGCACCGACTTAATGGATTTTTCGCAAGCACACTTTCTGTTTCTATTGCACAGAGGACCTAAATCGCCAAACTCCTATCGTTCGAATGCGTCGTCAATAAGGGATGGAACTTCCTGGACGGATGAACGCGGCCCCTTTATCTAAAGATTTCCTATTGCTCGAAAAGCTTATGTCGCCCAGCTCCTATCGTTCGAACGCATCGTCAATAAGGGATGGAACTCCCTAAACGGGTAGACGCGACCTCTCTATCTAAAGATTTTCTATTGCTCGAAGGGTCTAAATCGTCCAGCTCTTATCGTTCGAACGCGTCGTCAATAAGGGATGGAACTCCTGGACGGGTGGATGCGACCCCTCTATCTAAAGATTTCTTATTGTTCGGAGGGCCTAAGTCGCCCAACTCTTATCGTTCAAATGCATGTCAGTAAGAGATGGAACTCCGTGAATGGGTGTACGCGACTCCTCTATCTAAAGATTTCCTATTGCTTGGAGGGTCTAAATCATCCAACTCCTATCGTTTGAACTCATCGTCAATAAGGGATGGAACTCCCCGGACAGTTAGATGCGGCCCCTCTATCTAAAGCTTTCTTATTGCTCAGAGGGTCTAAATCGCCCAACTCCTATCGTTTGAACACGTCGTTAATAAGGGATAAAACTCGCTGGACGGGTGGACGCGACCCCTCTATTTAAAGATTTCCTATTGCTCGTAGGGTCTAAATCGTCCAACTCCTATCGTTCGAATGCGTCGTCAATAAGGGATGGAACTCCCCATACGGATGGACGCGGCCCCTCTATCTAAAGATTTTCTATTGCTCGGAGGGTCTAAGTCACCCAACTCCTATCGTTCAAACGAGTTGTCAATAACGGATGGAACTCTCTAGACAAGTGGATGCGATCCATCTATTTAAAGATTTCCTATTGCTCAGAGGGTCTAAGTTGCCCAGTTTCTATTGTTCGAATGAGTCGTCAATAAGGGATGGAACTTCCAGAACGGGTAGACGTGGCCCCTCTATCTAAAGATTTCCAATTGCTTGGAAGACCTAAGTCGCTTAGCTCTTATCGTTTGAATGCGTCATCAATAAGGGATGGAACTCCCCGGACAGGTATACGCGGCCCCTCTATCTAAAGATTTCCTATTGTTCGGAGGGTCTAAATCACTCAGTTCCTATCTTTCGAACGCGTCATCAATAAGGAATAGAACTCTCTGGACGGGTGGACGCAATCCCTTTATCTAAAGATTTTCTATTGCTCGAATGACCTAAGTTGCCCAGCCCTATCGTTTGCACACGTCGTAAATAAGAGATGGAACTCTCCGGACGGGTGGATGTAGCTCCTCTATCTAAAAATTTCCTATTGCTCAGAGGGTCTAAGTCCCGTAGATCCTATCGTTCGAACGCGTCGTCAATAAGGGATGGAACTCTCTGGACGGGTGGACGCGACCCCTTTATCTAAAGATTTCCTATTGCTCGGAGGGTCTAAATCGCTCAACTCCTATCGTTCGAACACATCGTCAATAAGGTATGGAACTCCTCGGACGGGTGGACGCGACCCCTCTGTCTAAAGATTTCCTATTGTTCGGAGGGTATAAGTCTCACAACTCCTATCGTTCGAACGCATCGTCAATAAGGGATTGAACTCTCCGGACGGGTAGACGCTGTCACGCCCCGAATCGGGAATCGTGAACAGCCGCCCGTTGCCCTGGATACCGGCTATATTTCTACAGAAAATCGGGCAGAACCTCCCCATAAATCGAAGGTCTCCCATGTACATTTAAACCTAGATACCTGTATACATTAAAATCATCCTGTAAATTAAACCAATGGCCATCCCGGCCTCTCCAAAACAATCCACCGAATCTCACAACCGATATCCAGACAACGCAAGGCTAACAAATCAACAACAGTCCTAGCCACAGACCTCTACTGTCATGCCCAACTAGAGCATGAGCAGCCGCCATACTGAGTAGGCCTAAATTTATACAATTATATTACAAATTTTCCAACTTAACACTTCAAATAGTTACAAATGCCTCAATGCAAGAGAAATATGAGAGTTTCGCAAACAAAAGTCTAAAAATTATACAGTCATCCCATAATGCGTACACGGTCAACTACGGACCTCAATATCAAGACCACGCAGGGTCGACATAAAGTACGAAATTTATATTTTCAATTTAAAACTTCAATCTCACCGTCGCAAATACAAATCCACCAACAATCTATCATACCTCTAGAGCCAAATGCGTCGCCCGAGCACCAAAATCCTGTCTGGGGAGGGGAAAGAGGAGGGGTGAGTACTCAGGGAAGAATACTCAGTGAGTGAGTGGGTCAATGTAATCGTGTAATATGGGGTGTGAAACTGGAGTGTCAAAGCATAAGTATACAAATTATATTTCAAATCATCATGCTTTTCATTTCAACAATATATCATTAGCACATATTATCAAGTCAAATATGCATCCAAAACACTGTCATCAAAATCATAGAGCCGCCAGCCGAAAATGTTCCGGCAGAGGTCTACCACGACCTATGACAGGCGTACCGGGGGTGTTATATGCGATTTTATTTAAAGTGCTCTCTACCCCGGCGTTGGCGACGAACCTCATCCAGGTGCTAAACTTGGAGAGTGTATCCAAATCCTCTCCATTTCGGGTTCAACCTGGCTAGTACCGTGTCGTAAATACAATCTCGACAACTCGTGTGATACCCCAGGCCTAGGCATATCCGGACGCCACCCAAGCGCCTCCCACGGTGTCCTTCGTAGCTACAGAGTAATACATATCACAGCCCTCAAGGCCAAAATCAATATAATATCAAATATGTGCCGTAAATCAGGTTCACAAACCAAATGCAACATATAGCATAAAATGACACATTTTTACATTTCAACCACATGGATGCATATTTTTCATATTTCAACCAAATTTTTGGACACTCCATCGGTTCACAAAAATCATTTCCAAAACCAGTCAAAACATTTCAAACACACAATAAATCATGCTCATTTATCAAATTGTTTTAAAGCAGGGTTTACATATTAAACGAAAACATTGAAATAAATCTCACTCACAGTATACGGGAGGGTCAATCACTCCCTACAATGCACAACAAGTGTCGCAACTGTGCTCCCCTCGATCGGTCTCTAAGCGTCACTACAATGACAAAACACAATATGTATATATATGATTTGTGCTACATATTTCAAAAGTCATTATGTTAAATTTATACTTTTAATTAATCCTATGTCTAAGATTAAGACTTAGGGTCTCATAGCTAGGCCTCACATGTGCACACGTGCTGTCACCTTTTCATCACCAAATGTAAATTTCAATTCCTCATTTCCGAATGCACACAATTCAATCCATAAACTCTAAGGTTTCCCATACCTTCCTAACAAATAATGCCACTTTAAATCATCTAAAACCACCCCTTTTACACCCTATCAAAGGTACAAAATTAAATCAACACAATGTCATTTTCAACCATCAAGATCATCGTTCATACATATACAACTCAAAATTTACATAATCCTCTATTTCCAAATCTCTTCAATGTTCTCAGTCAAAGTAAATACACGCATTTACACTCCAAATTCTTACAAACTTCTCTCTTTCGACATACCTACACAACACATATATAACAACTATACAAGGATACATATTTACTCTTTACATATGCTTTGCATTCGGAAACATCATTTTCAACTCACAAATCATATTAGCATAATCCATCCTCTTGGCCAAGGTTCATACACACACTCATACTCATATACATTTATTCAAATCTCTTCTTCAACACCAATACACACATACATTTTCTCATACATACACATGCACATACACATATTCTTCTTTTCCATTTCAATCAATACACATACATCATTCTCTCCCTAACACTCTACACATTTTTCAACTTCATCTCCACCAACAAACACACATATAATACACCACTTTAGCACTACAATTCAGCACATACATTTGTACATTAAAACCAAATTTTCAACACTCCAAAATACACTCAAATCATCCCAAATTCTAGCCACACAATCTTGTCATCAATGGTATTTCATTTATAAATAATTAACAAAATCAAATTCGAGTCAACTTCAATCCTAAAAATCTCTCAAAGTCGGAAGCAAGTCTAAAATAATTAAATTTCCTTCAAGATAGAAAATTTTTGAAAAATCATACACTTTTCGATTCTCATCCGATTTCTTCAAACCATATGTCATTTTAAAGGTATTGAAATCTATTTTCATAATATAGAGAGTGTATTTGACTTACCTATATGCAACACCAACTATAATGTAAAACAACGCATCAATCCTTAGGCTCAAATCCCAAATTTCGACTATTTTCATACATATGTCAAATTAAACTCTAAAAGCAACCATTCAAATCAAGTCAACATGATTCTATCCCCCGAAACATTCCAATTCATATAAAATTTCTATAATTGACCTGAATAATTACATATAATGTCACACAAAGCGTTATAATCAAATCTAACATACTTCCTACACATCTACAACACTTTTTATCCTAATTTACCCTAAATGCTTCCAAATAATTCGAATGAGTTAGAAATCTCTCACCTAGGGTTCACTGCGATCCAAAACCCTAACGTCCGTGCGACATTCGATTCAATCCGAAACCTACAATGCTTCCAATTCGAAGCAAAATTTCACAATTAGTCTTAATCACTATGGAAATCAAAACCCTAGAACTAAGATTTAACTCAGCCCTTACCTGCACACAGAAGGAATCGTAGCTCAGCCTAGGGTTTCTGACAGAGTGCTGTCATGGCAGAGAGCAGGGAAGGTTACAGAGAGGCTCTCGGTTGGGGCTTCCGCAGGTGGCAGAAGGCGCGCGAGCAGGGAGGCAGCACAGCAGCCGCACGCGCTGTAGTCGGCGTGCTGGGCAGTCTTGCACGAGCAGACGCGCGCTGAGGCAGGGACAGTCGCGCGAGCAATCACGCGCAGTCGCTCGAACAGTTGCGCGCTTTTGCGCGCCCGAGTAGGGAGAGAGATAGGGAGACTGAGAGACAGCGAGGGAGGTAGAGAGTGGAAGATAGATGGCTGTGTGGCGGAGGAAGGTGACTCAAGGTGACGGTGGTTGCAATGCGGCGGAGGATCGCGGCGGGGAATGCGAAGAAATTCGCGAGGGAGTGAGAGACGAAGAGAGAGAGCGACTGTGAGATGTAGAGAGAGGGGTTGAGAGAGAGACGATCAGCGGTTGCTAGTGGCCGTGGGTGGCGGAGTAGCTGGCCGTCTGCGGCGGAGGAGGGCGGCGGCGATGGAGATGGGCCGCGGGAAAGGGAGGTGAAGCGACGGGTGAGGGAGAGAGTAGAGAGAGAGATAAGAGAGGAATTAGGGCTTTTGAGCCCTAATTCGTTTTTTTTATTATTATTTTCATTATTATTATTCTTATTATATATATATATATTTGGATAGATTTGGAAATAAATAATTTAATAAATGAAAAGAAAAAAAAAATATATATATATATACTTTATTATTCTATTTTAATAATTGAATATACCAAAGGTTTGAATTAAAACCCCAAAAATCGAAAATAAATGCAATTTAATTTTTTTTTAAAAAATTATATATATAAACGGAGGAATATTTTATATATATTTCATGAACAGTGTACTTGAACGAACACCGCAGCGTCGGTGTTACATTTTCTAACCCCCTAAAAATAAGTTTCGTCCTCGAAACTGAAAGAAGGCCTTACCGAATCAAATGAGAAAAGGCTACAAAGCGCCTGTGGGTCACTGATACTTGGCCATCATCTGTTGACAAACCAGGCATCAAGCAACGAACTCTCTTTATACTAGATTACTAATAGCTATCTCGGATAGTCAGGTACATTTTTGTACCTCTCAAATGCATAACGTAAGTGGAGGAATAAGCTTCCTCAAGAATATCTTTACGAAGATTCACTATCGGCGGGAGTGCAAACCCGCTATCGATATACTACTAGTCCGTTATCACGGACTCGAAACTCTCTGTCGTCATCTCTACAGATCTAGCAAGAATACCTTGGAGCTCCTCATTTGCTCCCTAAATCTCTCTAATGCGGTCGAGCAAGGTCGGCCTCATTTCAAATCAAGCTTGTAATATAGCTCGATCATCACTAGTCAAAATAACTCCTAATGCATGGAGTTCCATCAACAAGAGAGATAAACACCCCCTATATATTGAATTTTTTGACCAATTGCTCATCAATAGGAGTGATAACTAGTAGCTCCTCATCTAGCGACGATAACAGTCTACCCAACTGTCGAGCGAAATAATACTCTCACGTAAGAAAAATCTGAACCAGTGTCAATAAGAACACGGGCATCGACTCTGAATATTTTCATGGTACTCATGATGCGAGAAATTGAAAAAGGAACCCATATAGGATACGCAAAAGATATACGATATATATATATCAAGTAGTCAAGCCTCTAAGGTTTTAACCAGTTATAACCGTACATATCATCATGAGATGCATGGTTTCAAAAGAGGATCACAATAGTTAAGCTTCTAGAGCTTTAACTAGTCAAAACAGTATATAGCTATCATGATATACATGATTTCAACAAAGAGAGTATTTATAAACTCTTAAACAAAAGAATTTACTGGAGGATTACCCATGGTCGTATCTGGGTTCGCCTAAGCATCCTCCTGAGTCGTAACATACACGTGGGCCTATGCCCTCGGCTCCTATAGTGAAGAGCCTAGTGCAGTGTTGCTCCCAGCTGCAGTCCGTGGAGCGGTGTATACTGAGTATGCAGGTGCTCCCTGCTGACCTGTCCATGGTCCACCCATGTGTGTCTGTGACACCTGACCTCTGAAACCTAGGTCAGGACAAGAGCTACAAATATGTCATTGTTTCCCATATTACAAGCATCTAAAGGGAGTTCCGCAAGCTCCAAAATGACATCAGCCGCAATCGCGGCAGATAGGATGGTGCAGTGCTGTGGAATAACTAAAGGCACTAGGGGCCTGTACTCTAAAACTCTAGGGACGTGGTCCCTGTCTAACTGTGTTGATGTAAAGTGAGAGGGGCTTCCCTAAAAGTTAGAAGTCATATCCCATTTCGAGCTCTGGCTCGTCTGGGTCTCAACCCTCTATGGTCCTACTAGGACTCCGTAAAATATCTGCGGTCGAACTCCCTCAAGAAGTACTCCTACCGCAGTGAGTCAATAGCCTCGTCACAAATAGCCTCCCACCAAGTGAGGGCATCACCATTGAGGAGTCTCTCAACAGCTCTCAATCTGAGCTCCTCTGACAATCTCACATCAGTAAGGATCCTGCGAATCCTAAGATCCAGTGCTTCGCCACTATGGCATCACTAGATCCTGAAAAGTCTGTATATCTGAGCTGTCGTAACTCTGTCATCAACTGAGTAAGCTCATGGATGCATCTCAAGATAACTGATGTCTCATCGGGTGGATTAGAAATGGAAGAACCGGTCACCGGAGGAGGAACCGGTGCCGTAGGAGCAGGTACGGCCGCAGGTGCAGTCGCTGGAGTCTGTAGTAGAGGTGGGGGCATTTGAGCCCCATATCTATTGTACCACTCCTGCCACTGCCTCAAGGCGTCGAGTGGTGGTGGAGGAATCTCAGCTGTAACAACCGGTGGAGGTGCTGAGGGTGGCACTAGTGAAGGTGTGTGAGTAGAGGAAGCATCCTCTGGTACTCGTGAAGTCTCGAGTGCCACAAGTGCATCAGACACTAAGGGACTCTCTAGTGGTGCACCGCGCCTACTACATCTAGGCGGCATAGTTCTGCAAGGAGAGCACCGTTTCATTATATAAAACCAAGGATTAGGGTTAGTTACTGGGAAACTAACCCCCTAAAATAGAATTCAAATTATAAATCAAGGTATTTGAATTTCGATGAGAGTTGTACCATCCATACACCTGCCTAAATGCATCAAATGATGGTGATGAAACCGTGGCTATAATAGCCGACTGAGAGAGTGCTAGAAGGGTACACCTGACGAGGAAACATCCTCAGGTATTCTAGGTATCTCAGGTACAAATCTAGTACCTCGTCTAGTAATCATAACCTTACAAAAGAAGAATTTAAATTAAATATGATTCAAAGATTAGGGTTAGTTGCGAAATAACTAACCCCCTAAAATATGAATAATGTTATCAGTTTAAGAACTGATAGAACCAATATGCTAGGTTAGATACGCATCGTATCTAACCCCCTAAAAATAATAACTCATATGCCTAAGACCATGTACTGGGATCTCATGACTGTAATGAAACTCTCATATGCATTGAGGACTTTTAAATCATACTTGGGAATATTTTCAAAACTATTCCTACTTAGCTCTCAACCTAGAGTTCTGATACCAACCGAACTGTCACGCCCCGAACCGGGAATCGTGAACAGCCGCCCGTTGCCCTAGATACTGGCTATATTTCTACAGAAAATCGGGCAGAACTTTCCCATAAATCGGAGGTCTCATATGTACAATTAAACCTGGATACATGTATACGTTAAAATCATCCTGTAAATTAAACCAATGGCCATCCCGACCTCTCCAAAACAATCCACCGAATCTCACAACCGATATCCAGACAACGCAAGGCTAACAAATCAACAATAGTCCTAGCCACAGACCTCTACTGTCATGCCCAACTAGAGCATGAGCAGCCGCCACACTGAACGGGCTTAAATTTATACAATTATATTACAAATTTTCCAACTTAACACTTCAAATAGTTACAAATACCTCAATGCAAGAGAAATATGAGAGTTTCGCAAACAAATGTCTAAAAATTATGCAGTCATCCCATAATGCGTACACGGTTAACTACGGACCTCAATATCAAGACCACGCAGGGTCGACATAAAGTACGAAATTTATATTTTCAATTTAAAACTTCAATCTCACCGTCGCAAATACAAATCCTCCAACAATCTATCATACCTCTAGAGCCAAATGCGTCGCCCGAGCACCAAAATCCTGTTTGGGGAGGGGAAAGAGGAGGGGTGAGTACTAAGGAAAGAATACTCAGTGAGTGAGTGGGTTAATGTAATCGTATAATATGGGGTGTGAAACTGGAGTGTCAAAGCATAAGTATACAAATCAAATTTCAAATCATCATGCTTTTCATTTCAACAATATATCATTAGCACATATTATCAAGTCAAATATGCATCCAAAACACTGTCATCAAAATCATAAAGCTGCCAGCCGAAAATATCCCGGCAGAGGTCTACCACGACCTATGACAGGCGCACCGGGGGTGTTATATGCGATTTTATTTAAAGTGCTCTCTACCCCGGCGTTGGCGACGAACCTCATCCAGGTGTTAGACTTGGAGAGTGTATCCAAATCCTCTCCATTTCGGGTTCAACCTGGCTAGTACCGTGTCGTAAATATAATCTCGACAATTCGTGGGATACCCCAGGCCTAGGCATATCCGGACGCCACCCAAGCGCCTCTCACGATGTCATTCGTAGCTACGGAACAATACATATCACAGCCCTCAAGGCCAAAATCAATATCATATCAAATATGTGTCGTAAATCAGGTTCACAAACCAAATGCAACATATAGCATAAAATGGCACATTTTTACATTTCAACCACATGGATGCATATTTTTCATATTTCAACCAAATTTTTGGACACTCCATCGGTTCACAAAAATCATTTCCAAAACCAGTCAAAACATTTCAAACACACGATAAATCATGCTCATTTATCAAATTATTTTAAAGCAGGGTTTACATATTAAACGAAAACATTGAAATAAATCTCACTCACAGTATACGGGAGGGTCAATCACTCCCTACAATGCACAACAAGTGTCGAAACTGTGCTCCCCTCGATCGGTCTCCAAGCGTCACTACAATGACAAAACACAATATGTATATATATGATTTGTGCTACATATTTCAAAAGCCACTATGTTAAATTTATACTTTTAATTAATCATATGTCTAGGATTAAGGCTTAGGGTCTCATAGCTAGGCTTCACATGTGCACACGTGCTGTCCCCTTTTCATCACCAAATGTAAATTTCAATTCCTCATTTCCGGAGGCACACAATTCAACCCATAAACTCTAAGGTTTCCCATACCTTCCTAACAAGCAATGTCACTTTAAATCATCCAAAACTACCCCTTTCACACCCTATCAAAGGTACAAAATTAAATCAACACAATGTCATTTTCAACCATCAAGATCATCATTCATACATATACAACTCAAAATTTACATAACCCTCTATTTCCAAATCTCTTCAATATTCTCAGTCAAAGTAAATACACACATTTATACTCCAAATTCTTACAAACTTCTCTCTTTCGACATACCTACACAACACATATATAACAACTATACAAGGATACATATTTACTCTTTACATATGCTTTGCATTTGGAAACATCGTTTTCAACTCACAAATCATATTAGCATAATCCATCCTCTTGACCAAGGTTCATACACACACACATACTCATATACATTTATTCAAATCTCTTCTTCAACACCAATACACACATACATTTTCTCATACACGCACATACACATATTCTTCTTTTCCATTTCAATCAATACACATACATCATTCTCTCCCTAACACTCTACACATCTTTCAACTTCATCTCCACCAACAAACACACATATAATACACCACTTTAGCACTACAACTCAGCACATACATTTGTACATTAAAACCAAATTTTCAACACTCCAAAATACACTCAAATCATCCCAAATTCTAGCCACACAACCTTGTCATCAATGGTATTTCATTTATAAATAATTAACAAAATCAAATTCGAGTCAACTTCAATCCTAAAAATCTCTCAAAGTCGGAAGCAAGTTTAAAATAATTAAATTTCCTTCAAGATAGAAAATCTTTGAAAAATCATACACTTTTCGATTCTCATCCGATTTCTTCAAACCATATGTCATTTTAAAGGTATTGAAATCTATTTTCATAATATAGAGAGTGTATTTGACTTACCTATATGCAACACCAACTATAATGTAAAACAACGCATCAATCCTTAGCCTCAAATCCCAAATTTCGACTATTTTCATACATATGTCAAATTAAACTCTAAAAGCAACAATTCAAATCAAGTCAACATGATTCTATCCCCCGGAACATTCCAATTCATATAAAATTTCTATAATTGACCTGAATAATTACATATAATGTCACACAAAGCATTATAATCAAATCTAACATACTTCCTACACATATACAACACTTTTTATCCTAATTTATCCTAAATGCATCCAAATAATTCGAATGAGTTAGAAATCCCTCACCTAGGGTTCACTGCGGTCCAAAACCCTAACGTCCGTGCGACATTTGATTCAATCTGAAACCTACAATGCTTCCAATTCGAAGCAAAATTTCACAATTAGTCTTAATCACTCTGGAAATCAAAACCCTAGAACTAAGATTTAACTCAGCCCTTTCCTGCACACAGAAGGAATCGTAGCTCAGCCTAGGGTTTCTGATAGAGTGCTGTCATGGCAGTGAGCAGGGAAGGTTACAGAGAGGCTCTCGGTTGGGGCTTCCGCAGGTGGCAGAAGGCGTGCGAGCAGGGAGGCAGCACAGCAGCCGCGTGTGCGGGAGCTGTGGCGCGCTGTAGTCGGTGTGCTGGGCAGTTTTGCGTGAGCAGACGCGCGCTAAGGTAGGGACAGTCGCGCGAGCAGTCACGTGCAGTCGCGCGAACAGTTACGCGCTTTTGCGCGCACGAGTAGGGAGAGAGATAGGGAGACTGAGAGACATAGAGGGAGGTAGAGAGTGGAAGATGGATGGCTGTGTGGCGGAGGAAGGTGACTCACGGTGGCGGTGGTTGCGATGCGGCGGAGGACCGCGGCGGGGAACGCGAAGAAATTCGCGAGGGAGTGAGAGACGAAGAGAGAGAGCGACTGTGAGATGTAGAGAGAAGGGTTTAGAGAGAGACGATCGGCGGTTGCTAGTGGCCGTGGGTGGCGGAGTAGCTGGCCGTCTGCGGTAGAGGATGGCGGCGGCAATGGAGATGGGCCGCGGGAGAGGGTGGTGAAGCGACGGGTGAGGGAGAGAGTAGAGAGAGAGAGAATAGAGGAATTAGGGCTTTTAAGCCCTAATTCGTTTTTATTATTATTATTATTATTATTATTATTATTATTATTTTCATTATTATTATTATTATATATATATATATATTTGGATAGATTTGGAAATAAATAATTTAATAAATGAAAAGAAAAGTATATTTATATATTTATATATACTTTATTATTCTATTTTAATAATTGAATATACCAAAGGTTTGAATTAAAACCCAAAAAATCGAAAATAAATGCAATTTAATTTAAAAAAAAAATTATATATATAAACGGAGGAATATTTTATATATATTTCATGAACAGTATACTTGTACGAATACTGCAGCGTCGGTGTTACAGACGCGGCCCCTCTATCTAAAGATTTCCTATTGTTCGGAGGGCCTAAGTCGCCCAACTTATATCGTTTGAACGCGTCGTCAATAAGGAATGGAACTTCTCGGACGGGTAGATGTGGCCCCTCTATCTAAAGATTTCCTATTACTCGGAGGGTCTAAGTCGTCCAACTTCTATCGTTCGAACGCGTCGTCAATAAGGGATGGAACTCGTCGAACAGGTGGACGCGGCCCCTCTATCTAAAGATTTCCTATTGAATGGAGGATCTAAGTTGCCCTGATTCTGTCGGGTTGACACAACAAGGATTACAACTGAAAGTAACCAGACGACCTCTATCGATGAAAAAGCAAAAGTTTCTTATTAAACAAGTAAAAGTCACTGGATACAAAATTTCAATGTAAGTTACACTGCAGGGCTCTGAGTGTTTGCCGCTTCTTCGACCGAGGGCAGAGTATCGCTTAAACACATACAACGGATTATCTCTTCGGCGCACTTTAATCTCTCGGACAATTTGCATTGGGAGTTTTTGAAGATAATAGTATATTTCATACGAGACTCTTCAAACTCAGCTATTCTGCGTTCCGCCATTCGAAAAGACTCCTCACGAAGTTGGGCCAACTTCTCGATTGATTGAAAATGTGCCTCGTGCACCGTGGCTTCCGATTTCAACCGTTCACATTGCCTTTGGTATTGGGCCAACTCTGATCGAAATTTCCTCAGTTCTTCCTCCCTCTGATTGAGCAACGCACCAGACATACTTTCAGTTTTTGCGGCCTCTTCTTCCAAAACAGGAACTTCTTCCTGCGCTTGAGCCGGATGGGTTAACCTAGAGAGGCGCCCCTCTAAGTGACTTATCACCTGCCTCCCTTGTTGTTCTTGGAATTGGGCGAGAGTCATTGTCTGAAAGGAAAATTGAGTCAATAAAAGCAAAAATGAGAAAGAATATAACAAGTATAAAGAAAGCGCTACTATTAAGTCTAAGGACTTAAGAGCCCCACCGACTTGCTCGTAAGATATCCTGTGGAAGTCGAGCTCGTACCGATGAAAGTCAAACCGGTTGGCAATGCGATCCGCCTCAGTTAGGTCTATATAACTAAATTGCATATCCTCAATGCAAATAGTCACGGTCCTCCGTTCTTTTAAACCCTTCTTCCCATCAAAGGACCGAATAGCGATGGCAGGCGAAAAATCCGCCCCTTCGAAAATCTTGCACTTTCCCTTACGCACAAGCCAAACCGAAACAGCAGAAGAGGGTCCTATCATCTTGCATCTTGCGACCCTAGAAACATTCACTCTCATCGTGGCATCAGACGAGGATTGTCTCCCGATCCTTCTAATTTGCCCACACCAACACTCATTTCACCCGATGGACTACCTTCATCCAGAACGGTAGTCTCCCTTGGTGTAATTGCTGCGGGAGCCGAATGATCAGGTAAAATCACTAATGCAGATGAGGGGGAAGAAATCGCCCTCATCTTCACCGAAGGAGGTGACGACTCTAGAAGGGTCTCAGACGCCCCGGTAAAAAATCCTAGGAGGGCCTCAATATCCTCCTGAAGGGACCTCACATCTGGTCGAATCAGCTTATCCACAGTAATATTCTCCAACACAATGTCGTCAAAAGAATCTAAGGAATCAACCAGTTCAATCTTTCCCGTCCCTAACAGAAGGGGTCTGTCAATTTTTCTCTTCTCTCTAATCAGCAGGCCGGCTAAGGACAGCATCTGATCATCCAATAGGGACTTGACCCTTATGTTTCGACTGGTGGACTAGCAATAACCACCGACCGACCGAATAAAACGACCATGCTTTGATGTGGCTAGAGGCTTCAGCCCCAAAGAAGGCACCTCATCGGTTTCGGGCAGTAGGGGCATGCGATCTTTATTCGAGAACTCAACATAAAAGAACTTTTGCATCCAGTTCTTGTCAATGGATTTCTTAAGTAGAACCTGCGGTTGGAGTCAAGTCGGGTTTGTAACTTGTACCAGTCTTTGGTCGAACCGCTGTTCTCACATCTCATCAAAATAAAAATGGATGACAAGATGTCGAAATCAAAGCGAAGGCGGTAAAACCCTAACAGGGAAGCTACAGCTGTAACATCGACATTTCGGTGTTCGTACAAGTATACTGTTCCTGGAAGTTATATAAAATATTTCCTCCGTTTATATATATATATAGAAAAATTTTAAATTTTAAATTTTATATTGATTTTCGATTTTGGGGTATTTAATTTAAATTTTTTGTATATTTTAAAAGTCATCTCCGTAATTCGTAGTGAACCTCATTTTGGTAAAATGTGGGTGTGAAATTTATATAAATTATATATATAATTTATTTATTTATTAAAAAAAAAGAAAGAAAAAAAGGAGAAAGGAACCAAAACGCAGCGTTTTGGCCCCTTCCCCCAAATTCGATTAGGGCTTTTAGCCCTAATCTTCCTTCTTCCCCTCTCTTTCATTCTCTTATCCTTTCCCGCAGCCACCTTTCCTCGCGCCTTTGCTCTGCCCCTGCCGCTGTCTTCCTCCGCCGCCGTCGCATCTCGCCTCCACCAATCGGCCTTTCCGACTACCTCGTCTCTCCCTCACTGTCACTCTATCTCTCTCCTTCTCTCTCTCTCGGCTTCTCTCTCTTTCCCGCGACTTTCACTCTCTTCTTCTCGCGGTTCTCCGCCGCCGCCGCGACTCGGCGCCACCACATGCCACCGCTCACCTCTCTCTATCACTTTCTCTCTCTCTATTTCGCTCTCTATCTCACTGTCCCTCGGTCTCACTCTCTGTCTCTCTCGCGAAATCTCTCTCTTCGTTTCGATTCTCTCTCAGTCTCCCTGTCTCTCTCTCTACGCGCACGACTGCTCGCACGACCGTGCGCAACTTTTCGCGCGACTGATCGTGAGACTGCTCTCCTGCGCGCGCGACAGCCCTGCCCCAGCACGCGCGACAGCTCACAGAGCTCTCTCTCGCTATGTCCCTTGTCCGTTCGCATGCGGGCTGTTCTCTGTCGAGAGCTTTGTTGCAACCTCAGCTAAAGCCCAAACCGCAGTCATCAACCGACCCTCGAAAACCCTAGGTCGCGACTTCTTCACTGCAGGTAAGGGCTGAGTTTAGATCTTAGTTATAGGGTTTTGAATTCCATAGTGATTAAGTCTAATTGCTAAAACTTGCTTCAATTTGGATGCATTTACAGGTTTCAAACTGAGTTGAATGGCGAATGGAAGCTAAGTCTGAACTGCGAAAACCCTAGGTAATAAGATTTCTGATCTTTTCAATAATTAAATGAATTTAGAGTTGCTTTAGGATGAAAAGTCTTGTATAGGTTTAGAATGTATGTTTGATTTGGAATAAAATGCATTTTTGAAATTCTATACTTGAACAATAAGGCCAAGTCTAGTGTCTGATATGAAAGGAGCATGTTAAAGGATAATAGAGTCGAGTTCTATGGATTTGAATAGTTTCTTTCAGAGTTTAATTTGACATATGTATGAAAATAGTCAAAATTTGGGATTTGAGCCTAAGGATTAATGCGTTGTTTTACATTTTAGTGGGTATTGCATATAGGTAAGTTAAATACACTCTCTATATTATAAAAATAGGTTTCAATACCTTTAAAATGACATATGGTTTGAAAAAATCGGATGAGAATTGAAAAGTGCATGATTTTTCAAAGATTTTCCAGTTCGTAGGAAACTTATTTATTTTAAGCGTATTTTCAATTTTGATTGGTTTTAGGATTGAATCAGGCTTGATTTTGATTTGATTAATTGTTTATAAATGGAATGAAAGTGATGAAATGAGAATCTAGAAAGGTGATTGTGTAAATGTTTGATTTAAGTCTTAAATGAGCACATATTGAGGGGAGAAATCCTAAGGAAACATGTACTGAAAAATTTAGAACTTTGAGTATAAAATTTGATGGGTTTTAATGTGATTTTGAGTGTTAAAATGTGGATTTGATGTACTTGTGTTTTTGGCATTGAAGTGTGGTGTGTTATTAACTGTGTATGTGAAATTGAGGCATTTTGAGTGAGCTGGAGGCATGGTCTTATGTGGAGGAAGTTTGGACTTGTTCTTAGCTTTGGTTTGAGTACAAAATATGTATCCTTGTATAGTTATTATATATGTGTTGTGTAGGTATGTCGAAAGAGAGAAGTTTGTAAGAATTTGGAGTATAAATGTGTGTATTTACTTTGACTGAGAACATTGAAGAGATTTTGAAATAGAGGGTTATGTAAACTTTGAGTTGTATATGTATGAATGATGATCTTGATGGTTGAAAATGACATTGTGTTGATTTAATTTTGTACCTTTGATAGGGTGTGAAAGGGGTGGTTTTGGATGATTTAAAGTGGCATTGGTTGTTAGGAAGGTATGGGAAACCTTAGAGCTTATGGGTTGAATTGTGTGTCTTCGGAAATGAGGAATTGAAATTTACATTTGGTGATGAAAAGGGAACAGCACTTGTGCACATGTGAAGCCTAGCTATGAGACCCTAAGTCTTAATCCTAGACATAGGATTAATTAAAAGTATAAATTTAACATAGTGGCTTTTGAAATATGTAGCACAAATCATATATATAGATATTGTGTTTTGTCATTGTAGTGACTTGCTTGGAGACTGATCGAGGGGAGCACAGTTTCGACACTTGTTGTGCCTTGTAGGGAGTGATTTGACCCTCCCGCATACAGTGAGTGGATTTTATTTCAATGTTTTCGTTTAATATGTAAACCCTGCTTTACAACAGTTTGATAAATGAGTATGATTTAGCGTGTGCTTAAAATGTTTTGACTGGTTTTGGAAATGATTTTTGTGAACCGATGGAGTGTCCAAAAATTTGGTTGAATTATGAAAATATGCATCCATGTGGTTGAAATGTAAAATGTGCCATTTTATGATATATGTTGTATTTGGTTTGTGAACCTGATTTACGGCACATGTTTGATATGATATTGATATTGGCCTTGAGGGCTGTGATATGTATTGTTCCGTAGCTACGAAGGACACCGTAAGAGGCGCTTGGGTGGCGTCCGGATATGCCTAGGCCTGGGGTATCCCACGAGTTGTCAAGATTATATTTACGACACGGTACTAGGCAGGTTGAACCCGAAAGGGGGAGGATTTGGATGCTATCCAAGTCTAGCACCTAGACGAGGTCCGTCACCAACGCCGGGGTAGAGAGCACTTTAAATAAATCGCATATAACACCACCGGTGCGCCTGTCATAGGTCGTGATAGACCTCTGCCGGGACATTTTCGGCTGGCAGCTCTATGATTTTGATAACAGTGTTTTGGATGCATATTTGATTTGATAATGCGTGTTAATGATATGTGGTTGAAATGAAAAGCATGATGATTTGAAATACGATTTGTATACTTATGTTTTGACACTCCAGTTTCACACCCCATATTACACGATTACATTGATCCACTCACTCACTGAGTATTCTTCCCTGAGTACTCACCCCTCCTCTTTCCCTCCCCAGACAGGATTATGGTGCTAGGGCGATGCATTTGGCTCTGGAGGGTATGATAGCTTGTTGATGGATTGATGTTTACGATGGTGAGATTAAGTTTTAAATTGAAAATATGAATTTCATACTTTATGTCGACCCTGCGTGGTCTTGATATTGAGGTCCGTAGTTGACCGTGTACACATTATGGATGACTGTATAAATTTTTGACTTTTGTTTGTGAAACTCTCGTATTTCACTTGCATTAAGGCATTTGTAAATTGTTAAAGTGTTAACTTGGGAATTTGTAATATAATTGTATAAATTTAGGCCCGCTCGGTGTAGCGGCTGCTCATGATCTAGTTGGGCATGACAGTAGAGGTCTGTGGCTAGGATTGTTGTTGATTTGTTAGCCTTGCGTTGTCTGGACGTCGGTTGTGAGATTGGTGGATTGTTTTGGAGAGGCCGGGATGACCATTTGATTTATTTTTAGAATGATTTTGAATTATACAGGTTTGTTTGTACATGGGAGACCTCCGATTTATGGGGAGGTTCTGCCCGATTTTCTGTAGAAATACAGTCGGCATCCAGGGCAACGGGCGGCTGTTCACGATTCCCGGTTCGTGGCGTGACAATAGCAACTACCTGACACTAGGCACTTGGGATCAGAAGAATCGGAAATATATTCCAACAGCGTAGTACCTTCGTGAAAGGACCCGTGTATGGAACTTTTAATCCATACCTAACTGATTGCAGGTATATTGGCACGCAACCCTTTGGCGCCGTATTAGCCCTATCGGCTTCTGCGACAGACAGCAAGGTATAATCATCTCCCATCAGTATATCATTTTGCACCTCCCAGAGTTCCTTCAGGGACATAATACTCGCAATGTCACCAATATCCAAAAAGGTCTAAGAAGTGGACGCTTTCGCCATTGTTTTTGGAAATGATCCCTAACAGGTCTCAAAAAAGGATTAAAAGGGGGAAATGAGTAAGAAAGCTAGGGTACGAGATCCTCTAACGAACGTGAATCTTTATGAAATGTGCAAAAGACGATTTAGAAAACCGAAATGATAGAAGTCACATTAAAAAGTTTCATGCCTTTTCAAATAATCATTACTCATGGTGTCTTTTTATCAAGAAGGCCATGAATCGGGAGCAAATGATGGGATATGGTCCAAAACCCAGTCAGAAGGGTCAGCTTTTGGAAAGCCCATAAAGAACAGCTACCGAACGATATCCAAATATTATGACTATTTACCGAAGGGTCTCCGTTACCCAGATCTCACGAACGAAGGGCTTTAGACGTTTAGATCTCCCGAACGATAGGGTCTCAGTCGCCCCGTCAACCGAATGTGGTTCACCAATCAAAGGAAACCGCCCCGATCAAGTATTCAATCATCGGTCCATCAAGCGAACGAATTTTGAAGATTCTTCATTGGTCGAACGATCGATCGATAGCCAACAGGCCTAACGATTCCAAGGAATGTCAAAATACCCTATCAGGTCCGATTTCCTATTTGGAATCAGCATTTTTAGGATCTTTCAATTAAAGAAAGAATCCCACCAGAAAGCGAAAGTTTCCCAAAGGATAAAAGTCACGATCAATTCGGAATATTGAACTCCCGAGATTTTCGGATCTGTTCTATAAGGAAAGTATGGTTGAAGTACCTCGACGGCGCACGACTCTTTCAGGTTTAAGACATCCTAAAATCCTCTTGTTGGAATTAATCGAGTCACATGCAGCGGAAGCATTCATAAATAATTTTCGGGAAAAATAAATATAGATTGGGTATATGGTATAAATACCTCGAATATGCAGAGCCTCCAAAAATCGATCGTGCGTCCCTCGATCGGATTTCGCGGTCGGGATGGTGATCACGATGTTAATCGAACCACCACCGCAATGTCACAACGCCGCAACCCTCAGTCCGGCGATTCGTTGTGACGAGAAAAATTCCCTGCTCGGAATTCTTCTCAACCCTCTATATTCTCTCTCTAGAGAATATTTTTCTCTCTCAAGCTTTCATCCATGGCTGTCCAAAATCTCACGTACAATCAAAAAAGTTGTTAGTCTCCTTCCACACTTTGTGATGCTACTAACAAGGAGAGAATAATGGTAAGTGGTTAATATGTGGTTAGTGGGAGTTACCCCACTAACCCCTATCACAAATGTCTAAAATGCCCCCTCATGAGCATTCTAAACTAATACCTCTAAATCAAGTACGCTTTCTTGGCCATATATATCGGACACACTAATCACAGGAAATCGCTCTCTGGAGCTCTCAGTCTGTTTTTTTTTCATTCGAAAACCGCTCTTTCTGACTTGAGCGTCGGAGTCTCCCCGCCGGAGCACCCTCCTGCAGTTTTTATAGGTATTACATCTCTTCTGATGGCAACCATTCAAGTCTACAAGGAAACAGTATCTATAGAGCTGTGATCCATCTCCAACACTGCCCTTTCCGGTGCAACATTTTTAGATAGCCCCTGAATGAACATCCTGCAGGTTGTTGAATTCGATCAACTCTTCTGCACTCCTAATATGCTCTGTAGTTGTACTGCAATTAAGTTAATTTAAGGGCATGTAAAAATGATATTCTGTTTTTTTTTTTTTTCCAGATAAAAAAGATGTCAAGGAAAAAAAAATGAAAGATTGTACATTTTATAAAAACTAAGTTACATTTTACTAAAAAAATTTTCTCGCTTATTCATTTCTGACCAGTTCATCTAGTGGGTAGGGTACAATGAGGATGCCCAAGCATGACCCTCTTGAGGATGCCAGAAATAAGGTACAAACATATAGAAGTGCTGTTAGTATTGTATAGTAGAGATGACCATATAAAGCCATAATATGATACAAAATCCCAAGATAACTGTTATCTATACATCATCATGGATTGTCAATTGAAAATAGCAAACATATAGGGATGTTGATTTATTTCCAAGGATTGTTTTGAGTCTGTAAATCAGTCTTTTGTTTTAATAAAAAAGAAGAAACTTTCTTGTAACAAAATATCCTTTGTCAAATCAAAAACATAAATAAAACAATCAATCACACCCTAAGATGTAGAAATTAGGCTTACACTATAAGGAAACCGGAGATTACAAAGTACAAATCCAAACATGGCGACCACAAAGAAAGAGGGAGAGAAATTCTCAAACCTTTGAGAAATTTTTAGGTCAAGCCTGCTGGTGAGATTTCTGTCAACCCATTTTAGAACTCATTCTATGTCTTGAACTTGAAAAAATCACCAAGAAAATGGTATAAGCAATTTGATACTTCTATCATTGAGCGGGGAGAGGGATTATTTTTTAAAATATTGTTTTTTTAATAAAAATTATTTAATTATCATTTTTTTTTCTTTTTGAAACTATTAATTTTGCAGTTTCAGAGCGTAAAATTCATTTTTTTTAAAAAAAAATTGATGTGGTTTCTGTGCTGTGAGTGCGAAACCAATATATTGTCCAGACAAGAAAAGCTGATTTCCACATTAGGCTCTGAGAGAGCAAAAATTAATGAGGGCAAGACGATAACATTGGAATGGGCATTTCTGCATTCGGTTTCACAGCCTCTATCCGATTTTGAAGTCACACACAGCCTCTTCTTCACGTGCTCAAAGCCCCAAGCATCTCCACCAACTCCCCTTATAATCGGACGGCTCTGATTTCACAACCAGATCGGTTTAAAGCCCCAAGTATCTTTACCTACTCACCCGCATAAAGCCCCATCGACAAAAAAATATTGATTTCGCATTTAGAGAACGTGAAATCAGTTCTACACTCACAAAGAGCAAAACCACATCAATTCTTTTTTTTTTTCAATAAGAGAATTAAAAAAACCTGATTTTATACTTTGAGAATACAAAATCAATAGTTTCGAACAAAAAAAAAACTATAGTGAAATAATTTCTAGGGAAATAACCCTTTATGAAGAGTCTAACGTGCAAAATTCAGCTTTTGGCATTATAGATAATCTCATGTCACTTGTTTTGGTACCTCTAAACTCGCATGAGAACATTTCAAGTGTTGTAGCAAGTTTGAAGTAAAAACCAATAATTAGAGAAGCTGAGGAGCTGTCCGGCGAAACAAGTCTTGCTAAATAGGTCAGACTTCCCATTTCAAAATCCACTTGGCACAATCGGATTGGACTAGAATGATTCCGATTCCTGCAATCAAAACGAGGCCTTAATGTATTCAAGGCTGTCACAAGGAAAGGGACTCTGGAATCTGAGAATAAGGGCTGCTATGTCAATACAGCAACTAAAATGGCCATATCCCGTTATCTGTTGAGCAGCATCCCTTAGGGACAGCTCAAGCAATACAACCTTCCCACTTTCATCCTCTCTTCTTCGATTCGATTTGGTTTGGTTACATTTCTTTATACCAAAAAAATATAATTGTTGACCATTCAGCCAGGGACTGTGAATTCAATCATTCTTCAAAGTGTTGCCAGCTTAGCCTGACATACCTTAAGATCAGCATGAGCAGTATTCACTCACCCCCAGTTCCATTTTCACAATGGCATCATATAACTCTCATCTCTCTCCTACAAAATATTTTCAACACAATTATTTTCAAATTTAAATATAAATTTAATTCTCATGCCGGGCTGGCCCAAAGATTTCCAAGACCCAAGTCCGATTCAACCCAAAGCTTTGCATTCTTTGATCTGGGCAGCAAACGAGCTGCAGACACAAGTCAGCCTCTATGCTCATCTGTCCCTATGATGCGTGCGTGAAAGGGATTGGATCAAAAACAATTAATGTTTGCTAAATTGTTTTAACACCACCGAGTACATAAATTGGCCAAACATATAATTTGTAAACTAAAACAAGATGCTTAAAATAATTAACAATAATTGACTGAGGAAAAATGATCCATTCCCATAGTTCATCTGAGATGCATCAACATAAGTGCACTGGAACATCAGGAGACACCTGAATCTGACCAAATATAAAATTATTCTCTACCCCAACCCCAATAAGAAAAAGGGTCAAAGTCACCTCAATTGAATTCAAGGAAAAAAAAAAAAAAAGCTGGGGAAGGGCAGAGTTGGTTTGCTGGGGTGAAGGATCAATGTCAAAATTTTGCTAAGCCTATTGAAAAATACTAGTACATCAGATGCCTCCATCCAAGCCATTTTCAAATTGAAGTTGATGACACCCACCGGCAAACACTCCGCTAAATAATTCTGTATAGCTCTAATGGAAAACAGCCATGGATTGACTTGTGAATCAGGAGCATCTCACTTCGAAACACAAAAGATGAAATTATTAGAATGCCACCACCAATCACCGCATTACTGATTCTTTCACGAAGGATCGTCCCCCTGAACTGCAAATCATAAACAGAAACATAGCTAATTTCCTTGGGTGAGAAGAGACCAACACTATCATTAGGGGTGTTATTACTCACGCGTATTCAAGATGGATGTTCATGAATCTGCAATTTTCCTTGCTCTGAGTGAGTGTCACAGAGCCTTCAATTAGTTGATCTTGCTCCAATTCTAGTGGTTCATAAAAGTATATCAAAGTCTGCAATGAAAAGAGGAAAAACTTGAACTCATTAATTAAACAAACTCTATAATCCCAGCAAGAACCGTTGCTTGCACAAAAACTCCAGAATGTATAATAAAACATAAATTACAACAATACAAGCTATTTAAACACAGGAGCTTGACACACAGTCTCTCTCTCTCTCTTTTCTTGTTCATTATTTTAATTTATTTATCTATATTTCGTAATTACTAAACTTTTTTGTTTCCTTATGTAGCACGAGCAGAGAAAAATTGATGTGGCTGCCTTAACTTTCTGGAGATATTCGGTTATTGGCAGTTGCAATCCACCCTTATAGTGATTCATCTTGCATTCTACAGAAAAGAGCCCCTGGAATTATATAATCAACAGCTATTTATTCCAAAGAGAACTAGCAACAACTTTGAACTCCAAAGCAACACCCTGCTTAATCTGTTTTTATTTATTTATTTTCTTTGTGACAAGATCCGATGGAAGAGGCCAGCATCTTATCTTCTAAAAAACTTCATCCTTCCCTTTTTCCCCTAATTCCAGTTGAAGGCTATGTTGCACACACTCTTCGTATTGCCCACCTATACCCATGTTGACTAGACATAACAAAGGATCAGATCGAACACTTCATTTTACTGGATGGAAAGTAGTACACTCATGTCCAACACAAAGTCACACCTGACATCCATATTTTATTTTATTTTATTTTTGGTTTTGGGGGAGGGGGATATCTAGGGGTCACTTTTCAAAACATTACATACTTCTCTCATGCTTGAATGCCATCATTGCATTTAACCATATGAACCTCAATATGGAAACTATACACATTGCCTATTTGCTCAATGAAATCTTTACAAGCACAACATATAACAGTTTTTAGGGCAAATTGCAAAATCCCTGTGCTGGTTTGCACATTTGGCAACTAGCTCCCCAAAGTCTCAAAACTGGCAAAAAGCATTCAGTGGTTTACTCTGGCAAATTCTCCCTTCCATCACTTCCCTTGTTAAATAGGTAAATGCCACACCAATTAGGTTGTTCTCCTTCATTTTCCGTCACCTATAAACCATTACCCCAAACTCATCAATTCTCCAACAATTTCCCATTTTTAGTTCTCCAACTCTTTTCAAGACGCTGAGCCCTAACCTGTAATCAATTAACAAATTCACCCTATTGTGGATCTATTATTAAAGAAATTTAATTGCACAATCATGTAAAGGAGAATTAACTTGAGGCCAATGGGGTAAGTGGGAGAAGGGGCAATTTGTTAATTAAGCAAACTACGAGGGACTTTTTCCCCGCTCTGAACTCTTGGGGAACTAGTTGCCAAATTGAAAACCACAAGTGGGTAATTTTGCATTTTGCCCTGGTATTAAATTAAACAAGCCAATAGAAAAGATTATACCGAAAAAAAAAAAAAAATGAAGCATCTTATTATCTTACTATCTACTACATATTGTGTGGTAAAATTATAAAATATAGCATTAGAAATGAAGAGAAACATACTAAGTTAGGAGTGAGTTCAATTATAGATAAGATGCGGGAGTATGACTTAAGGTGGTTTGGACATATGCAACAAAGACCTAAGGACACACCAGTTAGGAGGAACGAGAGCTTAAATATAGGAGATTTAGTGAAACGTCGAGGTAGACCGTTAAAAATTTAGATGCAAGTCATCCATAAAGATTTGAGTGTCCAAAGTTTAGTTAAGGAGATGATTTTAGATAGGAATGAGTGACGTAGGAGAATCCGAAACAGTGGACTTCTTCTTCTTCTTCTTATTATTATTATTATTATTAAGTTTTTACAGATAGTTTATTTTTACTTCTCTCCTTTCAATATTTTTTAGTGTGATATTCTCTATTTTTGTTTTAAAACTTTAATTTTATGTTCTTTATTTTTATTTCTATTATTTATTTATTTATTTTTTCTCTCTCTATATTATTCTCTCAAATGGCCAACTCTAAAATTTGAGATTAATGTTCAGTTTGTTGTTATTGTTGTTATATACTAGAAATGAGACTTATCACATCCACATTATGTCGTGCCCATAGCCTATATTTTATATACTTTTATAGCCCACAATGTTTCATTACTTTAGCTTCAAATCTCAATAGTGATTGTATTTTAAAAACTTCACACTTAAAATCACTATGCAAAACAATAGTTTTGAAACTGTTCTCCCATTTTAAAATTGTTGTTCGTGACGACAGTTTTATCCATCTAATTTCCTTTTTTCCCCCCTCTTCCTCTCTTCTAGCAATACAAACCAAGTTTTTCATTCAAAGGGAAGAAAAAATTGGCAAAATCCCATTTCCATCTTATTTATTTATTTATTTATTTTTTCACTAGATTGAGGTACTCCATCCTTCTAGCAGCACAAACCTAGACCTTCATTCAACAGAGATCAAATCAACAGATCCAACTATTCAATCTCATTTTCTTCTTCTTCTTCTCCCCTCCAACCGTGCATGATATTGAAGCAGACTTCGCTTAGATGAGTTAATTTGATCTACAGAAGGAGAACAAAAATGGAAAAACATATTAGTTTCTTTTTAAGATAGCAGATTGCGAGACCTCCCATGACGACATGCTTTCTCCATTAATGCCAAGGTCCCGTCAGGCTTTAGGGGCGGCAGCATCAACTTTCTCTATCAGTCACTGTGGATTCCGATTTGGAGGCTGATGTTGCCAGCTGGATTTTAATTCTGGGTAGGAAGTGATTTGCAAGAGAAGATTATGATCAAGAATACTAGAATTCTGATGGGTTTTGATTATGACAAACAAATTAGGATGAAAACCTAAACAACTTCATGAATTACTCTGAACTGCAAAGAGAGCAGACCCTGTAACAATCCATGATGACATGCTTTCTCCAGTAGTGCAAAGGTCCCATTGCGCTTTAGCGGCAGTGGCATCAACTTTCTCTTTCAGTTGCTGTAGAATCAGATCCAAAGGTTGTTGCAAGCTAGGATTTTGATTCAAAATAGCAGTGGCTGTTGTAAAACAGAATTTTAATTAAGAATGCAGATTCTGATCATATAACAGTGGTTTTAAAACCGCTCTCCAGAAAAACAGTTTCCCTGGAGAATGGCTTTAAAGCCATTGTTTCACCAGGTTTGAGGAAATAGTTAGGTATTAACCCCAAAATCAGGATTAATTACATTTCAAACTCCAAACATTGTCTTTTTGTGAAAAAATACATGGAACATGTTATTTTGTCCCTCTGCTGATTTGAGTATGTTTGAGAAGCATGGATGATTATCTTTCCAGAAATTAGAGATTTTTTGGTACGGCAAAAGGCTAAGTTCTTTGCAACGAGCACCAAAAAATTTATGACCCCTCACCACATATCCAAAAAAGAAAGAAAATAATAATTAAAAAAATCTATATCTTGGTGCAATTGGATGGGGATGGAAGGGATGTGAGGTTATTTAGAAATCAACCCATTCTTCTATTTTGCCCTTACAGGACAAGATTTTTTTTAATATGACTCCTCATAGATCAGATGCCTTGGAAGAGGTGATAAGGAGTTGGAAGAGCATTGCTTTTTCCATGGTTGTCTTGTCTTTAAATCTTTGATTTCCCCCCTTTCTCTAGGTTGGCAAAAAAGATTGGCAGAGGCGACTAGCTTTGTCGCCTTCCATGGGTGTCACCATAATAGCCTCTAGTTGCTGTTTGATAATTTTCCTAACTCCTACTGCAATCAAAAAATGCCTCAATAAGGTGAATTTGAGGGTTCATGTAAACTTCTGCCAAGTCAATCCTACCATGCTTTATGTGTGTGTTCATGTAAACTTACCTACCATGCTTTATGACTCCTTATGGATCAGATGCTTTGGAAGAGGTGAAAAGGATTTGGAAGAGCAATGTTTTTTCCGTGGTTGTCTTGTCCTTAAATCTTTGATTTTTTTCCCCCTTATCTAGCTCAGCAAAAAAGATCGGCAGAGGTGACTAGCTGTGCCGCCTCCAATGGGTGTCACCATAATAGCCTCCACTTGCTGTTTGAAAATTTTCCTAACTCCTACTGCAGTCATAAAATGCCTCAATGAGGTGAATTTGAGGGTTCATGTAAACTTATCCCGCCAATTCAAACCTACCATGCTTTATGTGTGTGTTTGTTTTCCCTCCTCCAATTTTACCATCAACCAGAAAAAAAAAAAATAATAATAAAACACAAGGTACAAAAGATCTCAACCAACACTGAAAAGAAAGAGCACCAAATCACACAAAAAGATAAGACAACAATGAACAAAGTTGTCAAAAAAGCAACAACAAAGAAAAAAAATAACAAGAAAAAAAATCCAAACAAAAAGAAAGGAAAACAAACAAGCAAGAAGCACAAGAACCGAAAAGAACCAATTACCAAAGCCCCAAATTTGGTGTGAAAAAGAAAAAGAAAAATTTAACCCTGATGCTTGAGTTTTCCTCTGAATAGAATGCTTTATGTTTGATGGAAAAAGAAATAATATTAGATAAAAAAAGAAAATATACATAAGCCTCAAAGGATAAAAAATCCTAAGAGTCAAAATGAAAATAAAAATCAAAGTGAAAATTAATGAAGAATTGCATTCCAATCCCTCTTCAAATCCTCAAGCCTATGATATATATAAATTCCTAAGGCATGATTCCAAGGAGAAGCATACAAGACAACACTATCCCAAAGGAAAGAGGATCTAACATTCCAATTTCTGAAGATCATAGCACTAGCTTCCTCTAAGCAAACCAAGGAATAGAAACAAGAGCGCATCTGAAAAGCCAGGAAACATCTTTCTGCCTACCAAAGGAGGCTCTAAAAAGAAGATGCAAGGGTTGTAAGAACTTTATACAGTTCCATATAACTTCATCATGTTTTCATTTTTGCGAGAATTCAACCATTTCAATGATCTATTCTATCAATGCCCGTGTAAAGAAATAATTAAGAAGTTCAACAATAGAATAGCAAAAACAGGGTGAAGAATATTTCAACCAATTCATACCTGTTGCCAGTGAGTTGGAGGTTCCTCAGGCGCAGTGGACAACAGAAGTGCATGATCAGGGTTTGCCCGTTTCTTCCTCTGACCACCATCAGAAGGACTATTGTTAGGCAAAAGAGTAAGGGATGATGATCCATTATTGCTGGCGGATGACATTACCGGCGCGAGGAATTCAACGTCAAACCAAAAGGCAAATCCGTGAAGTGGAGCTGGAAAACATGGAAGTCATTAGTAATACCCTGATTGTCATATTATGATTACTGCAATAAAAATAGGATATGCATATATCCTATAGAACTTGAAAATATTAAAAGAATTCCTCACAGAAAAATGTCATCGAAATTATCAGACAATAGTAATCTTAAATATCACATAAATGCACATGGTGTTGCATATATACATACAGAGGACACAACCAACAAAAAAAACGAAATGCTAACACAGCAATAGCACATGCATATCCATTCCCCCAACCCCTACTTCACCCACCCCTACTGCCCGGTCAAAAAAAAGGCACACACACACACACACACAAGTAAAGAGAGTACCTCGCATCATTGACTTAAACTTGTATTGAGTTGTAACAGTTTCAAGCTCTTCAATTGTGACTGTATGGCAATCAATGTGCTTTACCTATTATCAAAGCCAATAAAATACCAAAGCCTTATTAGATTAACGCCAAAAAAACAGTGAGCAAGTCTTGATAGCATACTTCAAGTAACATACACCGGAAATAATCATTCACGCAGATTAAAAGGAAGCTCCCAAGATATTATAATATTTCAAACTCACCATATGTATATACAAATGCACATATATTTATGTCCGGTATTTGATAGAAAGAGAGCAATTCATTGGAAGCACCAAGATGGTGCAAGAAATTGCATGGGTGATGATGAATCAACAAAATTATGTACCTCCAAACCGGAAACACAAACATCTAAGTAAAACCAAAAAACAAGTGTCTTGAGAGAAAGGTCAACTCAATTGACCACGTCCCTTTCCTGGAATTCCTCTCCCTTCTCACCAACCAAAATCTAGCTAGAGAGATCAAACCAACACTTTTCTTCTTTGCTGTATAACACTCCACACTCCAATGCCACCAGTTCACTATTCACATCTTTAGTAGGCACCCAAAAGCATAGAAAAACTAAGCTCCTCATACATCTGGTCCAGGGAAGCAAAAGGTGATCCACTGACTGACAAAGTGAGAACTTCCAGCAGGATAATTCCCCTTTTAAAGGTTATCCCGAGTTAAAATCCTCCACATTGCTTTTCACATGCGCACACACAAGAAAAAATAATGTTACAGTCAAAGAAGCAGGTGTTCTCCAAATGGCATTCCAAATTCACTTTGCTCAGCTGATAAGACCTTTCACAAAGAAAATTATAGAAGTCTTTGCCATCAAAGCTTCTCACCTTGCTAACCCACCCCACTAACTGATGCAAACTTACTAGTTTTCCTTTTTTATTTGGGTTTCTATTTAGAAAGTCTCTATTATTTTATTTCTTTTTTCCATTCTATTTAACTATTTACGAATTTTTAAGTAATTGACAAGTTTTTAGTTTATAATTTGGGATTGCCATAAATAGTATAAAAGGACAACAGTAGTCACATTGCAAGGGTATTATTTTTAGAATTATAATTGAGAGGTTTCAAACCCTAAATCTAATTTTTTGGTTCCAGTTTCAATTAATTTTGAATTTCAGTTAATTTTTTCTTCCCATTTAGGTTTCCTTGCCTTTTCCCTGATCAAATTGGTATCAGAACAAAACAGATCCTAGATTTGTCCTTCAGATTCAATTTTAACCCATGGTTGGATGTGGCAGAGGCCATGGAAGAGGAAACCAAGGTCATAAGACAGAGTTGACTGAGATGAGGTGCATAATTGAAGAGTTGTGGGCTGTACAAGCTTTGCAGTGGTAGGAAATTGTGAGAACCCGAGATTCTGGTAGGTGACCACAACCCCTTATATATGGGCAAAGCTGAAAATCCCTTTCATAATACTGGACCTGCAAATTTTGTAGCAAGAGGTGGATTAGAAGAGAGGTTGTGGCATGCCCTGGAATTAAATGGTGGAGTGTGGATTGAAGTGGATGATTTTCATGGGCAATTACATGCTGAAAATTACCTGGATTAGGGAAGCCACTATAGAAATTTATTTTGAGTGGAAACCCATGACTAAACCATCAAATGTCCTATTTGTGAAGTTCAAACTGAAAGGTGTGGCACTTCAACAGCGAAAGGGAGTTGAAGAGCAACGAGCACCTCAAAGAAAGCCAAAAATCAGCACCTGAGAACATATGAAAGGAAAGATGCGGAACAATTCGTGTCAGCAGATTACGCAACCAAACTTTATGAACGATTTTACTTGTTGAAACAATTAACCAATACACTTCTACAACAACAAACTAGATTTTCTATCCCAAAATTTGGGGTCGGCCATATGAGAGACAAATACTGAAGTCAAAAAAAAAAAAAGATTTAGTTTTTGCGGATTCTCCTCCACCACTCGTATTATCTAAGCCTATCTCCTCAAATAACTCCATCACTATCATATCTTTACGAATACATTGCATCCAAGTTTTCACTGGCCTACCTCTACGTTTGATTAAATCTCCTATATTTAAGTTCTCTACCTTCCTAACAGGTGCGTTTTTAGGCCTTCACTGCATATGTCCAAACCATCTCAGACGGTATTCTCGCATTTTATCCACAATTGAACTGACACCCAGTATATTGCGTATCTCGTCGTTTCTAATTCTATCGTTTCTAGTTTTGCCACACATTCACCTAAGCATTTTCATTTCAGTTATAGCCATTTTTTGTTCTTCTTGTTGTTTAATGGCTCAACATTCAATGTCATATAATAGAGCAGGTCTTATTGCAGTCCTACAAAATTTTCCTTTTAAATGTAATGGTATCGTGCAATCACAGAGCACTTCGGATGCCTTTCTCTATTTCATCCAACCCACTTGAATTCTATTGTTGACATCCTCATCTATATTGCCATCATTTTGAATGATGGAACCAAGATATCTAAATCGTTCGCTTTTTTAGACTTCTCTTCCTTCTAATCTAATCGTTTCTTCATTATCTTGATGATTGCCACTAAACTTACACCTCATATATTTAGTTTTAGCTCTACTCAATCTAAATCCTTTAGATTCTAACATGTCCCTCCATAACTCTAATTTAGTACTGATACTCTCTCTAGTTTCATCAACCAAAACTATACCATCTGCGAAGAGCATATAACATGGTATTTCATCTTGAATATTTTTTGTGATTTCATCTATACTATTGCAAATAGTAAGGGACTCGATGCCGAACCTTGATAGAGTCCAATGTTAATAGGAAAGCTATCATTCAGTCCCCTGCAAGTCTTTATATTGGTCACAACTCTTTCATACATATCCCTAATAAAATTAATGTATTTCAAAGAGATCTCTTTTCTCATGAGCGCCCACCACAACACGTCTCTGGAGACCCTATCATATGCTTTCTCAAGATCAATAAATACCATATGTAGATCTCTTTTTTGCACTCTAAATGTTTCCATCAATTGTCTTAACAAGTGAATAGCTTCAATGGTGGATCGTCCTAGCATAAATCCAAATTGATTCTGAGACACACTTATCTCCCGTCTCAATCTATGTTCTATCACTCTCTCCCATACCTTCATCGTATGGCTCATGAGTTTAATTCCTCTATAATTGGAACAATCTTGTATGTCCCATTTATTCTTCTATAGCGGGACAATTGAGCTCTCTCTCCAAGGTTGGGGTATTTTCCTTGTTGGCCAAATTTTGTTAAAAAGAGCTGTTAACATTGTTATTCCGAATTCTCTCAAACATTTCCACACCTCGATATGGATGCCATCAGGTCTTATGGCTTTGTTATTTCCCATTTTCTTTATAGCCTCCTTTACCTCATGGGGACGAATCTTACGTTTAAAATCTCTATTAATCTCTTCTCTAGATATCTCTACATTTTCAATATGTACTGTACTCTCAACATTAAATAAGTTATTAAAATATTCTCTCCACCTCTTTCTTATATCCTCATTTCTTAAAAGTATACTATTTGTTTCACTCTTAATACATCTAATCTCATTTAGGTCTTGTCCCTTCCTCTTCCTTAGTTTGACAATTCTATAGATCTCTCTCCCCGTCTCGAGTCTCTAGTTTATTGTACAATTCATTATACACTTTACTCTTTGATTCATGTATAGTTTTTTTTACTTCTTTTTTTTGCTTTTTCGTATTTTTCATAGGTCTCGCTACTACTATCATTTTTAAGATTCCTATAGCATTCTCTTTTGATTTGGATCGCGATTTCTATTTCTTCGTTCCACCACCATGGCTCTTTGCCTCTTGGAGCCCTGCCCTTGGATACTTCAAGAACCTCGCTACCTATACTCTTAATATTCTTAGACATATCATTCCACATTGTTTCTGAGTTATCATTAACAGACCAATTTGTTACTCCAATTACTTTCTCCCTAAAAATCGTCACATTTTCCCTTTTTAGATTCCACCGCTTAATTTTTGACTCCATATATGGTTGACATTGCTTTTGTTATTTAGGCACTCGTACTCTAAAACTAAGAGTCTGTGCTGAGTCGTTACACTCTCTCCCTGTATAACCTTACAATAACCAATACACTTTTGAATTCAATAATTTGTCCATTTGAGTTGGCTTGAATGAAACTAATGAACAGTTAACATCCTGCTAACTTGCTAGTTTGAATCAAAGTATTAGAGATGAGTTGGGAGTTGTTCATGTATTTAACTTAGAAGATGCCTGACAATATGCTTTACAAGCGAGTTTCACTCTATGGCACAAGGAAACCCATATGTGGCAAGTCTTAGGGGGTTTCCCAAGGCAGTTTTAATGGTGGGGAATCTGCTTCAGCTAGTATAACCAATGAAGGGAGCATAGGTGGAGCAGGGAGAGGGGACAAAGGAAAGAACGAAGTACAGAGTGGAGGACAAGCCAAATTTGACAAGACAGCCAGTGGGTCTCAAATTAAGTGTTTCAGCTGTCATAAAAGGGGACACACATCCTATGCTTGTCCCCAAAGAAGAGTGAATCTGGTTGAGATTGATGATAAAGGGAAAAAAGTGTCAAAAGCTGTTTATGATGATTTTCATAGAGAGAATGATAAAGTTGATGCATACTCAGCATATGGAGAGTCTTTGATGGTTACTTGGGTGATCACAACACCACCAAACTATGATAAGGAAGATCGAAGAAGAATGAGCATTTCCAAAACTGATCTTTTTTGTGGTAGTAAAGTATGTGATTCAATCATCGATAGGGGAGTATAGAAAATTGTATTTCCAAAGAAGCAATTGAGAAGTTTAAGTGGACTACCAATAAACATCCTCATCGGTACAAGATCCAATGGGTAAAAAAGGACTATAAAATACCAGTGACATCTCATGTTTAGTCAAACTTATCATGGATGTAATTTAGAAGAGGAGGCATTACGTGTCACATTCTTTTAGGCCAACCCTAGGTGTTCAATCATGATATGAACCATCACATTAAAGAGAACACATACTCATTCTACAGATGTGGCAAAAAGTACACTTTACATCCTCAAACAGATAGTGCAACAAAATTACTAACAGGCTGAATGATTTCCTAACTGCTTAAGAGTTAGAGAATGAAGCCAAATAAGCAAGAGTGAGTGATGATGGAGAAGTATTTGCCGATCATATTCCGAGGGTCCATGAGGAAGTGCAAGCTGCCCTAAAACCTAGCAATAAGGCTTATGCAAATGCTGCCAATCAGCATAGGCGTGCCAATGAACTTGAAGAAGGTGATTTGGTGCTTGTACACTTGCGGCGAGAGGTTTCCAAAAGGCACTTGTCATAAGTTAAAAATCAAGGAAGTTTGGACCTTGTAAGGTGTTGGAGAAGATTAGTTCTAATGCTTATTTAATAGAGCTTCCACCTGAGATGTAAAAGACTCTAGTTTTCAATATTTTTGAACTATATTCATTTGAGGGCTTTGATGAAGAGGAGGCTACAGAACAGGTCAGCCAATTTCCAGACAAGCAACCTAATACCATCCAAGAAGTTCTTGATGTCAAAGAGATGAGGTCGAGAAGGGGAAATGGTTATAGTCGCTCCTTAGTGAAGTGGTTGGGCAAACCAACTACTGAAAGTGCTTGGATTGAAGAAGATGAATTAAAGCAAGTTGATCGAGAGATATATGCCGGCTGCGAAAGCTTTCTCATCGGATGCAACTATCTTTCAACTTGCGGAGATGGAGAATGATGCTAGAGCATCTTAAAATTATAAACTTTCTAATTTTTTAGTTTCCTATTAGTTTTCCTTCTTTATAGGTTTCTATTTAGGAAGTCTTTATTGTTTTGTTTATTGTTTTTTGTTTTTTTTCCCCCATTCTATTTAACCATTTATGAATTTTTAAGTAATTAGAAAGTTTTTAGATTGAATTTGGTTTTGTCCTAACTGGTATATAATGACAATAATAGTCACGTTGCAATGGTATTATTTTTAGAATCATAAGTGAGAGGTTTCGAACCCTAAATCTAGTTTTCCTATTCTAGCTTCAATTAATTTCAAATTTCAGTTAATTTGTTCTTTCTATTTTGGTTTTCTTGCCCCTTACCTGAATCAGTAACACGTCACACTTTGAGATAAAGGTTCCATATCCTGCAGCTCAAAGGAGAATAAACTCTCTCAACTCCGAGTCATTAGCAGCACTCAAAAAAGCCACACTCCGGTTTGTGTTAGTCCCATTCAGAGAAAGCACAAATACCACTGAGAATTCCTTGTCTGTAGCTACATCATAGATCTGTGAAAACAACTTCCTCAAACTACTAGGCCCCACCATACATCATGCCAAAAGGAAAACCATTCTCTATCCTACATCTTTAAGCCAATCAGTTTTGCAAAAAATTCCCATCCACCTCTAATTTCTTCCCACCTGGAACAGAAGCCTTTTGGGACATCCACCCAAACGTTTCCAAGACGCATGTAGCATTGATAACCTCCATCGGAAGCATGTCAACCTAACATATGAACCTCCATAACAACTTCCCTACTAAAGCTTTGTTTAGCTTCGCTAAGGATCTTATACCAAGTCCTCTCTGATTAACTTGCTTAGCGCATCTTAGCTTACTATGCTGATTTTTTACTCTTATCCCTGTTTCACAAAGAAAATTTATTTGCATAGACTCAAGCCTCCAGCCATCGACACCAGACTTGGAAACAAATCCATAAGATACACTTGCAGCTTTGAAAGAGTACTCTTAATAACTGCAAGCTTAACCCCCATTAGACAAGTAATTGCTCTTCCATCCTGCTAGATTCTTCTCAAATCTCTACTCCATTGTATTCCAAACAATTTTATCTTTGTGCTTCTTCCCGAATGTAAAACCAAGTAAGAGAAAGGCAAACCCCAGAATAAAAACAAAAAATGTTGAAAAGCACCACCCCATTGATATGGGCCCTAGTATAGGATCTGGTTGATGGATACCCTGCATGAAATTTCTCTCTTCCCTTGCTTGAGTTTTTCTCTCTCTTAGACTGTAGTTTTGACGGCTGGAAACTTGTTCGCTAACAAATCTCTCACCACACTTCTTCTAGAAGAAATTATACTTACCTCTTTATTATTTATACCCCCTTTAAATAGAGAAAACTAGGATTTACAATAAAATAGAATTATTACTAAAAAAAATTCCCTAAAATCATTCTTAATATGAAAGATTCCCACAACTAAGGTAGTTACTAATTTTAAAAAAATTGCTATCAACTAAAATAAGCAAACTACTATTTTTTTAAAAAAAAATATATATTTTCTTTTTACTAATTTCTAAATGTCTTTCTAAAAATTTTCTTTCCAATGATATGCACTTTCTAAAATAATTTTTTTCAATAATATCCAAGTGTATATCATTACTCCACTCCTGAACAAAGAGTTTGTCCTCAAACTCGAATTCAAGATGGGTCTTTTCAAGTCTTCAAGAGCTCCCAATAAGCCTCCTCCTTCATCCTCTTATTTGGACTTCCCATAATTTCCCTTTCCTGCAAATTTAGAATCATCTGAACATGCTTCCGTAACAAGATACTGCCCTTGTAGACAGACAGTCACTTGCATGGCCATGAAGATATCTCCACGAGAGACAAAATCTGTCTTACAGTTCACTTCCATTAAGACACCAATTTTGCTGTCATGAATGGAAAGCAGAAGATCCTGCCCAAACTTATTATATTCATAGCTATTAAAGTCATGGTACCTTTTGGGGATGGCAGTCCTTCCTTCAAGTGAACTACTCCTTTCCTCCCCTTAGTCTACAAAGGTGTGGCTGCTGCTCCTCATCTCTCAGACCTCGTTGTGCCCCTGCAGCTCTTGCTGAAACCTTTCCATCAGCAAAATCAGTACTGTCCACTGTTGCTGCAGCAACTTCTTATTGGACTACCAAAGTTCCTCCACCCTTGCCAGTTGCTGCCCCATTAGTTGCTCCATTCACTACTTGAATTCTCTCATGAATCTCTCCATCAGGCTAAACCATTCAGCAAAGTTTTCCATGATGGTTGGCTCTGATACCAAATTGTTATGGGCCATAGTATAGGATCTAGATGATAAATACCCTGCTGCTGGGGATTCCTCTCGTTCCTTGCTCGAGTTTTTCCCTCTCTTAGACCCTATTTTTGACAGCTAGAGACTTGTTCTCTAACAAGCCTCTCGCCACACTTCTTTTAGGAGAAATTAGATTTACCTCTTTATTGATTATAAGCCCTTTAAATAGAAGAAACTAGGGTTTACAAAAAAATAGAATTATTACTAAAAACAAATCCCTAAAAGCATTCCATGAAAATTTTCCAAAACTAAGATAACTACTAAGTTTAAAAAGATTGCTATCAACTAAAATAAGAAAACTACTAATTTTCTAAAATATTTTCTCTATACTAATTTCTAAATATCTTCCTAATAGATCTCTTTTCAATGATATGCACTTTCTAAAATAATTCTTTCCAATAATATCCAAGTTCATATCACCCATCCACGCAAGAGGACATGCTTACTCTTAGATAAATTCACCTTTAAACCTAAAATAACCTCGAAGCAATTAATTTGACGAAAAGAGAATTTGCCTCTCCAAAGCTTCACAAAGGGTAATAGTACCATCCACAAACCAAAGGAGTGAGACCCCTCACCAATTGTCACCCCTACCACTAACCACAACGTCCCCAATCCAGCCCCTACCCACCACTTCAGACATCTTGCTAAGCATCTCTGTCACTACGATAAATAGCAAAGGGGACGAGTGATAGTACACCGCCGCCGTCCACCGTCCACCGCCGGAAACGGTGTCGCCGCTCTCGCAGCGGCTGCACCGGACCACGGGAGTGGTGTTACCGGCCTTTGTCCGGCTGTTTGTTTCAAATTGAAGAGGGAGAAGCATCTGCAGGAAGCGATCAGTGAAATCACTCTGCCGGCGGCTATTTGCGTACGAGGGTGTTGGAGGTTGAACAGACAACGATCTTTGATTCGTCGGGAGTACGGGAGGAGTCTGCAGAGTCGATCGATCTTCGGTTCTCAGCGTTTGTTGCGGCGGAGCTTCGGGCGAAAGTCGCAGAGGTTTCGTCTCGAATTGATTGATTTCTGGACGGAATTTCAACGATCGGACAGCAGATCGGCGATCTCCAGTATCCGACCCTCCTTCCCCAGCAATCTGATCAGGCCGTCGGACCAGTGCGGTGCATCAGAGGAATGGACGGCAGACGTAAGGCGACGCTGCTCTCTATAGAAAGTTAGGGTTTCTTTAAAAAAAAAAAAAAGGGCGGGGTTACTGTTCACAGTAGCCTTTCGGTTACTGAACAGTAAAGTAAAAGAGCTAAAAAAAAAAGGCAACAACTTGTTTCTTTGTATTGGTATGGTAGCTTCTGCGATTGATGAGGGCCAACCCTCATCACCACAGGTGCATCGGAGTTATGCTGCTGCATTGGGAGACACGGTTAGTAATCAGAGTGGGCATGGGGCTAAAAATCGCCAATGTACGACATCTCTTTTCCAAGAAGACGTGCTACTTGGTGACAAAGGTAATTTCCCGGTCCCCAATTCTATAGCTGCCGAGGGTGGAAAACCCTATGACTTTACTCTGGTTGGAAACCTCGTACGATAGCGCTTGCTGTTGAAAGAAGTTAAGAGAACTACTGAGTTACTATGGGGTAGATTCGGGCTTTCTGAGGTTGTTATGGCAGAGTCTGGATTATTTCTTTTGAAGTTTAATTCTGATGAGCACTTTCAGATGATTTTGGATAGGAGCCCATGGCATAGTTTTGGGATCCCATTTGTTCTTCGCAGGTTTACCATGGGCATGTCTATGGTTGAATTTGAGCCACGGAAACTTGTAGTGCGGATCAAATTGCATAACGTACCGCTTGTTCTCTATAACAGACGAGGATTGAGTTATGTGACCTCGGTTTTTGGGAAGCCGTTGTCAATGGATGAAATCATAGCTTCATGCACTAGGCTTGGATATGCCAGGGTGTTTGTTGAGCTTGATGCTGGGAGTCCTATTCGTAGGGAGGCGGTATTCACTCTACCGGATGAGAGCGACTTCCTAGTCAAAGTGGAATATTCCTACATTCCGCCTAGATGTGAGGAGTGTGTGGTATTTGGCCACTATCATGATAAATACCCTAAAAAATCCTCTACTCACGACAGGATGGGGACCTTGGAGCCGAGTATTCAGGAGAGAGATGCAGATGGCTTTCAGAAAGCCAGGAAACCGAGGAGACGAGGTCAGCGGCTTCCAAGAGTTGTTGAGGATAGAGTGCCGGAGGCAATGGAGCCTGCGATTGGTGTCTCAGGTGGAGGTGCGGGTGTAACATCCCAGATTGTCCTTGTCAGTGAGTCAGCTCGAGACGATCAGGGTCTAGAGTCCCCGATTGAGGAGGTTGATGAGTCTCGTGCCTTGGTTGTTCGGGAGGAGCCGTCAGAGCAGTTGGCTAGTCTTCCAGAGTTAGACCCTGGCCTTGATTTGATAGTGAGGGCGGAGACTCGGGTTGATTCTCTTGAGCCTAGAGACTATGCCACTTTGTATGAGTGCGACAATATTCCGACTATCCCGAGTGGTATTGGCCCCGGAAGAGCTGATCCAGATTCCTCAGTAGGAACAGGTGTGAATGACCTTCATTCTTCTCCCCCTCTAGATCCTCCTGTGCTTCGATCCAGGGCCAGGAAGACTAAACGAGGACGGAGGAACGGTTACTGAGTTCTCTGAGGTGCGACCCTCATTTGTGCGTTCCAGATGATCGGTTGTTGAAACGTAAGGGGTCTAAACGACCCAACTCATTTTCGAGCTTGCGAGAAGTTTTGTGATTCAGAACCAATTACAGTTGTTTGGTCTTTTGGAGACTAGGGTGCGATCTTCTAATGAGGTACATATTCAATATTCTCTTTTTCTTGATTGGAAATATGTGATTGCTCATGGGAGTAATGCTACTGCATGGATTTGGTTATGTTGGGACCCGTTGGAGGTTAACGTGACCATTCTGGCTTGCGATATGCAGTGGATTCATAATAGAGTTCATTTTATTAGATTTGGGTTGTGCATGGATATTACTGTCGTGTATGGGTCTAACCTGACAGGTGATCATCGGTTGCTATGGGATTTCCTGAGATCTCGGAATAGGAGTTTGGTTACTCCGTGGTGTGTCTTGGGAGATTTTAATGTTGTCGCCATCCTTATGAGAGAAAGGGTGGTAACTTAGGGTGATTGATGTTTGACTGCTTTGGGTGATTGTATGAGGGAGTTTTAGTTGGAGGATCTTCGCTATTCAGGTGTCTACTTCACGTGGTGGAATAGGCTGGTGGAGAATCCCATTTTGAGGAAGTTGGATAGAGTACTAGTTAATTTCTCATGGCTATCTACTTATTCTTTTTCAGAGGCAGTGGTTTTTCCCCCAGGTAACTCAGATCACTCTCTGAGTTTGATTCGATTTCAGCAGATGGAGCAACGGAGGAGAGTTCCGTTTAAGTTTTTCGAGTTTTGGACGGATCACCCTCGATATCAGGAGATCGTGTCAGAGGCTTGGGCGATGGATTACCATGGCACTCAGATGTATCGCCTATACAGGAGGTTGAAAGATTTAAAACTTAAATTGAAGCAACTAAACCGCCAGGAGTTTAGTGACTTATCCGCTCGAGTGCAAGAGGCTCGAGAGTGTTTGGTTCAGATCCAACAGGAGTTCTTGTCTGGTGATGGTAGTGATTTGGGGGAGGCTGAGAGATCAGCTGCTACTCAATATTACACACTCGAATATGGAGGAGAGTATGTTGCGTCAGAAAGCTAAGATCCGTTGGCTTCAGTTGGAAGATCGAAACACTGTTTTTTTCTTTAATTCGGTTCGTCAGAGGCACAACCGAAATTCCATTTGCTCTTTAGTCACTGAGGATGGTATTCGGATCACTGATTCGAATGATATTCGGAGGGTAGCAGTTGATTACTTTGGGGGTCTATTTTCGAGTAGATCTAGGGATGGTGAGTTAGACTCCGATACTATTTCTTCATTTCTCTAAGGAAGACTGCTTGAGGATCAGGTTCGCTCTTTAGAGAGCTCGGTGACGGAGTCAGAGGTCCGGGAGGCTATGTTCTCTTTGGGAAGGCATAAGGCTCCGGGTCCAGATGGGTACAGTGCTGAGTTCTTCAAATCTAGTTGGGATACTGTGGGTCCGAATGTCACGAGGGCTGTCTTTGATTTTTTTGCTTACGGGAGGCTTCTTAAGGAGGCTAATGGCACCATCATTAGTCTCATCCCGAAAAAGGATAATCCGACATCCTTATCGGATTTTAGACCCATTTCGTGCTGTAATACGATCTATAAGTGCATTTCAAATATCATTGCGGCGAGGATGAGTCAGGTGCTTCCTAGTATTATTGGTAGTGAGCAGTCTGCGTTTGTGAGGGGGAGGAGGATTGGGGATAATATTCTCCTTGCCCATGAGCTCCTTCATGGTTATCACCTGAATCGCGGCTCCCCCCGTTGTGCGTTAAAAGTGGATATCATGAAGGCCTATGATTCAGTGGAGTGGGATTTTCTCCGGATGGTTCTAGAGTGTGTTGGCTTTCCTACTTGGTTGATTGATCGAATTATGGAATGTGTCTCTATGGTGAGCTTTGCTATTTCGATCAATGGGGAGTTGACTGACTTCTTTTGGAGTTCGAGGAGTCTTCAGTAGGGAGATCCGATGTCCCCCATGCTCTGTCCTAGTCATGGAGGTCTTCTCGGGTTTGATGCGGCGGATTTCTGAGGGGCCTATCTTTGAGTTCCATTGGAGATGCCAGGAGGTTAGTCTTTCTCATCTTTGTTTTGCGGATGACTTGATGCTTTTCTCTCGGGGATGTTCATCTTCGGTCCAGAGTATCTTGGATGGGTTAGCTCAGTTTGGGATGCTTTCTGGTCTTCGTATGAACCCACAGAAAAGTGAGATCTTTTTTGGAGCTGTGGATCAGGGGGTTTGGGAGGAGATCTTGAAGATTTCAGGATTTCGGCAAGGCCTCTTGCCTGTCCGGTATCTGGGGGTTCCTCTTTTGTCTACTCGGCTTTCTGTGTCGGATTGCACTCAGTTGGTCCAGCGTATAACAGCTCGGATTCAGCATTGGACAAGCAGACGTCTATCCTATGCAGGTCGGTTACAGCTGGTTAGCTCTGTTCTGTTTTCGATCCAGACTTTCTGGTCTTCTATTTTCCTCCTTCCGAAGGCGGTTTGTAAGGAAATTGAGCAGTTGATGTCGAGGTTCTTGTGGTCGGGTCCGACTTTAGACCGCCATAAGGCCAAGGTTGCTTGGTCGATTGTGTGTCGTCCTAAGGAGGAGGGGGGTCTTGGGTTGAAGCGGGTCACTGATTGGAATAAAGTGGTCATGCTAAAGCATATTTTGCACATCCTTTTTGATCCGGAGGATAACATTTGGACTCGTTGGGTTCGAAGATATCTTTTGCGGGGTCACAGCCTGTGGTATGTCAGAGTTCCGGATAGATCGTGGATTTGAAGGAAGCTTCTTTTGTTACGTCATCTGGTCAGGGAGCTTGTTGCTTGGCAGATAGGTGATGGAAGTCGTATATCTTTCTGATATGATGTCTGGTCCCCTGTAGGTCCTTTGATAGAGGTCTTGGGGAGACATTCCATGGAGAGGTCAGGATTTCCTGTTGAGTCTTCTCTTCGGGATGTGTTTTCGAGCGCCACTTGGATTGATTATATTCAAAGTGGTGAGCAACGGTTTTCGAGACTTCAGCGAGCTTTTTGTGACCGTCTTTGGGATCTTATTCCGGGGACTTATTGGCCGTCTTCCTCTGGTTGTGATAGACTTGAGTGGACGATCAGATCTAGTGGTGAGTTTTCTATTGCGTCGGCCTGGGAGCATCTCAGAAGTTCTTATCTTCGGGTCCAATGGGTGGACATGGTCTGGTTCTCGGGGCCAATTCCCTGGTTTGCATTCTTTGTCTGGCTAGTGTTCATGGAGCGGCTTCAGACGAACAACTTCTTGTTTAGGCTTCGACTTTCATCTTCCTCGACTTGCCATCTCTGTGGTAATCGCAGAGAGACTATTGATCACCTCTTCTTTCGTTATTCCTTCTCGAGAGAAGTTTGGAGATTAACTATTGTGCATCATGTTCCGTTGTCTTTTCCTATTTCTTGGTCAGGCATTCGAGATACTCTTTTGTCTCCTGCAAGACATTCGCTTCGTAGGAACAAGGATTTCAAATGTCTCCTCAGTGCTTGTATTTATTATATATGGATAGAGAGGAACAAAAGAAGGAGAGGCGAGCGTCAGTTACCCCCTTGGGTCATTGCGGCTTTTGTTAGAGTAGTCTTACCTTCAGTTGAGACTAGGCATTCGTTCTCTCTTTGTAGATTGTTGATCTTTCAGGTTTCTCGAGGTTTGTCTGAGATCTTGTTTTCCCTTTCTGTTTGATATAATATTCTTTTTATCAAACAAAAAAAAGGGGTCGAGTGATCCCATTGTCTCAAAGCTCTGAAGGAATGTGAAAACCTACCAGAGGCCCATTAAACAAAATACACAAAGCCAGTGACAAAATACATTTCCTAATCCAGCATTTTTTGGAAAAATTCTCCCTATATTTAACTCCACAAAGGTTACAGTCTTGAATGGCTATCTTATACAACGGTGCAACGTATTTAGATTATATGGACAATTAATTATAACTAGCTGGATGATGACTCTGTTTCAGGAGAATAAAATCAGGCATTTTGGATTCTCCAGAAATGCGATGCGACATTAGACCAAGAGCTTTGATTTCTATCTTCGCCATAAAATGATAGGTAGCTTTAATTTAGGGGAGATAGCTCAGCTGCCCCTTTTTTCTGCCAAAATATGACATTGTGACAATCAGGGCAGAAAAGAGGGTTTTGTATTGTATAAAGAACTCACTGTGATGCTGCTTACTGTTTATCTGATTTACCTCTTTCGTGGCATACAAAGAACTCATGGTGATGCTCTTTCTTGTTTATCTACTCATCAGGTGAACAAGGGACGATCTCAACTTGAAGAGACTAGGAACCACTTCCAAGTACAGGTTTTATACCCCCTCACTGCAGGAACCACAGCTCCCTATCTAGTGTTGCTATTGGCGGTGGCGTTGGTGGTGGTGGTGGTGGTTGTGGTTGTTGTTATTATTATTATTATTTATTTCTTTTCATTATTTTTAATTTTTAGTTTTATCCTCTCAATATTTTTGCTTTCAAAGTTTAATTTTATGTTATTTTATGTTACTTTATTTTATTCTCTCTCTTCTCTATCCTATATTGGTCTCTTAAACAGCCCACCCCAAAAATTGGGATTAAGACCCAATTTGTTGTAAATTCAGAAAATCTATTACACAGATCAAAAAGATATACAACCAAAAAAAAAAAAAAAAAAGCTAAAGAGGAGGAGAAATATTGCAGGACAGACCCGAAACGAACAAACTAAAACAAAATAGCTCTCTGATCTGTTTCCTAATTATCTAGGTCACAATCTTAAAAACCCCCAAGCACAAGAGCTCAAAGGAAACTATAAAAACAATCGTCTCCCACAATAAATAAGAACCAATGACTCAGTTCTCAAAATTCTAGCTCTCCACTCCAACCCAATACACCAGGAAAGGGTCATCAAAGCACTTTTCCACAACAGAGAAGCATCCTTTCCTCCCTCGAAAACCTCCAAACTTTATCAAAAGCAACCGAAGTACGCTTCTCAGCAAACTTTACAGTTATCACAAATGGCAAACAAGTGATTCTGCTAAAGTGCAATGTAAGAACAACTGATCTCTATTCTCTAGTTTCATAATTCTCATAGCTCATAACACAAATATTGAGAAATGTTCTTCATTTTTGTAATAGCTCATCTGTATTGATTTTATTAAGCATGATGGACTAGATGAAAGCCTTAACCTTGGAAGTGATTTTTGCTCTCCAAATGCGTTAGAAGACACCAGAACGATCAAGATGCCAAATTCCACAAAAAGGGGCTCCATGAGAAAGATTCAACCTTTGCAACAATGTTACAAGGGCATGGACCTCTACATTCCCTATCATTGAGAATTAGGAAAAATGAAATTCTAAGAGAAGGTACAAGATCCAGGTAATAGACATCTTGGTAGGGTATGATGAGCCAAAGAGAAAATCCAAATATCCTCCCTTTGAAAGAAAAAAGAGGGAAAAGTACCTGATTAACTTGAGAGATGCATTTCTACAGATAGCTCTTGCTCCAAACATGGCATTCCACCTATTGCGGTTGAGACTAGCTTTTGATGATCTTACACAGTTAGAAATTGGCTTCCAAAAGGAACCTCGAAACCATGTCTGCTTATCACCAAATTACCAAGGCCAAGACCACCCTCAAATTTAGACATACAAGCCTGTTTCGAACTAAGAAGATGATTTGCCTCTTTCATATCATTCCCTAACCCAAGGAAATCTATTATCAATTCCTGAATCCTATCTGCCACAACAACAGGAAAATCTAAACAAGGACAGCTTGAGATATAGGCAAGAGCAATATGCCCTCCTAAGAGAGAGAAAGAGAGAGAGAGAACCTTCCACCCATCTATCCTCTTGCGAGTCTAGGGTACCATCAGATTCAAAAGTAAAACATTACTAGGATTACCACCCATGGACACCCCTAGATAAGATATCGGTTATTCCCTTCTTTCACCTTTAGCAACTTTTGCAACGAGATTGTTTCCACGTCTCGAACTCGTGACCTCAAGGTCACCAACTTTATCCTCACTGACAAAGGCATAGAGACAATTTGGGAGTGCATTACGCTCCTACTATCCCAAATAAAAAGCATTCCCCCAAGTCCAACAGAGCAGGTTAACTCGAAATCTTTTGTGCTTAGATTCCCAAGTAGAGTTAACAAGGCCATCATCCACCACTTCAAGCTTGGTCTCCTAAATGAAGACAACAACAAGGGAGACTCATGATAGTTTCCTTAACTTTCCTCTCTCTCCTTTATCCTCCAAACCTCTCATAATCCAGCTTATGATCTTCGCTGGTCAATCATATTTTCCCCTCCTTATGAGACATTTATAATACCACCTCAATGGATACTCTCTAAGAATAATCATGGGTTGGGTGATTACAGATACACAATGAAATAAATAAATAAAGTTTTCTACTTTTTTCCATAAACTAAAAAACTTGAGAAGGTTTAGGAAATCTCTACATGTATAAAATTTGCAATGAGCAACCTTCGCACCAACAAAATGTTGCATGTCTTTTAGAGGATTTTAGGGCAACAGATCTAGGAAAGAATTTGATGGTTTTAACAAGCAGGTTTAGGAACAAGTCTTTATGTTTCTGTAGAAGTTTACTTTAGAAGAAGAAGAAGAAGAAGAAATAGATGAGGATAAAAGAGAATAGGTTTACTAGCATGTCAATAGTAGTTATCACCACACCTAAGGTAAGTAAGTACTTGAAAAAACTAGAAGCAATTTGCTAGAAAACTGAAATTCCTATTCAACTATGTAATGGATAAGGTTACAAGACTTCATATAGACAATTAATTTAAAAAAAAAAAAAATAGAATTTTATTAGCTAGACTAGAATCAAAAAAAAATTTATATGCTCCTAATATTGACTCTACTAGCAATAAAGAAAACTAGGGCCAATTTTTTTTATATAATTAGACACCAAAATAAACTAACTTTACCAGTAAAATTCCAAAAATAAATTTATCACAGGTGTAAACAGAACCGCTACACTAATGTGAGGTGAATATGACTGCAATTCCTAAAGACAATCAATTTCCCAGAAACCCACCAAGTTAATGCTAGGGGCTTATTATATTTTAATTTTTTTCCCCTACCTTTAGAGCTTGATCCAAATCATAGCACCTACTTAATAAAAGAGGGTAAAGTTATTTTAAAATGTTCTCATGAATCCCGCATCATTTTTATGTATAATTTTAGCAATATCCATATCATGGTGTGTGGGAAATTAAGTTTGAATTTCAGTATTAGAATAAAACAATTTTCTATCAACTCATCAGCACAAAAATAGGTAATGATGATAATGGTTTCAACATAATTGATTTCATTGCTTTTCAGCAGTGTTGTGTATTTTCAGTTAGAAATACAAGCTAGTGTCTAAGATAGCAATTCACGATGATGACACCAGTCAAACCCCTTAACCAAAATTATTTTTGAACACCCTAATTCAGATTAAATTTGGGTCAAACTCCAAAACTCAGATTTTGGCTACAATATCAGTCATCACTAGTCACAAATAGCATGTTGATCCACATCCGAAAGTGATAGCAAACAGATAGCAGTCTAGTATACGCATAAATACCTACATATGTACATAGAAACACCCACACACCCCCCCCCACACACCCACTTGATCAATATCCAATGTTAGCATCGCAAAATACTACTGACAAAATTAAACAGATCAATTCACTAGGACAGAACACTCACCACATGAGGCCATGTCAAAACATTTTCACCCGTTATTGTTTCCACACTTGGCTCCTCAAATGCGCACTGCTTTGCAAGAGGTATCATGGCAGACACTGGATACCAATAAGAGAAGCAAGGGATTAATCAGGTACAAACTGTTCTAAGATTAAAAAAGAAGCAAAGACTGCAAAGATCTATAATACTAAGACAAATAAGCCTATTCATATTCTTAGGGTTTCTTTGGATGGCAACCCAAGTTCTCCATCTTTTCTGGTGCCTATGTCAACCCAAGTTCTCTCGGAGAAAAAACACTTCATTTTAGAAGTAGTTTTGAACATAATAAAGAAAGTATTCCTTCCAATTATTAGGTCAAACAGCTGGTCAAATACAAAGACAAACCTCTTCTACCAAAATTACATATGCCAAATAGACATACCAAACATAGAAAGAAAGACAAAGTCATCTACGGCAATGGTTTTAAAAAAATACTGTGTTAAACTATTCTAAACTGTCATGTATTCTTTATGCATACTTCTCCAATAAAATTCTTTTCATTTGCTATCAATAAAAATATATATATATATTAATCTTTTCTAAAGCAGAGAGGCTTACTCTTACCAAGAGTACTCTTTCAAATTGTCTTCGCTCCCATTTCCAATGTCAGTGACCAAAGAGCCAGAGACAGAGCAAAGAAATTTCCCATGGGATGATTGAGAGGATGGTAGGAAAAAATTCAGTCTACTACGTTGGCTAGTGCCAAACAATAGAGATGGCCTTGGTACTAGATCCCTAGTAAAGTTCAACAAATATTTATTCGGAAAATGGTTGTGAAGGATCATGAATGAGTGCGACAAGCTGTGGGGGAGGAGCTTAGCACCAAACATGGAGTGGAGAAATTTGGGCGGGTCTCCGAGAAGGGCTAGCTATTATGGTATGGGAGTGCAGAAGAATAATGAGAGTGGTTGTTACACTTTTGTTAAACATATGGGTTTCCAAGTGGGGAATGAAGAACACAATTTGTTTTTGGCAAGATGTATGATATGGTCCTTGCACTTTGAAGAATAGATACTGAAAATTCTTTGATTGGAACATGGATAAGGAGGTCAACTGGGCCAATGTTTTACTTCTAATGGGAGCATTCAACATTGTGGTGTGTCATTTATGTGTAGTGCTAATGATTGGGAACTGGGGAATATCTTTTCTTTTTAGTTGAGGGCACAGTGGCCATGGTTCACAGTGGAAGGACAAGGTTGTTTGGAGGGATTGTAGGTCACGAAGCTTCAAGGCATGGATGTCCTTTGGAAGGCCAGCTGGATTCTATTGGCTCCTTTGAAACTGGCCTTTTTCATGTTGGAGGCAGCTTAGAAGTGGAATCCAACTTTGGATATCCTACAAAAATGGGGACATTATCTTGGGCAAAAAAATGTCCCTCATGTAACAGGCTTTGGAGTTGATGGATCATCTCTTGCTTATTGTTCTTAGACAGATGCCAGTAGAACCGCTCCATACTCATTGGGTACATGTTAAAGATGTGAACAGTGAGTTGTGGGCATGGAGGGGTATGAAGCATTGTACAACTAAGAGGAAAATTGTGGATTTGATCCCTTTAGCTGTTTTTTGGTTAGTTTTGGGGAAGCAGAAAAAGGATCTTTGAGGGGATGGAAAAATCCCTTTTTAGGTTCATTGGTCTAGAGGTTAAGGCCCTCCATTTGTGGTTCTATACCGATTTTTGTGTTACTGAAACAGACAGACAGTTTCATTGATTCTTTTTATACCTTGTACTTAGTTTTTTTGCACTGCCTGAGTACTTTTATTGAAGTAGCTTGGGAAAGAAAAAACCTCAAACTCCCCAAAATGGATCACTTGAAGTTCTTCTGTACAAAGTCCTTCATGAGGAAGCAAATTCATTTTTTTTTTAATCATCAATGTTAAAACCCTACTGCATTAACCCATTTAAGAACTAGCTCCAAACTATGCACTACTACAACAACTAATAAAGCATAACTAAAATCATAAACATGATTAAAACAATAACACAGAAAAATTGCAAGATAAAATAAACTCCAAAATAAGAAAATTAGCCTAAAAAGAGTTGATTTTGAAGTTTAGTAGGCATATTGTACTGCATTGGTCCGTTCCATCTAGGAAGAACCCATTCACCAAAGAGTGAAGTCCCTTGATCATGGCAGGCTACCATTCCAAAGAACAAGGTAGCTCTATGAATCAAGTGCGTTTCATATCCCTCCCAGCAAAAATAAGATGAAGTGTGGTCAGTGGTGATGAGAAAGCTGAATACTTAACAAAATCATAAACTTACTTGAATCAGAGTGTGTTCTTCACATAATAATTTGGAAAATCTTCTTATCCACAGCTAATGAAAATTTATTATCAGGTCCAATAAAGAGCAAAAGGGAAAGTAAAATTTAGTGAAAGAAAATTTTGGACTTTGTCAGAATTGCTCGAAAATCAATTAAAAAGGGTCATTATCAACAGTGGCACAAATGTTCAATTCTTTCACATCTTTTTAAAAAGTTCCAATAGTTACACAATTTTGATAAAATAGATTACGATTTTCCTATACTAAAAGAGGAGATTCACTAGATTGAAGAATATATTCCTAAAGTTTACTATCCTGGACTTGTTCAAAAGGCTGGAGGAAAACACTCCTTTTAAGAGGTTAAGCTTTTGGATTTCAAGTGGACATTTAGGTTTTAGACTTCAGTTCTGAGGCCTTAATGCTCCCATGTTTTGGAAAGTTTTGAGAGGGTTTGATTTTCTATGAAATTTGGCCCAGATTTATTCTTTATTTGTTTGAGTGCTTTGAGTTCATCAATGAAATCGTTATACCCATCTGGTGACTCAAGAGCCTTCTTATTACTAGTATCAAGTGTAGGCTTTAGGTTTCCTTATGAGGATTACAACCAACTCAAGGTAATAGTCCTTAATGCCTAAAAATTGTCATAATGGTGCCATCATGGGCACAATGATGAAATTTGTATGCTACATAATCATAAGGGTTCTCCTAAATAGCCGTATAGGAATCATAATCACAAGAGTTGGCATATTTGTTGTTTTCTCTTTCTCTCTCTTGGTCTTGAGGACTTCTCATCCTTGGAGTTTTATGTATTTTTCTAATACATCTAGTACAATTCTTTTTTTAACCAAAAAATAAAAATCAAGATCTGGAATAGTATGGATCATGTTTAAAACAGGGCATAAGAATAGGAAACATGGTTCTAGTGGAACAAATTCAACTACTTATTCAAGAATCCATTAAATAAAAATTTATTCCAAACATCCACCAAAAACTGCTAGTCAATTAAGATGTTTATCCATACAACGATGGCATTACAGAGGTTAGAGAGACAGACACCAGAGTCATGGATAGCGAGCAACCATGAACGCTCTGATACCAATTTGGTGTAGAACAAAAGAGAGAGAAATAGAGTAGCCGAAAATCATTAAAACGACTTAACAGGGAGAAGAGGGAGGGTCCTTCAGGAGGAAGTAAAGGTAATATCTCTTCAAAATCATCAAAATCTATCACATTAAGTTTCCAAACCCTTCTACAGCAACATATTAACCAACCTAAAAAATAGCTGCAAATTACTACCCACTATAACCAATGAAACATAGAAAAATATAAACATAACAAACAAACTCCAAAATCAGAAGTGGCATAAAATTACAGATCTTGAGGTTTAGTAGGCTTCTTGTACTACATCATATCAAACCAATTTATAAATTCTGAAACACCATCATAGAAGAGGCAAATCAAAAAAAGAAAAAAAAAATCCACGTTTATGTCGATGAATATAAGCATTCATTGTTTCAGCAACATTTAATTTCCATGTAACACACCCAAATTGCTAGTACTATAGAAGAAGGTCATATGAAGTGCACTCACTATCAATCCCATACACATTGCGCCAGAAATCAATGCTTTCACTGTATCTGCTGGGATGTGTAACTGGTGCCATGTACAACTGCAAGTAGTGCCAATGCCAAATAAAAATTAAGCATTCCAGCCTCTTAAAAGAAAGTACACTGACAATTAAAAGAATAGAGAGTAATGATACCGATGCATGTGAAGGAAGTATGAGACCACCAGGTTTTAGCCAGCGATCACGGGCAGCAATGACACTTCCAAGCATGCTCTACAAGAAACATCCAATGAACGCCCAATTAACAGCAAACACAAAATAACAAAAAAATAACAAAGATAAAGGAGAAAAAACCAGAAACCATGCTCCAAAATGAGAGGATGCAGATCAGCACTTCATTAACCACTTCCACTTTTCCTATACTCGCAAAAAATGTAGCCCCACATCCATGAAAATAGATCTAACTATACAGAATACCATAAGTTTCCTTCAATATCAATATGCATAATTTTAAAATATTTCATAAATCCACCTTCAGAATTGAATTTTGAATGATTATAAATTTTTCATACTTTCTAGCATGAAACTGATACCATTACAACATGAAAATTTCAAACAAGAAAAAGGGAAATAAGAATAAAAACCATTTAACTATCATAAGAAGTCCTGTGCATACTTTCCACATTTGGCTACCACCCCTATGTTTCATTTTGTAAATTTAAGATGAGTGAGCAGAGGAGAAGCTTAGTATTTCAGTAGGAATTTCAATCACATCAACATTGAGTCTCTGCACAAGCTCAAATATAAGAATATGATTCTGTTTAGACATATCAGAATATCTAGCATCTTATCAACAGATTTGAGCCAAGAAGATGCATAATTACCTCATACAGTAGCATGTAGCCCATCCACTCTGAGACAATAACGTCAACTTCTTCATCAATTTCAACATCCTGCAGCAATCGGTGATGGTCTTTAAACAAGATTATGTAGCAATCCGTGAAAGATAACTATCAAATGCCAAAGAGTTGGTTTATAATGTTGGTATGTTGGAGGGAGAAGTAATACTACTTTTAACCAAAAGCAGACAGCTTTTGCGGCTAAATTTTTTTTTGGAAGCAATCAAACTTGTAGTGAAACACAGTAGGAATATAATAATATGATCATGAGGGTGAAATGTATAAGATATATTTGGCTATAAACAATATGGGTTCATAGGAATAGGACTCCCTGTGCAAGATTCTTGAAGGTAATATTTTCTTGCCCTTTCGTTGATAGCTACCTTAAAGATTTTGATTCTTCAAACAAAAGGGATGCTATCCACTTTGTGGATGCTGCATGTGCAACAGTAACAGCAAATTCCTCAATTGACCTATCATAGGGAAATAAGCACTCAATTTTACATTCTCTGTCTAATAAGCCCTTTATTTTTCTCATCAGCAATTTCAGAAATCGTAGCAACAGGGAGAACAATAATGATCACTTGGCAGCATAATCCTTATATTCTTTTCAACCTCCTCCCAGATCAAGAAATAGGATTTGTACTGTAAAGACCCATATGGTGCTTTCAAACAGACCACCAATATTCACCTTACTTCACTAATCACACTTTCTCTAGTAGTAAATCAGGTAAACAAGGACTTTGTGTTACTTTGTGGATCTACACCATTATTTCATTGCAACCAACAGGCCTAAACAGATTCAAGAGTCATGCAAGTAAAGCAACTCCCAGGGTTCAAATTCCCCCCCCCCCCGGGAAATAACCTTCCAAGAAAAAGGAATTCCTCCCTCAACAATGCTCTGCTCCACCCGAATAGCTTTCAAAAGCCATTAAACTTGTGATATACCTAAAGAGAGGTCTCCTTCTAGACCTTCCTTGTTGCAGTCCACAAACAACCACATTCCTGAATTTGAAAGTCAAAAAAGATCGCCAAATTTCCAATCATTTACTGATCACATTCTAGTGAGAACTATTGCCACCAAAGGATGCACAACATTCACCATAACATCCTTATCATGGCAATCCCAAACAGAACATGGAAACAACTCCTTAAAGAGCTAGAGGTACAGTACTTATCATGCCAAAAGGAAACCTCAACCCATCACACAGCTTAAACCCCACACCCGAAGAGAATATTTCTCTTAAAATTACCACAGTAGAGGCACAACATCACTTGTCTCTTCCATTTTAAGGTTCAAACATTGTCCTGCACCAACTCTTCAGCATAAACATCCACAAGAACTTTTCAACAAAACCTTTGTTAAACTGAACCAAGATTTAAGCCCCAAGCCCCAGCATAAAGAGGATTTAATCACCACCTTTTAACATGAACTAACCTTATAATTCAATCAACCCAACAAAACCCCAACCCCGCCCCCAAAAAAAAATATGAACATCCTTTCAATACCCTCAATTCTTTTATTTACCTAAAGCACGAATAGAAAACAATGACATGAAATACACTCGACGGTTGGAAAGAGTACTCTCAGACTACATCAACTATGTCCCACCAAGGTGAGCTCACTTTTAGACGAATACATTTTCAACCCAGCAACAACTTTAGATCTAAGATATCATTACCAAAAAAATTAAAACCACCCCAACAATTGACCTGCCCCTTTGAACAAGTTCTCTGTCTCCCAACCAACCTAACACCAAACCCTTAGAAGCATCTTATCTAGTACTTCCATCTTCAAGATGAAAAGGAACAGGAGAATGGATCCTCTTGTCTTGGTCCCTAAAGAGACTAGAAGTAACCGCTCAATGGCCAATTCACATTACTAAAAACAAAAAAAAAAAGAATGTAAAATCTCATTTCCTTATGCAACCTCTCCATTTATATCCAAAGTTTATCCTCTCCATCACACACTAGAACTCCCAACAAACATGGTTATAGGCTCTTTCCACATCCAATTTGCAAATCACACCTGCAGCACCATCCTTAACAACTCAATTAGCCATCAGGGATGCATCAAGAACCTATATCCCTTCCAACAACATGATGAGAGTCAAAGACCCTTTGCATTTCCAATTTGCAAATCACACTGTTAGAACCCTCCCTAACAACTTAATTAGCATCAAGGATGCATCAAGAACCTACATCCCTTCCACAAAGACGTGATGATACTTTCCCACCACCTTCCCTATAACTTTCAATCTACCAAGTCAAACGAATTAGACCCACAATAGCAGGTGCATCAAATGCAGCAAGCAAATGTCGCTTGCTTTAGAACATAACTTTTTGTGATAAAATAAGCTAGTATTACCTGTTGATGATTTATTAATCAATAGAGTGCCCTTGTTAGATACTGATTCTTCCCTTCCATCTTTCCTACCAATGGCATTAGCCTCTCTTCCCAAGTAAAGTACAGAGGTCTTAGATGGCACAGTCCAACTAGAACTTTAGACAAGAGTTTATAGACACTCCAACTAATTGCTAAAAACAATATTGATCTCTTCTTTTAGGAATTAAAAAAACAAAAAGGAGTTGTTGATGCTTCCAACCAAATTTCTCAAGGCATAAAATTTTTAAAAGGAAAATCTAATATCCCTATTAAGCCCCTTCCAGTTATTGATCATAAAAAGCCAAAGACAAACCATTCGGTGCCTCGTCAAAATGGTAACCTCAGAGACCTAAAGTACTTGCTATTTAGAGATGTATTTTCATAAATACATAGCACTATCCTCCCAAAAAAAATCAAACCCCATTCTGTCTACCTTGGGCATCCATCTTTCCTGCTCCTTGTAGAGCTCCTTACAAAAACCACTAGCAGCCATCCTCTCTGTCATGTCCCTCCACAAAAGCAACTGCATCAACTAAAAATGTAACTAATGCAGTTCACTTCAGAATGAAAGATAATCTTGTGGAAAACATTTGTATTCCTGTCTCCATTTTTATATACAGAGTAAGAAGAATATCTCAAATGTATAAAAGAATACAAAAACTTCAAAGGGTAAGAAATTTTCAGCAGTGATAAAGAACAAACCAAAAAAAAAAAAAAAAATGCACAATTGCACTCCAATCCCTCTTCAAATCTTCTAGACAATAACTCTACAAATTCCTAGGGCATGAGCCCAAAGATAAGTACAAAAAACAACTTTGTCCCACAAAAGTGAAGCTTTAATGATCTGATTGCAGAAAATTCTGGTATTCAGCACTCTCCAAATACACCATGCAATGGCAAAATATGTGCATTTTCAAGAAAAAACGAGCATCTTTCTTTCCTCCATAACATTTATTTGTTGAATAGATAAATTAGTCGAAAAAATCATAACTATACTTAACAATAAAACACTTGGAAAGGGTTTTTGATTGATCAAAAAGAAGAATCTACTTCAACCGATATGCCTTTAGGCACGACCATACATAACATAGAAATCACTTGGAAAAGGTGGACAATTAGCTAAAGCAGCGGGTGCTGTAGCGAAACTGATTGCAAAAGAGGGGAAATTGGCCACATTAAAATTACCTTCTAGGGAGGTCCGTTTGATATCCAAAAACTGCTCAGCAACTGTCGAACAAGTGGCCTTGTTCTAGCCAATCTTAGTATTGGTGTTTTTTTATGGATGTCCTTTTCAAGTATTGCTCCTATTGAGCTTCTTATGTCAAGATACGGATCAAATAATAAATATTCATTTTTAGGTGGTCTACACGTTGTTGCTCAATAGATTAGTTATGAAATACCATTAGCCCTATGTGTGTTATCAATAACTCTACGTGCGATTCGTTGAAATATAAATGTCGTGAGGAACTTTAGAAAGCCACTTGGGGCATACCTAATCAATGTGACACACAACAAATAGCCGATTTCACATCTCCCTTCAATAGGACAATGAATATAAGTGATCCCTAGTTTCAGAGTTAGTGTAGCACATGATACATACATCCGAGGAAATAGTTTTATAAGGTTTCCTCCTTTGAAGATCATTGATATTAAATTTATTATCATGGAATAAATAAAAGCCTTGTCCTTGCTAGGAGCATTTTCCTTCCAAATAATATTGTTTAGATGAAAGAGGGATATTACGTATGACTAGTTAGACGATAAATGAGAGCTTTACATGTAAAAATCCCCTAAAGAATCAAGATTCCAAATCATAGTATGAAGAACATGTGGAGAAGATTCATTTCCCTTATGGAGAGAATTAAAAAAGAAAACTCAACCATTTCTCTATCGTTAAAAGGACTTAAGAAATGAAACCTCCAAGAAGACAAGTGTCCCTCCCAATTATAGAAATCATTGATAGGAGTTAAGTGAAGTCTAGATAACCTATGGAGGCGTGGTAAAGAAATGGATAAGGAAGAGTCTCAAATCCGTGAAAAAAGGCACCAAATGAAGACAAGTATTGTACCAATAAGAAATGAATTACTGAGACTACAATGAGAAACTATCTCTTCTACCAACCAATATCTCCTAACCAAAGACCCTCAATTTTTGACACTGAAATCTCTTGCGAGCGTATGATACGAGCCAACTTTTGCTTAAAGGCAATTCTTCCTTCCAATTTCATACCTTGATATTTTCCCTTTCTAAATCTCACCTTAGCTATTAAGTGCCTAAAAGGGTCTTTTGATCCCTCTCCTTGAGGAATCTTTGACAAGCTTTAATTTGGGGATTAGTATAAAACTAGCATGGCCTATAACTTCCTCACACCACCAACCCTCAGTCCTATCCAAAAAGCCTTTTCCTTTAAGCATATAATCTAAAAACAAAAAGGACAAATAAGCCGGACCTGATTCATTCCTCTATTGCCAAAAAGATAAGACGTTAGTCCCAAGTTGGCCTTGATAAGAGTAATTAAAAAGTACAAGCATATTGCACATCCAATCCCCCGAAACAAATAATCCACCTAATCCAATAAAGATAAATTTTTGCTTGAGTTGGATGAAGCATACCTCCTAATAAAATACAAAGTCAACTTAAATTGATCAAAAAAGAAATAAATAAATAAGTAAATAAACTAAATAATCAACCCTTGCACTCTCCACCCTCCCTAATTTCTTTCAAAGGGGTATAGCACCATATTGAAATTACTACCACTTACACATTAGTTATGCTATCTATCCCTTATGATGGATCAGTATTGTCAATGGCCTATATAAGAATTATAATAGATAAAGTTCCAAATGATAAGAAAGCCTAAAGTCAAAAAAGAAACTAAACAAAAGTCAAAGCCAATAAAAGATTGCTGTCCAATCCCTGTTCAAATCCTTGAGGCTATAATCTCCATAGATTCCTAAAATGCGAGGTAAAAAACAAGTACAGAAAACAATTTTGCCCCCAAGGAAAGAGAAATTAATCTTCTGATTTTTGTAAATATCATTACTTCAGAGAGCACATCTCCAGAGCCAAGAGACATCTCTCTGCGTACCAAAGCCTCTAAATTTTGTCACAAACAAATTAAAAACACTTCAAGAACTTAACCATTGATTGTTAAAAGCAATTTAACAATTTTATTTGGAAAACAATAGTTCTTATTGAGGTTAAGGCTTTTATTTGGTCTAGGATACTTAATAAGATCAACACCAATGATCTTCTTCAAAAGATCATACCTTATAAGGCTATCTCCGTTGATGTACGTGTCATTTGCTACACCAATTCTGAAATCAGAGATCATTCAATATAAATTTTACTAACTTCATCCTTTACCCCCTGCCCCCCATACAATGCTGCAACCCCTCATCCTTATGAACAACTTTGGCTTCCTTCAAGCACATAAGCCCAAGTCCCATGCCCTTGGATAATTTTTAATCACAGCAGTTTACTAGGATTATTCAATCCCCTCACTTTCCAAGAAAGAATTTGTAGAAGTGTCCCTTAACTTCACCATTTAGTCCTCCCTTTCTATACCAAATAGCCCAATCTGATTCCTTCATCTCCTGATTGTTTCCGATAATATTCATCAATTGTTAGCAACCATCCCCCTATTAACTAGAAAAAGCATCCATTTCATGAATATACTTATCTTTAAATCCTAAAACCAACACCACTGCCCTTTACTCATCTAAGAAATCCTCCTTTAAACCCAAAGACAAACTCCTCCTAGTCTACTTTGTCATCTGCCACCTTTACAGGCAGTTTGTCATTGAAAAACTTTGATGCCTCGTCATCTCACAAAAAAGAAGACCATATTTTCCCCTTCACAAAGTTGATAAACAAGAAACATTTGAATCATGTCCCCTAAACCAGTCCCAAAAGATCCTTCATGCAACTGTTTTCCATCCGAGTACAAAGACAAGAAGAGACTTTCCCTTTCAGATCTTGACACCTCATGATTTCTACTCTCGCGCCATCTTCTTCCTTTTAACTCCAACACATAAGCCTCACCCAATATGTTCTAGGATGAAATGTCCTTTGCGACACAAGTACCACAGAAATTCTAAATTTGGAGAGACAGTTAAATGCCATATACCCAAAAGCTTGAACATCATGAGTTTGTAGTCAACACATGTTTATATGTAACTCCTTTCAATTATCCGCAGTCGCACAGTATACATATGATTCCTAACATTCTCTTATGATGTGTGAATCCACTTTTGTCCACTTTATGTGCATATGTTTTCCAACATTCTTTTCTCATGTGCGAATCAACTATTGTTTATCAGTACTCAAGTTCTTTTTTTTCCCCCTTACCATCTCATTTTTCGGGACATTTTTTCCCAACCCTGATCATTAGTTTTACCCATCCTTTGTCTGAAGTTGCACTCTTTTGACTCTCACAGCATGTTGAAATTTCAGCATTGGGTAGTTTCATATTAAGTGAATGTATAACATAGTTGAATACTATTTTAGCTAAAAGTTCAAGCAATATAGATTTGACTCAACACATGGTTATAGATAAATTACTCTACTTTCAATTGTCCAATGTGGGCATTCTATTCATATGTGATCCCCAACTGCCTTCAACATTGTTGTATAGGTTGCTCCAACCCTCTAGTGTGGAGCTTCATTTACATCAGCAATCTCTAAGTATGCTTTTCCCTCAACCACTAAACACACACACACACACACACACACACACACACACACATATATGATAAAAGAGTTGGCCTATTTGAAGGGTCACATCCCACATTCTATAAGTAATCCTGGGAGAAAAGATCTTTTGGGTTAAAAAGAAATATCACGCCCATACTAAACCTAAGGTACTCGCATGAGAGAAGATTTGGTCCAAAGAAGAAAAGCATCCATTAAAAGACCCAAACTCCTTTGGGTCAACCCAACCCGCACAAAACCTTTCAACGTATATTTAAAAAGTTAGAAATCCACCAAGCATGAGGCACACTCTTGTTCACATGCTTGATCTTGTGTGCCCTTACATGCTACATTATCCTCTCACCTTATAGGAACATAATTGATGTGGCAATTTCTAGTTAGTCTTGACCTTTACTTATTGATTGCTATAACAGTCATTCTACCAAGTCCCTAGCTAACACACAGCATATCAAAAACCCTTCAACCTTCCAAGAATCCAACAATGGATCCAAATCTACTTTAACCAAAATATAATAGGGTCTCATCTACCAAAATCACAAGGGCTGTAACTCTATTCAACTTCTTACATATAAAGGATCAAGTATCTCCATCATCAACCAAATTCAGTGACTTGGATAACCACAATACTTACTCCCAATGTAGAAAGTGAGTCAGAATTACAAGTTACATATTCATGGGATTTGGAAGGGAAAAAAAGAGAGTAAATATGCTATTGTGCAATGTGTGCAATGTATGCAATGTATGCAATGATTCAATATTACAATCCATATAATAAAATATGCTAGGAAGCACAATCTTGTCACAATCAAAAGCAAAATCATTGACACTCTTACAAGTTTCTAGCTCGAAAAGACAAAATTGCACCTAGATTCCTATTGCCATTGTTCTAAATAGAGTAGTAGTTTCAAAGGACAAAACTCTTATAAGTTCTAAGTTTGGAGTTCTCAAGGACAAATTCCACCTAAATTCCAGTTGCCATTGGTCCAACTAGGGTAGAAATACTTTTCAACAATGTCTACAAGATGTTGCAAAGGCATTTTCCAGCAAAAAGAATGTTAATAACATTACCTCAACTCGGCCATGCAAAACAATGACACTATCAGATAGGTTGTTTGCTTTCACAACTTCATTGGCCTGGTCAAAGATTTAAGAGAACAAGGTCAATTCAAAAGACAAATCTGAACAGCACTCTCCATACAGGATGATTGCAAGAAGTACAATAGTCGAGAATTACTTGGATCATGTTAAACATTTGCAAGATACCGTAGTTAAATAACCTTGCAATTAAAGGTAGCCTTATGATCAAATCTCTTCCCATTGTAGAGTATAGGTAAAGCTAAATATATGCAGCCCCACAACAACCTGATCGGACTATAATAAGCACCGGTGCAAAGGATATAAATATAATCAAATGTGATAAAGAAAAAAAAGGACCCACTCCTTTACACATATATATCTATTTTTTTTAATAGAAAACATTAGTATCAAATAGAAGGCAAAACATACAGAAGGGCTAAGGTTGAGAAAACCTCAAATCCAAAACAAATAAAGATCAACAACAAAAGCTAATAGAGGGCTTCTTTTCAATCCCTCTTCAAATCTCTTAAAACTCTAAACAGTACCAACTCCGAAAGCACAAGTCCAGACATGCATAAGAAACACTATTGTCCAAAAAGAGAGGAGCCAACACTTTGATTTCTAACAATTATAGCACTGCATTCTCTCTAAATATACCAAGAAATACTTACGAGAGCACCATTCCAAGACAAGGAGGCATGTTTCCTCCCTCCAAAACCTCTAAATTTCATCGAAAACAATTGAGAAACAATTATGCGACAGATCCACCAATTATCACCAATAGAAGACAAGATGGATCCACATCTCCTAAACTACAGGGCAAAAAAGAAAGCCATCTCTGGTTTTAGCATTTTACGGCACATAATATGAGGATCCGATGAGATAATTTTAGAAACATTTGTAATGACCTTTTTAAGCACCATAGACAAAGAAAAGCCTTAAATTTGGCATAAACTTTTACCTTACAAATGAAATTGGTCAAGGGAAAAAGTGGATGTCGGGAAGGTCAATAAGATGATAAAAAATGACGTACGAGGAAGCTCCTTAAGAATCAAGGTCCAAACTCTAGTACCAAGAATATTGGAGAAGGTTATTTTCCTTGAAGCAAGGAAATAAGGGTTCTCTATCATTAAGATTTCTTCATAAATGAAAATTTCAAGACCAAATAAGTCAACCCAAAAATAGAAATTTTTGATAGGGGCCGAAAGAGGCATAAATGGCTGACAAAGTAGAGGAAAAGTGATGAAAGGGGTAAACCCCACTCCAATAATTCTACCAAAATAGAATACGAGAACCATCTCACACTTTAAAAGATACTAGAGGAGGAAAGATATGATGTACCTAGAGATGAATTTCAAAAAGCCACTATGAGAAGCTCCTACTCTAGCCTTGGCATCCCATCCATTTTGCCAAAAATCAAACTTGTCAAGGTTACATCGCTTAAGAAGCAATCAAATTTGAATTTCAGATTTTGAAATTTTTTTTTTTTTTTAACATAGAAGCCTTTTTTGAGTTGTTAGGCAAATCACTTTCAAATTAGTAATAAGTCAATAAAAATATTATATTTTAACTTCAGTAACATTAATCAACTTGGTTAAATCGTGGAAATTAATTTTGCACATAACTTGGAAAAAATCAAGAAACACAGTTAGATGTTAAAAACAGGCATGTGTCATTACATTCCTACTACAGCAGTGTGGCATGAGTATGTATTCACACTTAGAGTCTCACATAAAAACATGTGCACTTCTCTTCAAAACCAAGTTGTTCTATTATTTTTTTGCTTTGGTTTATGTGCTCAAGTTAAAAATCCCCTTTAAAAAAAAATTTTTTAAATTAGAATAAAAAAAAAAAAAAATGTTTTCAGTGGATAAAATGTTATATATCACTCCCTGTGTCCCATTTCAAGTGTTGTTTATTTCAAGTGTCATTGAAGGTAATTGCATAAAAATTAAGGAAATGATTGAACAATAACAATTATAGACAAAATAAGTTTTAAATGACTAAATCACTATTTAAAAAATCAGATTTATCATACTGTAATTGAGCTTTTAGTAGAGATAACAATACATACTCCTGGAATTTTCAAAGTTTGGGAAAGCTAATTAATACTTTTCCTTGATTTTCTGCTTTTGGGGGGGGGGACCTAGCTCCTAATCTCTATCATACTAGAGTTTGGGCCTTGATGCTTCATCTATGTTCTATTATAAATTGTTTTCTCATCATCTTATTTGCTTTTCCCATAACTCTACTTTTCTCTTAACCAAGTTCATTTGAAAGACAAAGATTCTGGCCAAGATTAAGGCTTTTACTGAGTTTATGGTGCTTAAAACTTTCTCACCAGATACAAATGATTTGTAACAAATATGGAGACCTTTTAAAGCTATCTCACAAGACATTTGTGTAATGCACTATGAAGATTCACCAACTACAGACTAATTGTTTTTACATTGTTTTAAATCTTGGAGGATGTTGGGTTTGAGCTCCTAGGAATGTCTGAATTACTTTTGAGAAAGTTTAATGGGTTTTGGGGGGGGGCAAAAAGATGATTTTTTGCAGTAGGTATTCCTAACTAAACTTCCTAACTAAATGGAGTAAAATGGATTTTTAGAAATCAAAGGTGTTAATCTCTCTCTCTTTCAGCAAGTATTAATCTACACTCCTCCCTGGAGGACTTCTCATTTGTTTTCGTTGTAGATCATTATTTATTTATTTATTTATTTATTTATTAATTATTATTTTGCTTGTGAGGATTTCTCATCCTTTAAACCCAATATATATCCATTTTCCTATCTAATAATTTTTTTTTAATCCCCAAAAAAAGAAACACGAGGGTGAGCTGAGGAGTATTTTGTGCACCGAATGAGCCTTTTTTTCCTATTAATAAAGTTTTTTTTTTTTATCCCTAGAAAAAGAAACACGAGGGTGAGTATTGACACAATGGTGGAGTTGCTCCTTTGATGATCTCGAAGTCATGGGTTCGAGACGTAAAACCAGCCTCTTTGCAAAATACAAGGGGAAGGTTACGTACATATATATCCACCCTCTCCTTACCCCGCACTAAGTCGGAGAACATTTTGTGCAACAGGTGAATCCCAAAAAAGAAACACCTCAATTTTGATGCATGTGAACTACAAGAAAATGAGTTCCTCAACGAGATCAACCAAACAACAATGGTCTTTTGCAAAATTGTTCTATGACACATGGTCCAATCTAGAGCTTCCCATCCCTCTGCAATTGATCACCGAATTCTAAAGGCAGCATTTACAACACAAATACATCTGAACCCAATTTAAGCACTTTTACTAGGCCAACGAAGTAGTGATTGATGTATTAGATAACATTGCTTCAACCAAGTTCATGAAAAGGACAGCAATAACACAGAAAAGAATAGGTGACCAACTGCTATTTGCAATAAATGTAAGACGAGATTTAGCATATGGGCCATGAAAGCAGGATATCATACAGAATTCAATATGCATTGGCCAACTATGATGAGCACCCATGAAACACGGTACCTGGATTGCAATATCACTGGCATCCACAGCATATACCTAGTGAAATGGAAGAGTTTAGAAATATTAGAATTTTTATTCACAACCAGAATATATATAAAAAAAAAAAAGGAATGAAAAAGTCTGCAAGAATGGAATGCAATCTAAGAACAGGTACCAGAGTAACTTACAAGACAAAAAGAATCTGCATAATCAAACAACAATTGTAACAATTTAATGCAAAGTTTCATTTGAATTAAGTTAAACCTAATTCCTTTATAGAAAAGGACCAATTTACTACAAAAACTTGACTTGATGGCAAAATTGCATTCATTTTTACTATGGCCTCGAGTTCAATCATCGCAAGTAACCACCAAGAAAAGAAATGCATAAAGACCAATCTTGTCCAAAAGGAAAGGACCAACAGTCTGTTCCCTGAAAATCCTAATATTCCTGTTCATTCAAATTCACCAATGACAACTACAAAAGCACACCTTCAAAGCAAAAAAGCATCTTCCAACCTCCAAAGTCTCTAAACATAGCCAAAAGCAAATGTGGTATAGCTCTGAGACAAATCCTCTTATTATTATTATTTTTTCTTTTGATAGAAAAAGTATAATATATGGAAAAATCTAAGGATATAAAACCTCAAAAGTAATAAGACAAAGCAAAACAAAAAGACAAATACACGATTGATCTCCAATCTCCGTAGACAATAATCTTTAAAAGTCCCCAAAACATCAGCACATAAATAAGTATAAAAAATAATTTTCTCACACAAAAGAGAAGACGCTAATTGAAAATTCTGGCATTTTGCTCTTTCCAAATACACCATGGAGTGGCCAAAAGATCACATTTTACAACATCTGAACATCTTTATCTGCTCCGAAACAACTAGATTTTGTAGGTGACAATTCAGAAATTCTCCCGAGGCACACCCAAACATTCTCATAAATAGAAAAAAGAAAAAACAGTTCCACATTTCCCTCGCAATAGAGCAATTTAAAAATAAGTGATCTTTAGATTTAGAATTGATATGAGAAATGACACAGATCCAACAGAATAGCTTTACAGGTTTCTCTTTTGAACAATACTATTGTATTAAGTTGATTAATTATCATGGACCAAATAAAAACCAGAACATTCACCTTCCAAATAAAGTTGTTCAATTGAAAAAGAGAACTTTTGGATAAACTAGTTAGATGATAAAAAATTGATCAATTAGCTACCCCCCCTCCCGAGGGAAAAACCAAGACTTAGAGTCATAAGGAGAAGGTTCAGCACCCTAAAGGAGAGAAATCAAAGAAAATAATTCTTCAATATAAATTTTAGTCTTGGATCATTAGATTGAAACTTGCAAGGACACCAATCCAAGGATTTTGCATTTAGAAAATGTAGAATGCTACAAAGTCATAAACAAACCTCTTTGATATAGCTTCCATTGTCAAATGCATATGTATTGACATTGAAGAAATGGGGAACTAAATACAATATGCCATCAAGAAACTCTAAAGCTTAAAGTTGTGGCTCTTCGCACTAGCTAAACAAGCAAGAAAATAGAAAGTAAGAGTAACATACCCTTTTAGCACCTGCAAGGGCACAGAATATTGACAGAATCCCCGTGCCACAGCCAACATCAACAACTATCTGTAAATAACATTTAACAAGCCAAATGAAGAAAAACACAATTATTTTTCCAAATAGATATTTTTACGAAATATTAGAACAATACAAGCAAAATGAACAACAACAAAACTTTAATAGCATATTATAACAAAAAATGGTAACCAAAAAAAAAAAAAAGATTACAAACGGATGAGAGGGTTGTGCTTTAATTTGCACAATTAACTTTCTTATGGTTAGGAAAATGGATAGAAAAACTTATAAGGATTATAAGGTTATCCAGGGAGAAGTTTAACCACCCAACATAAGTTATTGGTGTTAGATATGCGTAGCAAGCATAGTATTCATAGAAGGAAAGTGTGCACAACCCATAGGATTAAGTGGTAGAATTTAAAGGATGAAAAATGAAACAACTTTAAGGAGAGAGTAGGTGAATAAACCTTAGGTGAAATACGTAGTGACCCTAATATGATATGGGAGAAGATGGCACTTCGTGTGAAAACAGTGGCTAAGTGTGTACTTGGTGAGTCAAAAGGAAGAGTTCCGCTAAATAAAGAATCTTGGTGGTGGAAAAAATAAGTACAAGAGAAAGTAAAAACGAAAATAACTGTTTATAAATTACTTTACACCATTAAGAACGAGGAAAAATTAGAAAAGTATGCAATAGCCGAGAAAGAGGCGAAGAGAGTAGTGAGTGAATCCAAAAATGAAGTTTTCAAAAACTTTTATTGATGACTTGATAAAAGAAGAGGAAAGAGACATCTATAAAATAGCTAAAGATAAAAAAGAGATAGAAGAGGTAATTTTGTCAAGTATTTAATGAAAGTCCAGATGATCAAGTTAGCTTAGGTGAACTAAGTAGGTCAAAAGAGTATAGAAATATGAACTTTTATTGGAAAACTCAACTACCAAAAATTGAAGAGATTTTAAAAAAGAAGAAAAATGGAAAAGCGGTTGGACCCGATGATATCCCGATAAAGGTAAGGAAGTGTCTAGGGATGCAGGGTATTGGATGGCATACAAAATTATTCAACATGATATTGAGAACGAAGAAAATGCCTCATCATTGGAGGGAAAGCATTAAACTTTAGGAAAGAGTGATTGAAAGAAGAATACGAAAAGAGACCAAAGTGATTGAAAATCAATTTGGATATATACATGGAACATCAATGATAGAAACCATACACCTCATTAGATAATTAGTTGAGAAGTATCGGGTGAAAAAACAGGACTTTCATATGGTATTTTATCAACTTAGAAAAGACGTATCACAGACCCTATAGGGAAATTATGAGAAGAATTTCAGAAAAGAAAGGTGTAAAAGTAACGTATATTGAAGCAATCAAAGACATGCATAAGAACAAGATGACAAAAGTGAGAACACCTGGTAGATTAACCGAAGAGTTTTCAAAGAAGAGTTTTCAAAGAAGATAGGGTTACATCAAGAGTCAACATTAAGTCCCTATCTTTTTACATTAGTTATAGATGAACTAACCAGACACATCAAGGACATGGTACCATGGTGCATCTTATTTGCAGATAACATTGTTTTGTTGGATGAGACATGTGAAAGAATAAATGATAAGCTCGAATCTTGGAGAGAAGCATTGGAAGTGAAAGGATTTAGACTTAGTAGGGTAAAAACATAATATATGAAATTTAAGTTTAGCAATACCAGCACTAGTGAGACAATGGTTAAGATAGAAAATGATAAATTATCTTTATGCAAGAATTTTAAGTACTTAGGATTAATGTTACAAAAAGCCGAAAGGATCCACAAAGATATATCATATAGAATACAAACAAGGTCAAAATCGATAAATGTATCAGGCATTCTATGTGATGGAAAAATACCATTCAAAACTTAAAAGAAGGTTTTATAGGATGATGATTAGACCTATTTTGTTGTATGGATTTGAATATTGAACAATGAACCACAAGCACGAGCAGAAGATAACAATTGCAGAGATGAGGACATTTAAGTGAATGTGCGGACACACAAGGATTGACAAGATAAGAAAGGTAGAAAGTTGGGGTTGCACCTATCAAGGAAAAATTGAGGGAAACACGATTATGATGGTATGGATACATACAGAGACGACCGATGGAGACTTCAGCTAAGCGATGCAAGACTATGACATGTACTCATGTTAATCGAGGGAGAGAAAGAGTTAAGAAAACTTGAATAACGACAATAAAAGATGATATGAATTATCTAAATATAGATAAAAATATGATACCAGATAGAATACAATGGTGTAAAAGTATCCATATTGCTGACCTTACTTAGTGAAATAAAATCACGATTATTGTTGTTGTATAAAGAAAATAATCATATAGGTAAATATACGATATAAAATAGAGTACAATGACGTAAAAGGATCCATATAACCGACGTCACTTAGTGGGATAAAGGCTTGGTGGTTATTGTTGCTGCTGTAAACTTTGTGCAAGACCTACAATGGAAGTCATGATTCGAATATTGTGGCACATTCACCTTGATGCAGCGTGTGGATTTCATCCCTATAATCATATTCGAGCACAAACGATTCATTTTTGTTTTCCAATCTTAGTATTTCATATCATTGAGATTCATCCGAACTCTGCCTTGAAGTATACATCGAGTTCTTGGAAATTAGAATTTTCTTTTTAAATTCGGTATCCTTGAGATGCTTGATATTTACAATTGGCTTCAGTCACTTCTTGACCTTTTCCAAAGCACATCCAATCTTAACAAATCACCTCAATTCCAAAAAAATTAAAAATAAATAAAAATAAAAAAGCAGTCCTCCATTGCCTCCAACAAGACCACAATAGGCCCCAACCTTCACAAACAAACATGGCTAGCACTCCTTCCATCATCAACCACCAAGGAACCCTTACCCTTACCCATACCCATCCAAGTCACTCACAACCTGGGTATGACCTTTATCTTTATATAGTAGAGCTTTACCTGGTGTCCCTCTAATGTATATTAGGATATAAACCACAGCATTCTAATGATTACCACAATCAGAATTCCAAAATAAACTAGCAACATACATAGCCAAAAAAATATTAGGTCAAGTAACTTGAGGTAGTTAACTTCCTATCAAGTCTATGCACCTACCAATATCTGTTAAAGGCTCCACCTAGGATAGAATAAGTATTAATCACCGGTGTGTTGCTACAGGCATCAAATACATAATTGCTGCTTTTGTTAAAACTTGGGCATCATATACATAATCACTGCTCTTGTCAAAATTTTAAAAAGAGGAAATTACTTGTCAAGTCCCTAAACTTTATAGCAAATTCATAAATTAGTCCCTGAACTTTAAAATGCAATGATTGAGTACCTAAACTTAATAAATCGTAACATCATTAGTCATTCCGTCACTAACGGTGCCAAGTTGGCCGTTAAATGTTGACTTAGATTGACGTGGCAAATGATGTGGCAAAATAATTTCTGACATGGCTTCCATCCTGACAAGAGTTGCTGACGTGTCAGTGACACGTCAGCACTGTGAACTTAGAACAATGCCACATCAGCAATTATGCTGACGTGGCAGTACACGTCATCCTTATAGTTGACATGCCAAAATCTCTCTCTCTCTCTCATCAGAACACATCGGCATCTCCAATGCGCTCTCTCTCTCAATCCATGACCGACTGCCCAAATCTCTCCTCCAACCCTCTCTCTCTCTCTCTCTCTCTCTCTCCCCACACTTGCCATCAAAACACACCCACTCCCCAGAAACCTTCAAACCCTAACCCTTAGCTTTCTCTCTCCTCTTCGCCATGGCTGAAAAACAAAAGGGTCGGGCTTCCACAACAGCAGAATTCTCCAAGGGTGGGTCAATTACATAGCATTGACACCAAGATTCTCAGTCAATTGCACTCTTGTCTGTTGCACTTTCGCTCATCAATTCATCATCTTCAGTCATCCAACCTTTCACCATTCGATTTGATGATTTCATCATCTACCGGTTAACTCCACCGCCATCAATTCGCCATTGTCGTTCGATTTCTCCCAGATCCATTCCTCATCAGTTCTGATTTCAAATTTTAAGTTACCCAAATGGCTCAAAATTTTGGTATCCATTAACCCCATTTCGAGTTCTTCAAATTCAAGTCACATATGCCAATGCTTTGGAGGAAGCATGGGTCGGAGGCAGTCTCCGACACTGCAGACGAGTGATCTGGGCCATCAATTGATGACGGAGCAGAGACAGGAGTAGAGACGAGCAATTTGGGGTCATCATCTTTTTGTTCTTCTTCTTGCTCTGAAATTTGGGGTTTTGTTGGAGAAAGAGGGATTCTGTTGAAATTCATAGGTTTTGAAGGAGGAGATTGATCCTGGTTTAGTTGAGAAAAATGGTGAAGGTGAATTAAAAGTGGATAATCAGCCTGCTGTTGCTAGTATTAAGCGAGAGATGAAGGAAGAAACTCTGGATCAAATGGAGTTGGAAGAACCTATGGAGTTGAATGAGCACTACTTGAAAAACTTTTCAACGGAAGAAATGTTTGATGTGGATGAGCTTCCAAGTGCTTTAGAGGATCAACGGGGGTTCAATTGAATCAGCTTCTGCTTTTTGTTGTTCTATAAATTACCCTTTTACAGTGTAAAAAGAAATTGGGTTTTTCTAGATAATTAATATGGGGGTTCAGATCTGGTCTTGTTTATTCCTTCATTTTCCTATTCTCTTCATCAATTCAATTTTGATACATGTCATCTTTCTAGTTTTGTTCTCATCACTTCTCTTCGTCGGTAGCTATGGTGTTTTCTAGATTTTGCAAACAAAGGGAAGCGTGTTCTCTTTTCAGATTTTTCAGAAATAATCTTTCAATTTTTTATTAATTTTTACAAATTTTAAAATAATTAATTTTAATTAATTTAAGATGCTGACGTGGCACTCCAGGTCAACATTAGTGCTGATGTGGCAATGTTGTGTGTGCATGATGTTGATTTGTCACATGACACAATAGCGATTCTTGCCAAGATGGAAAGTCAACTCAGAATTTATCTGCCACATCATTTGCCACCTCAATCTAAGTGAAAACTTAACGGCCAGCTTGACACCGTTAATAACGGAAGGACTAATGGTGTTACGATTTATTAAGTTTAGGTACTCAATCGTTGCATTTTGAAGTTCAGGGACTAATTTGTAAATTCGCTATAAAGTAGGGACTTGACAAGTAATTTCCTCATTTTAAAAATCAAAATCAATCTATTGAATTTTCTCATAATTTTCTAATGCAATGACTGGTGAATGAGATATTTATAGAATAAGGAGTTTACTATATAATGTCATTTTAAAAGGAAAATAATTTTTTTCCAACAAAAACACTAAGAACAGAGTACAGAGGGTTAAGTTGACAATTAATCATTTTGCAAGTTTTAAGCTTATGAATTTCCATTTAAAAAAAAAAAATTATTACACCTTAATGACAAATAAAGTCTTGGGAAAAGAACACCAGGGAATGACATAAGTATGATTGGTTTTATTTCCAAAGACAAAAATCATGATATCCACGAATTAAAAGAAAATTTGAAAAATAACAATAAATAACTGCTAAAAAATGGTCAAAAAGTCAAATTCATATTACAAAATATTAGATAACAGTAAATTTTGAATGATATTATTACAGTGTATCATTTGATTTTGTCCAGTACATTATTTGTATTCTCATTAGACTTTGAAAATGCAATATTTGTTTTTAGCATATAAAACTCACAACTCTTATACAAGTATTTGTATACAAGTACGTTATATGATGACCACAGTAAGTTCACCATGTACACTTTATTCTTCAACTTCTACCAGATTTGAGGCATTTAGCATAGTTTTACATGTGTTGATTTGCACTCAAATTTCAAAGCTACACCAAGCATCCATTCATGACCTATGAACAGCTTTTATAACATCGAACACACTTAGAAAGAGTTTCCTCCAAAATCATAAAACATCAGCATTACTACTTCTAAAAAGATGATTAAAGCTATTTTAAATCATTCATCAATGAAATAGAATTGACATTACCTTGTCTGCAATAAAACTTTGATGTTGTAAGATAGCAGACCTATAAGTCTCGGTTCGTACTCGATCCTGCATTACCCAATAGATCAAACATGTGTAAGTCATCAAGTTAAAGTCAGTAAAAGCAGCAAATTAAGCCTCACAAAATACATGAGATAAGGACATTAACCCCAACCATGTAATAAGAGATTTCTTAGATAGAGAAAGAATTGTGTTAGATGTAAAGGAGAATGCACAAAAACACTAAGGATAAGTGGGAAAAAATGGGCAATGAAAAGGCTAAGACAGCTCTTCAATTCCTCTTCAACTCCTCTAGAGTGCAATTTTCATAACTCCTTGAGATTTCAGCCAATGGAGAAACATAAAACATAACCTCCCAAAGGAGAAGGGAACCGGTAGTATGATTTTTAAAAATTTTATTATTCTGCTCACCTGAAATACATCAAGAAAGAGCCACAAAACACATTGCCAAAACCAACAAATATCTTTCTACCCTCCAAAATCTCTAAATTTAGTAAGAAACAATTCAGGAAGGCTGTTAAAACAACTATTACACATAGCAAAAAGGCAATCATGCAATAGAATAATACAAAGAAATATGAGGTCTAGTTTCAGAATTATTGGTACACGGGAAACAAACATACAAAGGTATAACTTTAAAAGGTCTCCCCTTTGTGTTGGTCTTGTTAAGTACCATAAACTACTAAAATCCTTAACTTCTGTAGAAACTATTTCCTTCCGATCCCTCTTTGAAACTTCTAAACTAAGGATTAGAAATCTTCAAAAGTAAAAAAGCACGATTATGATACAAAAATTAATGCACTAGTGCATTCGAATCCCCTTTTAAATCTTTTAAATTATAACCTTTATAAATATTCAAGGCACGTAACCGAGGTGTGAGTTTACATAGAAGTATAAAAAATAATATTGTCCCATAAAAGAGAGGAGTCAACAGTTTGGTTGTGGACGATTCAGGTATTCGCTCACTCCATACACAGAGTGGGTTGGCCAACAACACGTATTTTCACAACATCCAAACATCTTTCTTACCTCCAAAACCTCTAAAATTTGTGAAAAACAAGTCACAAAAACTCCTAAGGCAAACCCAAACAAGTTTAAAGATGAGCTGTATATTACTGGAAAGGCTAGGGCCATATATTTACAAGTTTGGGTCATCTAGTCAACAATTTCGAGCGCGGGTAATTAATACAACTTCCTTCATCATAACAATCTTTGGTTTTGCACAAATTGGAAGTTAATTGGAGTATTAGGTAAGAATAAGATCAAATATTTCGAAATCAAAATCTTTATGTTTCCATTATATGGGACAAAATTCTGTTCCTAGTTTAGAAGTCAGATAAATAATAACTTAGGGGATTTGATGAGGGAATTGAGAGCAGTCCTTCATTTTGGCTCTTTGCTCCTTTGCCTCAAAAGACTTCACATCTTTTGAGCCTTATATTTTTTCTCTATCTTCTGGAATTCTTTAGAAATTGTATTTTTAGCCTCTGTATAGGGCATTGCCAGAAAAAAATGTATTTCAGGATGGCACTGGAAACACTTATCGTTATAATTTCTCTGTTTGATAGTTTTTAGTAGTTTTTACTTTGATTTTTTTCTTTTTCTTTGGTTTCTCATTCTTTAGAGAATATGTAATCCTCTTTTTATGTAATTTGTTTAGTTTAATTTTGTTCATCTATCAAAAAATAAATAAATATACATATACAAGTAAATAAAAATAAAACATGTCACCTTCTCCAATATTAGACGATAAAGTTGCCAGGAGGTACAGACTAGTAAAGAAGTTGATTAGTCTAAGGATTTTTATCTGTCCATCATAAGCTGTGACAAATGATCAAAACTAGACCAATAATCTAAAATGTATATCCAAAGCTATGAGTAAGGGATAAAGGGATGAAATTTGTAGGATCCAGAATCTAAAAATGTGATAACTAGCAAAGGTGCGGTGCCTGAAGCCATAAACATTATAGGGTAAAATTGCACAGGATGACTTGTGAGAGAAGAATCCAAAGTGCAGAGTTTGATGGACTACCACACTGCTTACAAAAGCTCTACATGTAGGATATTTCTCAAGTGACGATGAGCAACAAACACCTCCAAATGCAGGTAATCATCTGCTGAATCTGAATTACACAGGATCGCTCCAAATGGACCAAATGTACTATAAATTCTTCCACCACAACTATCCTCTACAAAGGAACAATCATGATGGTGTGATTTCCTTTGCCCTAGTGACAATTAGTAGAATTCCTTATTTCTTTCATAAAGTCACCACTAACTCTAAAAAAGCAAAGTAGGATGAAGCTATGAGAGAATAGGTGGAGTCTGTTTCACTGAAACTCTCTACATGAAAGAACAACTATACAAAAAGAAGGGATGAGCCTCAAAAAAGGAATGTCACAGACAGAAAGAAGATTAGTGGCCAAAGGATACTCACACAAGGAAGAAATTACTATAATGAGGTTTCTCTCCAATTGTGAGGCTCAATCATATTATTACTAGCTCTAACAACTCCATATGCACCGAAGTTTGAGCAATTAGTCCTTTTATGTTCCTCCATAGTGATTTGGAAGAATTGGGCAGGTTAATGAAGCAACTATGGGGTCTCAAGGAGCTTGGAAAAGAAGAGCATGAAACAAGCTTAGAAAATCTCTGTATGGAATAAAGAAGTGCCCAGTGATGGATCAAAGGTTTGACTCTTACTTGATGTGCAATGGCTTCTTTGAATGTGAGAATGATTGTCCAGTTCAATTAAAATCATTAGAAGAGGGCATATATATTTGTTGGATATTGTACATGAAAGATACGTTGATTTATGCTAAGCATAAACTGAATGTAAACCACCAAAGGTCCTGCCAAAAGGATCCTTGGGATGTAAATATACAGAAACAAAATTTGGAAAAACCTTTGGGTTGCTCAGAATATGTGCATTTCAGCCTAGATAGAGGCATACCAGTTGTTACCTTTTGCTGAATCATTTCAACCTGTCTAGAAAGCAATGTCCAAAGACAAAGGATAAGAGAGAGGAAATATCAAATGTTTTCCATGCTGATGTTGTAGGATGTTTGATGTATGCAATTGTACATACCATGGAGGATCTAGCATGTTCACTTGGCATGGTTAACAATTTATTGGCAAACCTAAGGAATACTTGCAAGCTATCGAGTGGGCTCTTTAGATACTTGACCTGAGACATCTATCTAATGATGACATTGGATTTGGCACAAACATTAGGCAATTTCAACCACAGGATCTGTGGATGCCACATGGGCGGATCTAGAGTCTAGTGAAGGCAGACTTAAGTGTTCACAAAATGTACATTCAGAAAAATAGGTTCAAAAATGTTTGCATATATCTTACAGTTAGCACCTTTATTTTCATCTTAATTGCCAATTAATAAGACAATAAATGAAAGTTGAGAAGTTTATCACATAGAAATTATAACCTATAACTTGATATGTGAAATCATAGAATTAATATGATTCAAAATTATCAAAAACTATAGCAAAATATTGTACATGACTAAGACTTCAAAGATGCACTTGTACTTAACTCAACTAAGCCTTAATCCCAACAACTTAAGAGTCAGATGTATAAAAATGCACATATATAATATATAAACTACAACTTATATCACCCTTTCTAATTAGAATAATTAAAATAAAAAATACCATATTATTTATAATTTATGTTATATAAACTAAGTGAGTAAGTGATGTGAGATTTGTGCAACTGGTTAATCTCAAGTTATGTAGTCATATTTTAAAATAGGATATCATAGTCATACACCACTTTTTCTAATTACTAACATTTTCACCAGGTACAAGAAACATGTTTGCTCTTTAAAAAAAATTAAAAAAATTAAAAAAAAAACCAAAAAAAAAAAAAAAAGAACAGAGATAGAGAGAGAGAGAGAGTTACGTTGATGACTATAAATTTAATCTACAAATAAGTTTAATTTACAATTTAGCCAAAACAAATCTTACAAAGAAATCTTAACTTAGGAGAATATTATAATTTTAGTTAATGTAATAAAATTGGAAATGATCATTGAGATCCAAGAACAAGAACTTTAAAAGTTAAAAATCCAAGTTCTATATCAGATTAGCTAAACTTGTGACTTTATCAAAATTAAATTAAAATTGTAGTGAGGGCAATTGTCCCCATTTGACCCACTGTAAACCCATCCATGGATAGTGATTCCGCAGCAAGTCTACCACATACTATGTCTTTGCATGAGCAAAGAACTACAAGTTGGAGATCAGCATTTGTACTACCCTCGTTAAGGCAGAGTACATAACAGAGACCAAGGCTCTGGAAAGAAGCATAATGGCAAAAGGGATTAGCTTAAATTATTGGATCTAATCTAAGTTTTCAGCTATGCTGAGAAATACCCTGCTAGAGCAGGGAGGGAAAAATTCACAAGATCAGCAGGTTGATCACTTGAGGAACATGCACAAATATATCGACAAAGTCTCATCTCTTGGAGAAGTTCAAACATTGTCTATACTTACTCCATGTTCTAGATATTGATTCAAAATTTCCGCAAGTTATAGTAAATGCATTAATGTGAGGTTGTTTATCCAAGGAGGTATATATATGCCAAGGTGGAAATTGTTGGTTTGTACTTGAAAGCTAATTAAGGGTGCCTCATGCATATTTGCGCATGCAGACTATTTTTAGGTTTTCTTGTTCGAACTATCAGCAGGTTGAACACCCTAAATTGCAACACACTAGTGGGGCACAAATTCACAAATCAAAGGGGTAAATGCAAAGCAGTATGAAGGAAAAAGAATAGCAAAGCAAAAGCAAGCAAACCTTATTCAAGTTAATCATCAATGGCAAACACAAAAGCATGAAATTTCGGAGAAAAAAATGAAAATGGGAAGACCTTGATCATCTCCTCGTGAATGCCGACGTGAGAATAGGATTGAAAATAGGCCATGTCGAAGTCTGTGCAAGGACGGGACTCGGGAGTTGAAACCCTAGCAGAAGAACTGGAAGGAGAAGCTCCATTGTTAGACTCACGATGCCTTCCTCTTCTCTTCTGTCGATGCTGATACATGTGACCGTTACTGTGCTCTGAACTCGGCAACATCGTAATATTCTGCACCGTCCGTCGGAAACCCTCTTTCTCCGTTTACTCTGACTGTAGTTTAGAAGGGAGCGCCGATTATAAACGGCGGTTTAGCCTTGTTGTTTGCCAACGTCTGAGCTTCCGTACTAAGAGTCGGCTCCCAAATTCTTTACTTTTACTTTTTCTTTCTTCCTGCTTTCCATTTTTTCTAATTTGATTAAAATTATTAATCTAAACCATAATTAAAGTCTGTGACATATTAATCTCCTTTTTTAGTGCAATATGGGCCAAAATAATTAATACTAGAGCTTCAGATACATTTGACTTTTAAATATAACTCCTTTTTATTAAATATAAATAATTTCATTGAAATAAAATAAACACAATATTAATTCTTTTAAATAACAATAAATATAAATTATATTTATATGTGCACAATGATACAAATAGCAAATAAGAAATAAAAAACAATATTAAGATTCCATACACAGAGGAAGTGAAGATTTAATCGATGATATCCAAGGTACCCAATTGTAATTTTTTGAATACATAATGCATACAATATTAATCTTTTAATCTGGCCATCAATATAAGTAATGTATGCTTTATTATTTTTAGAATATGAAAATAATAAATAAGAAATAATAATAAGATTCCATAATAACAGAGGAAATGAAGATTTTTGTTGGCTATTCAAGGTATCAAACTATAATTTCATTAATACATGATGAATATTATTCTAATCTTTTGATTTAGCGATAAACATAAATAATATGCATTTCTATGATGCATATAATATCGTGATAATAAATAAAAAACAATATCAAGATTCCACAAAAAAAAAAAAATGAAGGTTCCATCTATTTAGACATGCCCATGAGGCCAAATTGGCTCGAGTCGATGGTTATGGGCCAAAAATAATGGTTTTGGTTTGTTGGTCTCGTATATTCAGGCTAGTTTTAATTGTACCATCCAAGTGATTTTGGGTCAGTTCCAATTTTTTTTTTTTTTGTGTACACAAAATCATATTTTGATTAATTTGGTTTGAGACTTACAGTAATTTATTTAAGGGACTACTCTCTTAGCGTAGTCTTTTTCATTCCTAAAACTCGAACCTGAAATCTTAGTTAAAGAATCTAACACTACATTCTATTAGATCAACTATCCGTTAGTAGTTCCAAGTTGGTTTTGATCTCAAACTAGCATGACTTCTTTTTTTTCCTCATATCACAATTGAGAAAAAAAATAAATAATGCAAATAAAATAAGATGATATTTTACTTCATTTATTTTTTAAATAAAATTAAATAAGGTTTACATAACTTTTTCCCCAAACTCAAACATTATTGGAATTATAAGCTTTTAAACCTCATTTTGTCATGATGCTAGTGTTAAACTTGCCTTTCAAAATATCTTGTCCCTAAATATAAAAACTTCGGAATAATATTTATAAGACACCTTTACTTTTCCCCCCTTTGAATGTTTATTGATATGCTCGACATAAAGATCAAAATATAAACCAAACATTTGAGATTGAGAGTGAAATGAAAATGAAAGTAGAGAATGATGTATTTGATATTAATTTTTCATTAATTTTTTTTTATCCAAAAGACTATGTATCTTATTTCTCAGTGTGAAGATAAAGTTTAATTTAATTATTAAAATAAATAAACAATTTTACATATTTTTAATGCTTATATAGGGTCAAATAGTTTAATACGTGTGACTTATGTATATGATCTGGTTAACAATGCATACAAAATGTATGCATCGTGAGTAATCAACAAAAAGTTAATAGTTCATAAGTGATTAATAAATTTGGACACTTTATTATTTATATATTATAGCTTGCGAGTTTTATAATACTTAGAAATGATTTACCTTAATCATCAAATAGAGTTCATGTTTATTTGAGTTCAATTGTAGATAGTGTAGGAGTTAGTATTGAAGAAAATCTATAAAGTAATTTTCTACAATATAGTATGATTCTATAACCGTATGTAATTTACGTGCTTTTAATTTTAATTGTATGTGAATAAATTTATGAAATTATGCCTATATATTTTGGTGTATTATGAGTAAAATCTTTTATAAATCAAGATATTCAAACATTGGATATTTGATATTAGTTAGCTAGAACATGCATACATGTCATTATATAAAAATTCGTTCTCTTGAATCGTTATAATTTAATAATATGATTTTGTATTGTATCAGATTTAGTTAAAATTTATCAAGTTTCATCGGTGAATGTAAGACAAATTGAATATTCTAAATATCCTCTAATTTAGATAGAGAGAGCTAGATTATTAAATAATTGAGGTGGTAATAGTATATTTATTATATATTTTTTGTCTGGCCTTAATTACAATAATTACATAGAGAGATAGTATATAGAAATACATATAGGTCAATAACAAAATAATATTTATTTATTTATTGACTTCTATAAACAATACATTATTTGTTTTGAACTACAACTCTAATTATTTTGTAAAATTAATTAATTAATTAAAATAATTTTAATACTACTACTAGATTAATGAATTGTGTTATAATTATTTTGAAATCAATATAATTTTTTTTTTTGTATAACCAATTGATATCCGGAACTATATTCTACGTAATCTGGTTCGAGCGTTATTAGATTTAATTAAAGGGAGGTCTTCTAATATAATCTTTTTCTATTAGCAAGTTTTGAATCTAAGACATGATTAAAGGATTTAATATTTTTATCTATTAAACCGACCGCCACTTAGTGAAATCAAGATAAATATGTTTTAAATCTCTTTTTCTATCCTAGAAATTCAATTGATATTTATTAATTACTGATATAGAATTATTTTGGTGTTAGGTCAATTAGAAATGAATAATAACATAGAGAGAGAATAATAAGGGTTAGTTTTTAATTTCAGAAAAATTATAACCAGTTTAGAATTTTTAATATATTCATCATAAATTTTAATTTTGAAATTATTTATCTTATTTTCTAAATGTGAAAATTATTTTCTCTTATTTTATAATTTCAAGATTCTAGGTAGAAATTTTCAAATGTGTTTTATATATTTTGAAATTGCTAAGCCCTAAAAAACAAATTAACTATATATAATTATTTATTTAGTTTTAATCTCTCTCTCTCTCTCTATTTATTTTTTTGGTACAAACGATAAGAGTGAGGGAGGCACCTCGAGCCCCAGTCAAGATGTAACTCTGCTATCTAACCCACTCTGTGCCCTATAAATCATTGATGATCATCTCAACCACATCTGAGGGAGGAGAGCTCAACTCAAACTCTTGGATTTGCTCCTTGCCCCATGTTAGCTAGCTTATCCATGCATTGTCTAGCTGCTCTAAAAATGTGCTTAAGAGAGATAACATTCACTTCTTCCATACATCTCCTACACTCTTGCACCAAGATCTCTAGGGGTGGTTTGAATCAACTCCCTTGCTCAAAGCCTTAGCTAGGAATAATGAATTAGTCTCCACCTTTATATTTCTCAGGTTTTTCTTCTATGCTATGTTCAGCCCCTCTCTTAACCCCCACGGCTCGTCATCTCAATGTTTACATTTCCTATGTTAATAAAAAAACCATGCAACCATCCTCCCTTGTTGTCTCTAAAGAGCCTTCCTGCACTAGCTTTGCCAATTCTAATGTTGATAGCTCCATCTATATTGAGCTTGATCAGCTTTTCTTGTGGGTATGTGCAACTTTCTCTCCTTGTTCTCTTGGTCCGTTGCCTCTATTCTAAAGTTCTTCCACAATCATTAGCGATACTCAATGCTAAGTTGGCCAAGGTATGAGGATGACTTTGCTTTCCTTGATGGACAATCCCCCACCTTTATTGACAAATAAGGTTTTGATGATGATCAAATTAAAAGAAATTTTAGTGGGAAAATACGCTATGGAATTAACGAGAAATAATATGAAAACTGTGTTAAATATAATCTACGAACAACAAACTGAAGAAACCCAAATGGCTGACTGTAACACCGGACACGTCCGGATTTTTGATATGTATTCCGAGTGGCTTATTTAAATTTTTATATAATTTTTTTGTAGAATGGAGGAAAAATAGTTAAAGTTAATATAAGTGTAAATTTCTGCTCTTTGAGTCATCTGAAAAACCCTTGTAGATATTTGATCGATAGTTTCTGAATTTTAAAGTTTTTGATCGGTAAGGCTATCAATTAATTGAGTATTCGGTGATCAGCAATTAGTGGGATTTGACTCTAGTAAATGACTTTACCCGTTCGGTGAGGTGTTAGTGTGTAGTGAACAAATCCCTTCAAATTTTGATTTTTCTGATCGATAGCCGATAGTCACCGTTGCTTAGTGATTTATTGCCCTCTCGGAGTAAAGTAAAGTTACAGAATTGCTTGTCTGTTGTGAAATTGAGTTGACAAGTCATTTTTCATAATTTTTATAATTTTATATATATCCATCAGTACACCCAATATTTTTATACTGTTCGATATATTATATTTTACTTACATCTTTGATGGTAAATTTTTGTACCGATTGGTGAATGTCAAATTTTAGAAATCTTATCGGTAGTCATTTTTAAGATAGTTGTTTGGTACTGTAGTAATTTACCGATAGACTTTTAAATTTTATCTCTCGGTATAACCGTTCACTTGTCTTAAACTGTCGGTAATTGTCTATCGGTAATTGTCTTTTTAAATTTTCTAACGACAAAGGTTCCATTGTTGTTGGTCAAGACTTTATTGAAATCCTATCGGTATCCATATCCAACATTTTTTTTTTCAATGTCTCGTCTGGTCAACTTTTCAAATTTTATGTCCGGTTGAATTTCAATGAGAGAATGTTTTACCTTCAATTTATTATTCTATTATATTTTACTTCATTTTAATTTAATTTAACTGAATTTTATTTTATTTTATTTTATTTTTCTTGTCAGTCTTGATTAGTAATGTCCTTCGTATTGATTTTGAAATAACCGATCAGTAACGAAATTGTGAAACTTCTCCGATTGAATATTTAAATTTTTCCATCAGTAGTTTCTATCGGCATATTCATAAATTTATTCCGTCAGTTATTTATTCCATCATTATTTGCATCCATCGGTAAGACCTTGACAAGGTCCAAAAGAGATCTTTACCACTAAGGCATTCAAACACTTCAATTACATTATGCTTTATTTATTATTTATATTATGTTCTAAAAATTTATATATTTGTATTTTTAAATGAATTATATTTACACTTTCAATTTTCTCAACCCATCGGTAAGCACATTGTCTTCAGCTAAACCCAACTCTCAATACTTAACCTATAATGTTAACTTTCCCAAAACCAAAGAGGACATAATTGGGTAATTATGTAATTTGAGCATAAACAAAGGCTAATTAGCAAGTATGCGAAATGGGTTGAGAATAAGAGAACAGAAGTGAGGTGAGATTCCAGAAGATTCACGGAACCCATTATCACTTTTCTCTCTAAACCATTTTCTCTTCTCTCCCTAAACTCCATCGATCCACTAGCAAATCCAAAATTCAAGGTTTCAGATTTTCATCTAACACTTCAAAATCAAATTCTAGCCTTGAATATCGAAAAACCTCAAGAATCTAAATGCTGTCACAGGGAAGAGTAAAATGCTAGGGTTTTGTGTAACCCGAACGGGAAAGGATTTTTGGAGAAAAGAATTAAGGTATTAATATTTTTCTATTCCATCTTTTAGTCCATTTATTTAGAAGTTCACTTGGATTTGGAAAATACTTAGTCACCGATAGTGAGAAGAAAACTAGGGTTGAATGATTGGGGTCTCTGGGTTTCACTTGGAAAATAAATATTAATATTTTTATTTCTTGAAAAATGTCTCTTAGGAGCCGAACGAACTGATCGTGGCAAGGCTATTGCTATTGAGGAATCTGGGAGTGACTACCCTCCCGAACATAGTGAGTGGACGGACTGTTGTGCTTGAATGAGAAAAATGATTTTTATAAATTCTTTTATAAATGATTTTTAAATGATTTTCTGAAATTATTTGTATTTGTGAAATGTCCTAAAAATGTAAGTTAAATTCATTTGCATCAACTATATTTGTGATTAAATACGTGCCACTGTTACTGGAAATTGCATTTATGAATATTGTGTTATGGTTTGGTAACCATTTGTTGAATTATGGCACACTGGAAATATTTGGATGATTGTGAAATGGAGGTGCTGGTGATGGTAAATGACTATAGTCATTCCTCCCACGGAGCAACCCGACGGGGTGACGTGGTTGAGGGTTTGATTAGTAAGGGAGGTAGACACGACCTCCTGCGTCCCCATCGTACTATCCATATAGCACCCCGGGGAGGTACGAGTCAACGCCAAGAAATGGAGAATTAGTGTTTTGAAAGGAAATGATTGAAAACCCCTTGGCGGGTTTCCATTCACGTTTGGCCAAACATTGGGCGTGAGTGTTTTCTTTAGGGAGACCTCATGATTTTGGAAAGTATGAAATTGTTGATGCATTTCTTCTATTATAATCTGAATTGTTTGATGCTACTTATGAATTGTTTTGCTAGAAACTATTACTTTGGCATTCCCACACTTACCACTCATTTATTGTCACAACATGTCATCGTACTCCACTCACTGAGTATTTTATACCCACTCATCTTTTCTTATCTTTTTAGAGGAAATGTAGATATAGCAGCAGCCCCTCTTTGTTAGATAGATCCAGCTGAGGAAAAGCTATCAGGATTTTTGTTGGTATTGGCTCTCTCTCTAGTTGCAAAGCCTTAAGGCTTGTAGATAGACCCATCGGAGGGCATGTCTTTTGACAGTGAAAACTTTATTTTTGGAAATGATGTTTGAAAACCCAATCGTTGTATATTTTACATATATATATTTTCCTTAAATGGAACTTTTGTGAAAGGTGCTAAATGTTTGATGTTTTGGTTTCCTTGAATTGAGTGAGAATATTTCTTTAGCCTTGCGGGGTATTGGGGTATGTGCTGGTGATTGTACGTATTCCTAGATCACGCGGCGGTTGTCACGTGCTCAGACTGCGGGTCGGGACGTGGCACTGACAATATGAACTATAGTGGTCAACTATATGCATGCGCGGTCAACCGCAAAGGTCATGCGGCCAACCGCATGAGCAGCGCGACCAACCGCATGTGCCAAAGGCACACGACACAATCAGTCGTGCGCATTGCATGGTCGACAGCGTGCGCCAAGTGCACACGGGCTGTCATCCATGCACCCAACACAGTAGACCACGTGTGCACATGCACATGGATAGTTAACCACGGACACAGCACAGTCAGCCAAGTACACAGTGCGGTCAGCCATGCATATAGCGCGGTTAATCATGAACATGCACAATGCATAAAGGCGGCAAATTACAAGTGCTCTAAAGTGCTCAAGAAACCAACCACATGTGCTTAAGTTGTATGAGTGGTCAACCACGAGCGCACAAGTGCACTCAAGCCGTCAGCCACTTAGTATACAAGGCAAGCAAGCAGTGCTCAAACGGTCAATGGCTGAGCATGAGTGGCTAACCTGATATGCTTACACAGCCGACTGTAAATCTAAATAGCTAATCTGTTCTACTCATTCAGTCGATCAATAATTCAAATAATCAACTGCCAAATCATATAAGAAGCAAAATGCTTCTTTGATCGACCGAATTAAATCAAAGGCCGACCAAAACTCTTTATCACTCTAGAATTCAGCCAATATTGGTCAACCACTTATTCAAAGACGGTTTAACAAAGAAACAATATGGACATTATAAATATTTATTGACTGTTTTAAAACTGATGACATGGACCAATCAAATTCTTTATTTTTGAATTCAAAGTTAACATGTTGTATTGTTTTGAAAATCTCTTAAGACAAGATTTGCTTGATGGAAAGAAGTAAAGAGTTATTTTAAGTACGATAATAGGAAAAAGCATTAAATGAGAAGCAGCCGAAGACATTAATCGAGGAAGGTGAATAGCATTTAATTCTAAATGTTCAAATTCACCTACCACTCAATGGCATTCTTTAAGAGAGCTTTAAATACCAAAATAATGAAGAATAGGGTAAGGAAAAACAGTAATGAAAAACAATTGTTGTAAATGAAACACGATCTTATTAGACACTCTTACTCTGTAACTTGAGAACACACCCAATTAAACTCCTTTTTTATTCTCTTTGTGTGATTTCAGTAACAGAACATTAATGTCTTTTCATCTGAGCAATAGCCTATGCTTTAAGCTCAATTTTGTTACATCTAAGTATTAATCCATACTTTGTAATATCTCCCTATATCTTAAAGGAGTCTGAAGATCGTATGGATTCACAATCTTGGTTTTAAGAGAGGAAGTACTTCGAGAAGAAATACTTGTAAGATTTCACTTGCACCCATGAAACAAATGGGCTATAAAGGTTTCATTTTGCACCAATGAAACAAGTGGATTGTACCATTCAGAGAAATAGTGAAAATCCAGGGGGTTGTTTGGGAGTGGACATATATCGGGTTGGTGGAACCACTATAAAACTCTTGTGTTTGATCTTTTTTTTACCTTCAGTTTGCTTAATTTTGTTTCTTTAGTTTTACTGAGTTGAAAATCGTAAAAAATCAAAAAACAACTATTCATCCCTCTAGTTGTTTTATAAACTTGACTTCTAGATAGCCTATATTATAAGCATGAATACCAGGTCACCCTTCCCATTGCTCATCTTATAACCTTTTGTACCCCAACAACCAGATTGTCCCTCCAGAGCTGTGGGTTCCCTTCAATTTTTTTATCTGCCAATAGTCAGATGCTCCTTGTATGCTTGCAAAACATGCTCCATGATCTCTTCATCCTCTTTGCAAATTCAACAAGTCTCGTTTTTGATGTTCCTCCTCTTCTTCTCAGCATTAGTAATGATTTTGCCTAAAGCTACCAACCAAAATATCATCTTAACCCTTTTTGGCCATTTTGCTTTTCAAATCCATGTCCACTCATCTTTTCTAACTCTTTGCAGATTGCTTTCTTTCCTCTACAGCCAATAGGCTGAGACAATAGAGAACTTTCCAATATGAAGTCTCACTCCAATAAGTGGTGTCTACACTTTTTTCACCTCTAAGAATCATGGCGTCTCTATCTCCTCCATTTTTTTCCCTCAAAAGAAGTTCAACTAGCTCTACAATCTTCCACCTACCCTCATCATCTATAAAATACCCCACTTTAATGTCCTTAGCACACAAGTTCTATGGGATTAGAGCACGCTCTATAACCTCATCCTCTCTACCCATCTATCTTGCCAAAAGTTGATATCTCTGCCATCCCCAATCCTCTATTTCAATCCTTTCTCTAGGCACTCCCTGCTATTTAGGATTCCTCCCCACACTGTACAGCTACCACCCTTCTTTTAGTACTCTAACAAATCCCTTCCTTTTAGATACTTGTTCTGTAAAATCTCACACCAGAGTGCCTTTGCTCCCCTTTCTAACCTCCATGTCAACTTTACAAGTAGTGTTGTATTACATGCTCTAATCATTCTCAACCTCAAGCCTCCATCTATTTTTGGGGTAAAAAATCTATCCCAGTTGACCAAATGCACCTTCCTACTCTCCTTAAAGCTACCCATAGGGATTCTTTCTTTATATTATCCAATTTCTTACATAATTCACTAGAGACCCAAGTAGATTGCATGGCGTATAAAGAAATTATGGTTATGATAGATTAAATTAAAGTTCTTTTGCCTACAGTACTTAACATCCTAGACTTCCAACCGCTCAGCTTGCTTTGGACCTTTTCCACCACTTGCAGATGGTAGTTCTTCCCCACCCTACCATGGATAACTGAAACTCCTAAGTACATCCCCAAATCAATTGTGAGGGAAAGCTTGCTACAAGCCACTACGGAATTCTTAATAGATATCAGTGCATTAGGAGAAATCTATAACTTAGATTTAGAAGGATTAACACTCAAACCACTTTTTTTTATGAAAATTCCTTTAAACAGCTCAACATATTACCAAGATTTAAATTCTCTACCTCTGCAAAGAATAAGTAAGAAATGTTGCCCTTCCTTGTAACTTTTATAGCTTTCCAAAGATCATATAAGCAAATCTTTCTATGACCAATATGAATAGATAATGGAAGAGGGGGTCCCCTTCCCTTAAACCTTGATTAGTTTTTATTGGGGTCAAGGTTTCATTGCTCCATATAATGGATGTCTTACCATTTGTGATTGCAAATATAATCAATTTGACCATCTGGATAGACAAGTTTATATCCACCAAAATCCTTGCCAAGTAATCCTATTTTAAATTGTTGTAAGCTTTCTGAAGATCTGTTTTAAGGATCGTGCTTGGTCTTTTACCTTTCGAATGTATTATGGTGTTGACTATTTCTTGTGAAACCATTATATTTCTAGCATTCCCCTACCTAGAAGAAAGCTATTTTTATGGGCTCTGACCATATTTTACAACAAAGGTTTTAGCCTTAGGATAATGATGAAGATTTTGTATGAAATGTTCAAGAGATAGATTAGTTTGAAGTTTGCTATGCTCTCTGGTTTGTTTGCTTTTTGGAATCAGGATTATATGAGTTTTGGCAAGTTTTGGGTAGAAGTACCCATCCCTAAGTGCATTATTAACAAAACAACATAGATTACATTTAAATGTTTCCTAGAATTTATGAAAGAAATTGGCTGCACTCCACCAGCCCTGAATTTTTCATCCCCTTCAAGGAAAAAACTACTCTTTTTGACCTCATCGTCCTCTACAGGCTTGACTAGCTATACATGATTCTCTATTCTAATTTTTTGTCCCAACAAAAAGGTCAGCAAAGTACTTAATGACATGATCTTTGAGCTTTTCCTCTTCTGTACACCACTCACCCTCAATCTTTAGAGTTGTTATTCTATTCGAGTTCATTCTAAGCTTGGTTGTGACAGGGAAGAATCATGTGTTCCTGTCTCCCTCGATGAACCACTTGATTCTAGACTTTTCGTACAAAAAAATTCTTTTAGCTCTAAGACTTGGTGGTCCTCCTCAAGCAGGTGTTACTCTAAATTCTACTAAGAACTTAAATGCATATACCTTTGAGAATTTTGAATAACTCTCAATCTTACCTTGAAAGCCCTTTTGCGATGGAAAATATTACCAAACACCATCTCACTCCATATTTTTACTTCCTCAGTTGCTTTTTAAATCACCTGAGGTTGGGCCTCCTCTGCAGATGTCTATATCTCCTCAAACACTCCCTTAAAGTTTGGATGAGTCAACGAGGCTACTTCATATCTAAAAGCCCTCTTTTCATTTTCTGGGGGCTTTGATAGACTGGTATTTAGCAACATTAGACAATAATCCCCATGCAGCCTAGTCAAATTAAGGACTCTCAGCTCAGGAAATGACATTTTGGCTATTATTGTCCCTAGAACTCTATCTAATTTTTGCTACAAAATCACTTTGGCTTGATATTTTTTCTGGTCCAAGTGAATTTAGGCCCCCACACCTCTATATCCAAAAGATTATATCTTCTCTACTAGCCCCTGGCTTCTCTTTCAAACTAGAGTCTTAGTGTTACTTGTCTCTTTCACCCCTGTTATGTTATTGAAGTCTCCCATTACAAACCATGGGTCCAACATGCTATCTGTAGTTTTAGTCAGGCTTTTCTAGTAATCCTCCCTGGCTTCCATGCGCAGTCGGACATACAAACATGCATAAACCATTAGGCCTCCTCATCTTCTATTTTTATGTGAATTAATTGGTCAGTGTGGCTGAGCACCCTAAGATTTATCTTGCATGAGTTTCATATAAGCCATAGACCATCTCTGAAACCTTTTGAAGGCACCACAAACTCTTCATCTAGGCCACAATTTTTCATAAACCTTAAAAACTGATTTTTACTTATCTTTATTTTGAGGAGACATACAATCTCTAGATTCTGATTCTTCATTATCTCTCTACAAGCTCTCCTAAAACTACTACTCTGTACTCCTTTGCAGTTTTGAGTGATGATCTTCTTATTTATTTTAATAATTGGATTAAAGTGAAATGTGAGCATGAAGTCTCTGATCTCCTATAGGTCTATGTCCATACCCTCCTTGTTACTTCTTTCCTCAACTAATGTTTCTCTACAATCTCTATCACACTCTATCCTCTTCTCTTCCTACCCGAAATTTGAAAATAATTCTCCATCTTCCATTACTATTAAATTTAAACATCTCAGACCCTTGCTAGACTCTCCTGGGTTACATGCCCTTTCCACCTAAACTTCTTAGGTTCTTTCTGAACCCTTTTTAATCTATTGTAATAGGTCTTCCCCTATGATGGACAACCCTTTTACTTTACTAATGGGCATAGACATTTTAAAAACACTCCATTAACACTAATTAGGCTAGTTCCCTCACAACCCATTCTCATTTCCACAGCCTACACACTTAAATTCATGAATTTTCTAAAACTTCTTCCCGTATATTTCTCTGCTCCCAAACTCCTTTCTGCGTGCTTCTCTCCATCCCTATTTTTTCTCTCTTAGTGATAGCCTCTATCCCTTCTTAATGTCCTCCTTTCTTAACAACATCCCTATAATTTCGCTATTTTTTCCTCTTAACTTTTCAGTCTTAGCCCCTTGTTTAGACTCTGCCTTACTTTGTTCATCTAGCTTTTACTCCTAATGTGTCATTGACCTTGCCTAAACTGGCAAGTGGTTAAATTGCATCCCACTTTCTTCTCTTTTTCTCTTGTGTTGCTAATTTTGGAAAGTTTTTGTCTTCTAGCGATGATCATCTATTGCTCCAGCCCTTCACCATGTTCTATTGCTCCCATTGCCTTGTTTGGGTTGCTGCTCTATTGGGAAGCGGAGGCCAGCATCTTTTCCACACTTAGTAAATTCCTTTTTGTGTTATTGCTCATATCCTGGCAATTTTCTAAATGATGTCCCACTTTTTCACACCCAAAGCATATTACATATAAATCTTCATTTTTAATCCTCTGTATTCTTTTTCTAATCTTAATCCTTGAAACCAAGACCTTGTCTAATTCAATCTTCACACAAATTCTTACATATTTTCCCCTCAAAGCGTTTGTTGTGTTTGCAATCAATTTTTATAGGCTTGCTTATTTTTCCCTAATTTCAAGAAGTATTTCTTTACTGAAAAATTCAATCGGTAGTTGGGGAAGTCTCACCCATACAACAGTTAACTTGATATTTTCATTTTGGGGGAGAGAACCAAGGTTTCCACTTCTTTACCATGAGGTAATGGTCGTGTATGAGTTATGGTCCTTCAATCAAAGCATGATAGTAATCTTGCTTGTTTGAGAATCTTCCCCCTCGATCAAGTAATTTCAAACTGCCTTCTAGCCTCCATATGAATGTCTTTTATGAGTATTAACTGGTACCCAATGTCCTTCCCCAGTAGCTTAATAATCAAAGACTATCTCTGAGGTTTCCATAGGTTCCCTAATTCCTTGTTGGACATTTACACCACTGATTTTTTTTCCTATCTACATTTCCATCTCTTCGTCTTCTTCCTCCATCAGATCTCCCTTCTCTTCAGACTCATCCTTGTACATTTTTTCTCTATCCTGTTATCATCGCTTCTTCTCCCTAGCAATATGTCCTTAAATGATACTTTTCTTTGATTCCCACCATTGTCGTTGCTAGCTTTCACTTTTTTGTTGCTCCTCTGAAGATAATCTTCCTCTTTCGATGTGATCCCTACCCCATCTTTGCTATACGTTGAAGTCCATTGTGAATACATGTTTTTATAGTATGTTGAGGCTATGTCTATTAGTCTCTATTTCAAAATTTAAACATCAAGTTAATTAAAGGGATAAATAATCTTAAACGCACTTAGTTTCTATTTTATTTTTTTATCAGGATCTGTCCACGTTGAGAAAAAATTCATAAAACATACGTACAATATATGAAAATTTTTCTGGATGTTATTTTCAGTGTATAAAAACTACAAGGGAAAAAGAAAACTGAAAAAAGAAAATTATATTGATCTTTCATATTCCCACCTCTTTTTTCTTTGTAAATAGATATTACATAAAATGAAATTTGAGTTTAATGGACTAGTTTTTGTAATATATTGAATGTGCTATTATAGTTTTATTTACTTCTGTTGGTATTAGGAGTTTTGATGATTAGCAAATTAATATGCTTAATGTTAATAACAATTAGGAAGAATTTGAAAGAGTTAAGATAGAAAAATTTAAATCCAAAACCCTTATGACAATAAGCGAACAAACATGTTGACACGACCTTCGGACAGGTCAGCATAAAGAACAATGTTGAACAACACCTCTAGTCTAACATATAAGGAAGCATGTCAATATTATGTTTTAGACATGTCGACACAAAGGACAATGTCGAATAGAACCTTTAGATCATTCGACTTGCCAGCACTTAGAAAATTTCTCAAAAGAAAGAGAACACATAGGGACACATGTCGACACCACCTTGTAGACAAGTTGACACACAGCTCAGAACACTAGACATACTACGAAGTTATCGACCCGAAATATCAGATGTCAACACATTTTTTAGAAATCAAAAGAAACACTAGACATGCTATCGGATGTCGACATGAACCTTAGAAAGTAGTGTCCGACATATAACTTAGATCATTCAATACTCCTGATGTCGACACAAGCAAATCAGGATATCGACACATGAACATAGAACACATAAAAGACTTGATGTCGACACGAGACTTTATAATGTCGACACTCATAGAATGTACAAAAGACCAAATGTCGACACAAACATATTATGATATTGACACATGATTTAGAACAAACACTAAACTCATAGAGGACATGTGGACATAAACATATCGTGATGTCGACACACGCCTTAGAATGGACATAGAATATAAAAGACTGGATGTCAACATATGACTTTATGATGTCAACTCGCACTTTAGAACAGACACGGAATGCATAGGGGATCATGTCGACACAAGCCAATCAAGATGTTAACACATGAACCAAGATATTCATGCTATTAGATGTTGACACAAAAACATTAATGTGTCAACATGAGTAATGGGAATTTGTCAACTTAGTGTATCAAATAGCAAATCAAACTTACTCAACATATGAGTGTTTATCATTGCTAACCATATCGACATAAGAAAGTAACAATATCAACACTAGAATTTCAATGGTCATTTCTGAACAAAAGCTAATGAGTTGGTGAAAAATTTAATGCGGATTATCATTCAAAATTGATATTAACTCCTTAAGAGTTTAAGTTAAGTGCAAAATGTTATTATCTCACTAATCACTAACGTAAAGCACAATTAATTATTTACCTATGAAGTCTAACATCTTTTATGCAATAAAAGCAAATGATTTGATTGGTCAGTAAATCTGAGAGAAGCAAAAGGAAATGAAAAGAACAGAGCAATGGGCAAATGTATTTAATGAGACAGATAAAGAGCATTTATGAGCAACGTTAAAAATTGACCTACCAATTCAATGACTCTTTTCAAGTCTCAAATAAAAATGATGAAGTTAAAAAGGAAAAGTGTTGATAGTTGTGCGATTGAATGCATATACAACAAACATATTAAAAGCTCTATCTTCTGAAATTACACCCTCTATTTTCAACTTCAATTATACTTTCTGTGTGCAATCTTTTGCAAGCTCGATTTTGTTACATCTGAGGATTGCAGTCTCATTCTCCTTTAACTTCTTTTATTTCATGTACTAAGAGTTAAAAAAACTGTTGAAGGATTCACAGTCTGGGATTTAGAGAGAGAATCAACCTAGGTTAGGTTGGGAAGTCAGTTTGGGATAAAAACACTGTAATAGGTTTAACTTGAATCTCAAATCAAGTTTATACTATTTGAAAAAATAGTGAAAAATCCAACATGATGTTTGGGAGTAGATGCATGCCAAGTTAGTGATACCACTATAAAATTTGTGTTTCTTGTCTTTTATCTTTGTTTGTTATCTTACCTTCTGTTATTGTCCTTTTACAAACTATAAAAACCTGTAAAATCACTTAAAAATTATCATACAATTTATTCACCATCCTTCAGATTATTTTACAACTTCCCTTAAGAAAAATAAGTTAATTTATTTTAGTTAAAAAATTAGAGAATTTAATGTTAAGTAATTAATATTATTCTATTTTAGTTTTGACATTTTGGAATTTATTATATTGATATTCTTATTATAACTTATTGACATATTTTATTTGTTTTATAGTCTTTGTGTTTTCATTTAATAAAAAGTAAAAAACTGAAAGCTTTTTTTTTTCATATACTTTCAAATAATAAAAAGGTATTTCAAAGAATTTTAAATATTTAAAAAACATAAAAATTAAATTCTAAATATGTTGTAAAAAAATTAATTTTTTTCCAAAAAAAACATAGCCTGCCAATGGAAAGGCAGAGGTAGAAACAAAGTGCTGTAGTTGCCATAGAGCAAAAAAGAAGTAAGGGAGAGAGGGAGAGAGAGAGAGAGAGAGAGAGAGAGAGATAATTAGGTGGGGATTTTAGCTGCTTCGATTAAGTGAGGAAAGGTTTCGCTAATCCTAAAAGTTATATTTAGTTGAAAAGGGTTTGCATTATGGCATGCAATCCACAAAACATTAGGATTTATTTATGAGATTATTTATTGTTAATTACTTGGTCCTATGATTTGCATTTCAAACCACAAAATATTTTCCCGAGAACAATTAATTCAATTGCTCATTATTTACAACCTTTTCGAGGAAGGATTTTAATTAGGATGAGATAAAAAATAGATTAAGAAGAGGAGAGAGAGAAGATATAAGGAGTAGTTAGAATTGATCAAGAGAAAGAGAGATCCAATCAAGAAATAAGATAGAATAGAGATAGTATTAAGGAACACAAAGGTTATTTCACTATGGCAAAACAATCATTTGGCTAAAAACAAGCACTGTTTTGAAAATTTTACTTAACCACCAAAAGGTTTTGGAGGTTATTTCCCTTAATATTAGATTTAGATTCAAATTGATATTGATATTATTGTTTTAAATTGAGTCACATAAATGTTGAAATCAATTTTCTAGAAATTAATTTCAAATAGCAAATTTTGAAACATAACAAAAAGGGAGAAAAAATGGGTTTGAAGTTTTGAAGTCGATTAGTCAAAAATCAAATTCAAATTATTTAAATCGAATTTGCTCTATCATTTTATCGACTTCAATGAGAACGAATATAAAAAAACCCTAACCCCTCTCAAGCTCCATTTGAGCTCCATTTCAATAGGCAATTTTTTTTTTCCTTTTTCTGCCAGAAGAAATTTTTTAATTTGATCTGATTACTATATGCACGATAGGAAATTCAAGGTACTTGTTGATGGGGCTCTAAGAATTTTTGTTTTTATTGTGATGATATAGAAAACAAATATGAGTGATAATTGGGTTAGGTTGTTGCTTCATTGGGGCGGCAAAATTATAAGAGGATCAAATGGATTTGAGTATGATATAACCCCCAAAAAGGACATCGTGGTTGATAACAAAATTAGATAGCAAACAGTTAATACAACTTTTGTATCAGAAAAATTGGAATTGATTATAGGTAGTTCAGGTTAAAAGTCACATATAGATACCCTTATGGGGGACACACATAATCATTTAGTTATAGCCTTGTACCAATGGATGGTGATGACTTATTGCTTGAAGTGTTATCAATCCCAAAAATATTTTCCATGGTTGAAGGCCGTTGGCCTATTCTTAGACCAGGAGCCTATTCCAGATATACCTGGAGGGCCACCTCACATGGGTTGTTCAAATGGGGTCAAAGAGAATCCATTATTCATCCCAAAGACCTCATTTGGGAACTCAAAAATTTTTTGTTCCGGAAACAAGATTGTGGTGGTGAGACCAATGTTGGGACATACATACAATTTATAAATGAGACAATCAGAAGTGGGCTCATTGTTGGGACACACACACAATTTATGAATGAGGTAAATGGGAACTGGGATCATTGGAGTTGACTAGGCTCAATCTCGGACATTTTTACCATATGATGTTATATTGTCTCCATCCAACTATAGTGATATGCTCTATCATGTAAACAACACTGGGTAACCCAGTAGCAGCAGACACAACACTAATCCTTTAGAGGTATTCATTGATGTTGAATATGCAGATTTAAGGTGTGATGGTGATCATATGGGTGAAGATGACTGTATTGTCGAAGGCAATAGGGAGGGGGCTAAAATTCCATTATTATCTGATATGGGTGAAGACGATTGTATGGTTGATGATTTCAATGACTATGACTAACCTACTTGGAAAAATGATCACACATCGGTTCTAGAGATTGGCATGGAGTTTAAAACAAAGGAGGGGGCTCAACACACTATCAAATGCTAGATGATATGAGAATATAGATTCTACAGAGTTCACGTGAGTATGCCAACTTCCTAGTTTGTGCGGTGTTTCTTTTATATCGACAAAAACTGTTTGTGGCATGTGCTGGTACAACTAAAAAAGTCATGGTTTCTTTGAGATCACAAAAATATAACTGTGGTGGATCACCCAAATCTTGACTCGCACATGACTGGTCAATTGAATAGGAACCATGTGAAAAAGAATGTGTTGTACAAGGAGTGTGATGTCATCAAGAAAGTGAGAGCTTATGGTGTAAATTTACCCTTCAAAAAGGCTTAGATGGGATAACAGAAAGCAATTGAGCTTGTATACGAGAATTGGAAGACTTTGACACACTATTGCCCTAATTCATGGCCACTCTGCAAGCAACCAATTCTCAAATTGTGGTCGATTAGAGGTGTACTTGGTCATAGAGTATTCCACTTAGTGTTCTTCGTATCCAAACCATATATTAACAGTTTCAAGCACTTAAGTCTATAATCAGTAATGAAAGAGCATTTTAGTATAACAGGTATAGAGAGAAGATTCTTATTACAGTCGGGTCCAATACAGCAAATCACATACTTCCACTAGCTTTTGTTGTTGTGGATGAGGAGAATTTTGTGAACTGGTTTTATTCTTGTATAATTTGAGAGTGTACGAGTGTTATGAGATTTGTATCATATTTGATAGGGCACCCAAAATATTGTGAACTATTGAGAGGAATCGCAATTTCCAACCACCACTAGTTTACCATAGAATTTGTTTATGGCACTTGAAAGCAAATTTTAGCCACAATTCAAAAATATGTCATTAACGGAGCGAATGTTGCTACCGTAGCCCACCAAGTTAGAAAATTTGATGTAGTGATGAAAAAGATTAAAGAATTGAGTGAGCCTGCACACAAAAGCTTGATAAAAATTTTGCTTGAAAAGTGGACTTTAAGTTACAATGGTTGGCAATGATGAGACAATATGACAACGAATAGATTAAAGTTATTTAATGAGGTTCTTAAAGGGGCTAGAAAGTTGCCAATAACTAAGTGTGTTTGAGCAATCTTGTACCATGTGGTGGCTTGTTTTAATAAATTTCGAAATAAAGCAGAAACCTGCACATAGGATGACAAGATATGACCAACAGTTGTAAAGGATAAATTGTTAAGAAATGATCACAAATTCAAATACCATCGCATCACTGCTTTCAATAGGGTTGTAGAGGAGTAAGATGTTACCACCAGAGTTCACAGGAGCAAAGGTGGGCATGAGCACAAAGTCGTTAAAAATGAATGTTTCTATAAATGTGGTAAGTATATAATATTTAAACTCTCGTACTCCCATATTTGGAAGGTTTGCAAAAATATGGGATGAGATTTTGTTAAATTTTTAGACAAATTTCACATTTTACAATTCATGGTGCTTGTGTCAGACAATTTCATCCTTTGGCACATAAACACTATTAGCCTTCGAGTCCGTTTCACTTGATAGTAAATGTTTCACATTTCAACCATCAGCTTGGGAGACCTCGAAACATCCGGATTAGAAATGGGATGGCCAGATGAAGAACCTAGTATTGCAAGGCCTGCAGCAAATATGAATATAACCATAACAATTGTTCAAAAATGGAGCACTTGAGAGAAAGGGTCCACTTAACTAATAAATTGTCATGTTCTTTTTTTTTTTTTCACTTAAATTGTGAAATTCATAAGGATTGTAATGCTAAAACTTCAGAATCTTAAAATTATTATGATTGTTATGTACTTTTTTACTTGTGAGAGAGAGACTTGTTTGTTTTAAGATTGTCAATGTCATTTTTGTTAAACTTGTTATGATTGTTATGATTATTACATACTTGCTCGTTTCTATTTTATACATAAGTTGTGAATCACAAAAACACATGTTTGTTTCATTTATTAACTTATTTAATGTTTACACCATTCTTATTTACATTTGAGATTGACATATGAAACTGTATGTAACAATACATTGTATTAATGATGAACAGTCACAATTATCAATACAGAGTCACATTCGGGTTCACGTGACCTTAGCGTATTGCACATGTAGGCTACACTTTAATTTGAGATTGTCTAGGAGAGTAGTAGCGATATCCCATTGGATATTTGATAATCAGATCATGGATTTTGATCTACATGGCCACTCAATGTTCAAGTATAGCATGTTTTGTTATGGGTTGGTTTTTACGGTGTATACAGGTGTGGTTGTATTCAGTTTAATAATTCATTTATTACGGCATTGGTCGAAAGATGGAGATAAAGAGATACACACATTCCATCTATTGATGGGTGAGGTTACGATTACGTTACAAGATGTTGAAATCCAGGGATTATTTGTTGATGGAGAGCCAATGACCAGGTGACCCGCATGACATGGGGCCTTTGCTTGAACCCCAGCTAACATGAGTCATGGCTCAATAAAGCCAAAGGAGTGCACTGGGATATGAGACATTTGGTTTGAGCAGCAATTAAGGAAATGTTAGAAGGGGTCTAGAGGAACTTTTCTAAGGTTGAACCAAGAATGGTCAGAAGAAATCAAGGTTTGAGGACTAAGTATGCATGTGATAGCTCGGGAGGGCCAAGAGGGTGCATTGGGCTAGGAGGCATTTAGCCCAAGCAATGAATGGGGAATTGGCAGGAGGCTAGGCAGACTCTTTCAAGAAGGAACCGAGCAAAGTTGAGGGAAGACCACGGCCTAATAGCAAAGTGTGCACGTGGCATGGTGCATACACCATGGTGGCTCGATAGGAGCCAAGGAAGGCATTGGCTCGAGTAAAGCGATTCTTCTTTACAGAAGGTTCAAGACATTGACGTTTTCGGACATAAAGTAAGTGATGTATAAAGTTAATTAGCCACAAAGTAAAGCCAACTCTAAGGATCCCATGATAAGGCATGGTGACATGGCGGCTGGGCTATCCAAGCATGTTTGCATAAGCAATTCAAAGTGCAGAGTGGAGGCATTGATGCAAGAACATATTGAGGACGTGGGAAGACCATTTCCTCCATGATCAAGGCCAACTATCACATAATGCCTGGAGTGGACATTGCATGGCTCACGAATTAGGGTTTGTGGGGCAATTGGAGAATGTGAAGGCTCCACTCATGCCACTCACCCTGAAATGGTCTGAAGACATGCATACTAGTGTTCTAATGTGATTCATAGCAGTTATGACTGTTAACTGCACGGTGGCTCTATAAATTAAGAGCTAGGGCAAAGCAATCAACCAAATGGGGTAAACAAGAGAGCACAACATGTGAGCAGTCTATGAGCCATAAGTAGAACCTAGGGTTAGGGTTTTAACTCAGGGGAGTTTTTAATATACTCGTGCACTACTAGCAAGTAGGGTTGTTAACTGTACTATGGCTTTAGAGATTAAAAGCTAACCTAAGCATTCGAGCAAGATATGAGCAATCGAATGCATAGAGAACTTTGAGTGTGGGCAATTTGTGAGCCACGAGCCAGAACCTAGGGTTAGGGTTTCAAACTTAGGGGAGTTAGTATTCTGCTTGTGCAATTGTCCTTGTAATTGTGTGTAAAGCAATAAAACAAGGTTGGGAAAGGTTCCCATAAAGTTATGAGCATTGTTCCTTCATTGCCTTCGTGGGTTTAGAGAGAAAAAAGAGAGAACAATGAGTAAAGAGAGTGGGACATGCAATTGCTGAGCTGGTGCAGAGTACTAGTCTATATCACTTGGGGAAAAAAATTTTGTAAGCAGAAGTTGTCTGATAATAGTTTGTATCAAAGCAAAGGTTACTCTTTCATGGCTACTTTAAACACGTGATAGGTTGTCATGAATGGAAGATGCTCTTAGCTTGCCTGAGGTTCTTCTTGAAATCTCTTTGATTTATTGAGTAGAGTAGCTGGTTGCACAATGTTTGGGCTTGTGGCTACAGTGGACCCACTTGGCACGAGGCTTGGACTGTAGCATCATCATCTACAGAACCTAGTCTCTTTCTCAATGAAATGGCATTGGAAAAACTCAAGAAAATGGATGAGGGATTTAGCATTTTAAGGTGTTCAGTCCTAGAGGTTCATGACTCAATGACAAGCCCTTCTTGGGTGAAAGTGCCCAAGCCAAAAGCATTTCATGGGGTTAGGTTTACGAAGGAGTTAGAAAACTTTCTTTGGGACATTGAGCGGTACTTCAAAGATGCTCGAATCCTAGAGAAAGAGCAGGTCATGGATTGCAAGATGACCTCAATTAAAGCAAGCCACCAATTTCATCATGGCTGGCCTTGAAGAAGAAGTTGAAGCAGCAATTCCTTCCCTACAACAGAGCATGGATTGAAAGGGAGGTCTTGAAGAGGTTGAGACATACCAGCACAGTCTGGGAGTATATGAAAGACTTCAACTAAGTGATGCTGGATATTCACAACATGTTGGAGGAGGACAAACTCTTCAACTTCATGTCGAGGCTGCAACCTTGGGCCCAAGTTGAGTTGAGGAGGCAAGGATTGAAGGGCTTCCTTCGACTATTGCTACTGCAAATGGTTTGATGAACTTCAAGATCATAGCACCTATTTCCAATACCAAATTGAGCTAAAAGAAAAAGGGCCAAGGAAAGGGCAATTGGAAGGAGGACAAAGGGAGTTCCAAAAGCAATGGAGGCTTTCAAAACTAGGCTAAAGACAAGTCAAAAGGATGGTCCACACCTTGTTAGGGAGTGTCCAAAGCGACAGAAGCTGTCATCTTTGGTGGGGGAGGACCAAGGAGATAGGATAGATCTAGATGAGTCAGCTCAGGTAAATCCATTGCAATTGGCTAATGCTATAAGGGGAGAAGCCTATAGATTCCTCATGTATGTTCAGATCACTTTAAATAGCACGGTTGCACTGGCCATGGTGGATATGACCACCACATACAATTTTGTAACCGAAAGGGAGATATCGAGGTTTGGACTAGTCACAAGGAGTCCAAGCTGTTTTAAAACTACAAATGTTGAATCTATATCGGTGCATGGATTAACAAGGAGTGCTGATCGTAAAGTTGGTGCATGGCATAACAATTGTCACTTCATGGAAGTCCACTTGGATGACTTTGACGTGGTGTTGGGGCTAGAGTTCTTGGGCAAGCCAAGGTAATGCCTGCACCACACCAACAACGGATGTTCATCATGGAGGATAGGGTACCATGCTTTGTACCAATAGTAGACCTTGTAAAGGTGGAGGAAGAAGGGCCTTCCAATTCGATCTCAACCCTACAAGTCAAGCAAGGGCTAAGGAAGGGGCAACCCACACACTTGGCTGCTATGGTGTAAGCTGAGGAGATGCATGCAGAGGAGGAGATACCTTAGTAGGTTGCTGAGATTTTGGGATAATCGTAACACTTGATAGACGTTGTAACCCTAGCCAGCACATGCCAAGGCCAAGATGCATGGGGCAATTTGGCAAAATCCATAGGAATAGAACTGGAAATGGGTAAAAGAGAGAACCTTTAAGGGTTATAAGGTGCACAAGTTAGGTTGGAGGGTAGTCCAACGTGATAATCCCAACACTTGGTATACTCTAAGACCCCATAGAGCACACATCAAGATCCCAGGGTAGGGGTCGAGAGTAGCACAAGACTAAGAACCAGGAGACAACTTGGTGTGTTCCATAGGGGTAAAGATGAAGGTGGGGATGAGAAGAACCATTTTTAGGATGGTTAGGAGCATAGATTTGGTTGGTGGATAGTCAGGGCCCGGGAGAATAGCACGCAAGCTAAGGCTAAGGTACTGTCAAATGGTTAACCGTTTTGTCGAGCAATTAAAGGGCAATTTGTGGCAGGTGAAGCCAGGTTTCTACATTCATTTGAGGCCTTTAGAAGATGACCTTTATAGATAAAAGAGCATACTTCATCAGAGGATGAAGGATTCTAGTTGAGATAACAAGAAACATGCGAGCTAAAGCTAGAGTAGATGCAAGGGGCTAGTGTTTGGGATAGCGTAGTTAGAGCAGTTTGGACTGGATTGTGACAGCAAATGGAGGCTCTTAGCATATGACTCCTACAAGGACAAAAGGAGTTAACTTCATCAGGAGATGGAGATTTTAGCTGGGAAAACAAAGCAGTACAAATGGCACGAGACGATACACATGCTATTATGCTTGTGATGCCAAGTCTAAGGGGCAAGGGTAACTTGGTGCAACCAAAGGAGTTTGGAACTTCTGATTGGGGCAAAATGCAAAATTTTTTAGGTGGAGCAGTAGGTAGACAAGGTGGCCTACAAGCTCAAGTTGTTAGATAAGATAGGGATACATCCTACCTTCCATATTAGCTTCATAAAACCATTTTATGGAGATGGTTTGGAGGAAAGTAGATTAGAATCTCACAACGTATCCTCCATGGTAAAGAAGTTGTTCGATAGGGAGGTTGGATAGGTTCTTTATCACAAGGTGATTAGGGATAGATGGGGCAACAGGAGGGTGGATTACTCGGTGACATGGAAAGGCCAACCACTTGAGGAAGCTATATGGGTAAAGGGCAAGGCATTATGGCAATTTAAAAAGCAAACTTAGGACCATTGGAAAAGGCATTCGACAAGGACATCAAATTCTTCTGGTAGGGGAGGAATATGACCCCATTACATGTGGCCTGTGCTGGAACCCTAACTAGCTTGAGCCATGGCTTGTTAGAGCTAAAGAGGTGTACCGGGTGAAGAGACATTTGGTCCAAGTAGCAATTGGGGAAATGTTATAAGGGGTATGGAGGAACTCTTCCAAGGTCGGCATGGTTGGAAGAAATCAAGGCTTGAGGACAAAGGGTGCATGTGATGGCTCGGGAGGGCCAAGAAGGTGCATCGGGCCAGGAGGCATTTGGCCCCAGCAACGAATGGGCAATTGACAGACGGAGGCTAGGGAGACTCTTTCAAGAAGAAACCAGACAAGGTTGAGGGAAGACCATGACTTGAGAGTAGAGTGTGCACATGGCACGGTGCATAGGTTATATTGGCTCGGTAGGAACCAAGGAAGGTATTGGCTTGAGCAAAGTGATTCATCTTTGCTCAAGGTTTAAGGTGCTAAAGTTTTAAGACATAAAGGAAGTGATGTCTAAAGCTAATTAGACAGCACAGCAAACCCAGCTCAGAGGACACCGTGACATGGCGATTGAGTTCTCCAAGCACGTTCGCATGAGCAATTCGAAATGCAGAGTGGAGGCATTGAGACAATAACATGCTAAGGATGTGGGAAGGCCATTTCCTCTATGATCAAGGCCAACTACAACATGATACCTGGAGTGGATGTTGCATGACCCACAAATTAGGGTTTGAGGGGCAAGTGGAGAATGCGAAGGCTCCACTCATGCTACTCACTCGGAGAAGGATTGAAGATGTGTATACTGGTATTCTAAAATGATTCCTAATAGTTAGGGTTGTTAATTGCACAATGGCTCTATAAATTAAGAGTTAGGGCAAAGTAATCAACCATAGGGGGTAAAGGGGAGAGCACAGACTATGAGCGATCAATAGGCCATGAGCAAAACCTAGGGTTAGGGTTTCAAACTTAAGGGAGTTTTGTAATCTGCTCATACATAGATTAAGAGTTAGCCTAAGCGTTCGAGCAAGCTATGAGGAATCGAATGCACAGAGAATTTTGAGTGCGAGTAATCTATAAGCCATGAGCCAGAACCTAGGGATAGGGTTTCAAACTTAGGGGAGTTTGTACTTTGTTCATGCAATTGTCCTTCTAATTGTATGTGAAGCAATAAAATGAGGTTGGGAAAGGGTTCCCATAATGCTGTTGCCTTTGTGGGTTTAGAAAGGGAGAGAGAGGAGTGAGCAAAGAGATGTGCAATTGCTGAGGCTGGTGCAGGGCACTAGTTTGCATCACTTGGGGCAAAAACTTTTATGAGCAGAAGTTGCCTCGGTGACACCGAGGCCGACATTTAGCATTCCATAACTGAGTGACAGGATATGTCTCAGCTTTATCGATTTCATTCCGAGACCAAAGAACTTTGATGGTGACCAACTCAAAACGAGGGCTATTACGATTGGTTTGGATTTACAGCCTCTACGCCCTGAGTTTGATGTGGCGATAGTCTTGTTCCATGCATGAGGATGTATTATGTAATTGTTGGGGAACATTATGGGTGAAAAATTCGGGTCGAAGGTGAAGCTAATGTATTTAGAGCTCCTATGAGACGTATTTGTAGTCGGTGAACTTAGTTGTGGCAATATTGTTTTGATTTCACTATGCAACACTTTATGTTAGGTTGTGTTAACAGAGTGAAGCGGATTGCTATACTTCTATAAGTGTCATAATTTATTTGAAAGCTACATTTTCGTGTACATACACTTTATCTGTATCCCCTAACTTCATTTTATTTCCATCAATGACCAACTTTGGGCATGAGAGATGTTGCCCATGTTTACTCCAATGAGATGCCATGTGGTTGATCCATATTGATTACTCCAAACTTGCTAAGCAGGTCTAGAGGATCATAGTAAATTATATTGACATATAACGAGACAGTTTTTATTATCAATTTTGTATCACTGCTTATTTACTTTGCAATATATGGAAACAGATGGGATGTTCTTCATACTTTTACTACTGTCAGACAATATGTTCTCTAGAGTTACTGTGATCAGCTAGACCACATGCAGGATGATGTGGTAAGTTACCTTACTATATGCATTTAATTGATCAAATCCTGTAAGAAATTGTATGTTTAGGAAACATATGCATGACTATCACACTGCAATTCATTGTCCCATTGAGTTCATTACTGTGATAAGCTAGACCACATGCAGGATGATGTGGTAAGTTACCTTACTATATGCATTTAATTGATCAAATCCTGTTAGAAATTGTACATTTAGGAAACATATGCATGACTATCACACTGCAATTCATTGTCCCATTGAGTTCATTACTATGTCATATTGAAATTTCATCGTCTCATTTTTAGTTTGTCTGAATGCCTTACACGAAGTGGGAGTTAGATGCATTGTTGGCTTATTGTCAATAGGGTCAGAATATTTAGCGAGCATCTTCCCTACTGATTTACTTTGAGGTTATCAAGTACCATTTCCCAGTGAAGGTTATGAGATAGTTTAGGGTCTAGCAGGGTGTACCGATCGATGTCTACATTGGTTTAGATTTGTATCGCATTGATCGTTGTGAGAGAGTGGGAAATGATTAGAGCATCATACATGTAGCCCATATACGTAGGTGGGAAGATCGTCGAGACTATATTGTTGATGGAGTTCTATTCTATGGTTAGGTTACGATAACCCATGACAACATGCCATGGTATTGCCGTATTACTAGTACATACGTTGGCAATCCGATGTATCGTTATCTAACTAGTTTTCGGTCAATGACATCAAAATTAGAGGTTCTTGTAAATCTAAATCACTTCCAACGATTATCTATTTAACATTATATTCATTGTAGGATCGACCACTCAAACACATTTACCACATTGTCAATAATATGCTTGCCTTCAATGCATCCGATTCTAGTACTACCCAGCTTAGAGATTTATCATCTTATATACTCGAAGTATTTAGTGAGGCTAGGACTGCAACCTTTGGACAGGTGAACCATGCCATCATCCATCCACATCTGGACAAGAGACTGTAGATAATGTGACAGAGATACCCATTGGCTCTTCATATTTAATAAATACTCCATATACACCCGTCATTGACCATGATACTAACGACACTTCACTCATAGTGCCTCCACATATAGTTGTGTACAACGACGTTGTAGTAGATTATCGTAAAACGTGTAATCAGACAAAGTCATACTCCCGACTTTCATGAGAATGCACAGTCATCTTACATGCAAGTCCTCGGCCCACTAGACATGAGTCTAGTAGAAATACTAGGGTTCCTCCTTGTGGCACTTAGGCTAGTATAGTGTAGGGAGATTATGGATGTATATGGCATTAGCATATAAGTCTTTATGTAATTTAATTGTGTATGTGTGTATATATATATATATATATGTATGTATATATTTGTATATACCAAGTTCGTCCAGCAAATTTTAATTGATTCAGTCTTCTTTTTGATTTTCTCTCACTGGAGTATTATATAATTGGTGTATTGTATATTTGATTTGGACAGAAAACTGTAAAATGACAAATTGAAATCTAAGTAAGCTAAGATCGATTTCTCTTCAGGCTATCTTTGTCATTTTTATTATTTTTTGAAATTTGAAAAAAATATAATTTTGAAGTTGATTTTCAGAAAAATGATTTCAAATTTCTATAACTCGAATAAAAATAATAATATCAATATCATTTTAAATCCTAAACTAAGCAGGTTTTTGGTGCCACTACACATCGACATGGTAACCGTCATTATCTGTAGTTGTTTTGTGAATCTGGTGGAGTGGAATATTCTCATCATAGAGGAATCATATATTTTATTCAGAGTTGTTTCCATCTACAAATTACTTGCACTTTTTTTTGAGGCAATCATCCCCATGGCATATTTCTTTTTTTTATTCACCTTTGTTACTCGCCATCTACCAAGTACCCCAGCTAGTCCTCCCCATAGCACTGCTTTGTTATTTGAGGCAGCACCCTTTTTGTACCCATGCTGTTTGAATTGAAAATGAATTGCATTAGCAGGCGATTCTCTTCTCTTTCCTATCTCCTCTCTCTTCTTTCCTCTCTCTCTCCCCCCCTCCGACAACTCTCTTTCTTTCTACTCTCCTCTCTCCAGCAATCTATAAATTAGGCCAAAGAAGACGAGAGAAGAGAGGGGAGAGAGGAGAGAGGAGAGATGAGAAAAAATGAGTGTCACCGAAGAAAGGAGAGATAAAGAAGAGAGTAGGAGTCGCGGGAGAATAGAGAGAGGAGAGATAAAAGTAACAGTTGTGGGAGGGTAGAGAGAGAGAGTACACGGAGAGGAGAGAAGAGAGATGAGAAAAGGGCGGGAGGGAGGGAGAGAGGATTAAACAACGGACAAGCACACGGGGGATTTCACCCTTTTCCCCTCGTATCAAAAATAAATAAATAAATGATTTTCGTCAAGACCAAATAGGATTTTTTAAGGGCCCGCGTTGTCAAAACATATAAGGGCCTCCTGTATCAGCTATGCACCAATTGAAGGATGGGTCCAACTTGATAAGAAAATTTATCAAGGCAGAGCCCAAGCGGTGCGGTTGGGGTGCCGAGACCTCGATAATGACCATAACCCAATTGCTTCATAATCTATGACTCGCACATAACAAATGGATCTCTCTTAAAACCAAATAGCTAAAACAATGAATTCCATGTGAAAAGGCCTCTCGCCTATCTCTAGTAATTTTTTTTTTTTTAGCTATATCGTATAGAGATACCCTACCGCCTATGGTACACATCTATAGTCTATTTGAATGAATGATACCTATACCTCTCTTGGTGGGGTACAAACAGGAAAAATCCTAAAGCAAGGAAATATAAAGCATGTCAGAAATGTTTGCCCTCAAGAAGTCCAACGACCAGCAGCTGTGTATCCATCTTCCAAACATATCAGAATTTATCATCCGGGATAGAAAATTATCAGAAGTAGGTCATCAGCCGCATGAATGATGGACATTATCACCAGGGGACAGCTGGATATAGAGTATCTTTAATAGGCTTAAACAGGAACTCGCCAGCAATGGCGTCATAAAAATTTACCTTTGTATCTGTGAAACCCTCCAAGTACCCGATGCAATCATGAGATCTCGTAAAAAGCCTTTTGACTTCTAAACAAATTCCTACAGCATCTGTACTCATGATATCATCATTATCAGTAACACAGAGGTTGTTAGATAAACAGACGAGTTTGAGATGATAAATTAAATTCATCAGGAAAAAAAGACTCCTCACCTAGGGCAAAGCTAGCGAAATTCATCATGGTAATCAAATTCATCTTCTTCATCATTGAAAATAGCATTATAAAATACGTATGGACTCTCGATCATCTCAGTCAAATTTAAACGCCCATCTTTATCTGTATCTGCCTGCACAATTATAATTTCAACATTCAAAATACAGCTTTTCTGCTACCTATGGAAAAGCAAATTTGCACGAATGAAAGGACTTCACTGAAGCAACCGACTCCAGAAAGGTTAATACAAGCTTCGGCATCAGCAAGTGTTAAAGTGCATGAACACAATGGTTGAAGCATTATTCTCATGCAGGAAGAAGAAACAGCAAATTCTGCTACATAAATTTCATTTGTGTATATGTTGCAGGGAGAGAGAGATAGAGAGAAGTTTACATCCTAATTTTTCAAACAAAGATATCTAACTATATTGGATAAAACGGAGTTTATCTTTCCTAACATGCACATTAAACCGTAACCAAGAGGAGAGATCCTCATATGCAGGAATCATCCAAAGAGGTTCCTAGGAAAGAAAAGGCATAAGTTTCACCCAAGTCAACAATCACCATACATATCAAACATGAAAGGTTGCCTAATAATTTCTCAAAAGATATAAGTCATGAATGTGAACAAGATGGATAAGATAATTAAACTGAAACTGAATTTTTCAATTTAGCCACCAACAACTCAACAGCAGGTGAGTGAATGGTAATTGTGATCCACTGCAACAGTGCAGTACAACATCATTAATACAGAATGGAGCTACAATTATGTAAAGAGTAGCCCATAGAAGAGTTGGCCAACAGAAGACTGACTGCTCTTCTTTGGAATCTGTCCCCAAATAAAAAATCACATGGAATTTGAGTGCATGCTTAACAATAATGGAGCAAAATTAAGTAAGATAAAGACCACATAAAATGTTTGCTTAGTGGAGAAACAACTTATTTGTAGTACTTAAAAATCTAGAAGAGTAATGAACCAAATATTAAGGCATGAAATAAGTGCAGCAAGCTGCTATTTCCAACTTACATTACCTTATAGACATGGACATGGAATACAACAGACCTTTTCTAAGGCACAACACAACCATGACATTGCAGTGGCCTGGAAATTGTTCCAAAAGTGTTTAGCAAGTGTGTGGTGCTGAAAAGAACAAAATCTTAGACGTGCCAATCTGTACATCCAACAGGTGAGATGTTGGACAAGTGTTGTGTCCAATGAGGTGTTGATTACTTGTACAACATTACTTCTTAACTTCTCATGCCTTCATAATGTAATACAAAATTGCAGAAGGGAACTATTTAACTAATCAAACATCAAATGAAAAGGTTTGGAAAAAGGGAAGGGAAGGGTAAAGAAACGAAAATTGGAAACATCTTTCATTATTCAATTGGAAAGGCACATGTGCTATTTGGATTACTCAGACGTGGGCAGGAAGGGAAAGCAATCAAGTAGCAAAAAATGCATTGTTGCTGTTGCCTCCCCCCACCCCCCCCCCAAAAAAAATAATAATAACAAAAGAAAACCAAAATAAAGAATTTTTCAAGAAGTTTGACTTAGTCTTGGTTTCAGGACACGAAAGCAAAACAAGCATATGCATTATCCACCCAACCCTTTGTAACTTTTTATTAAAATCCCTATCCATTCCACAGTTAGCCATTATAATCAGAAGGAAGGTATTTTCCATGAACAATTTAGCTTTTGCACGTGGTATCCACCTATGAGATTAGTTGTTTTTCAATGGTTAATACTTTATATAGCACCAGAGGCTGCATACTACAGCTGCAATAAATCAATGAAATTCACAATCTCAACATAAAAAATCCACAACCACAATCTCTACAAAAAGCACCATGAAGAAAATTATTGTTTTATGAGCAGAGCAACAGCACCAAAGCCTCTCTGTGTCCTCAAACCCTGACAATCCTTCATTTCACTTAACAGTACAAAACACTTACCAACACAGCTAACTATGTTTCAGACCCCATCCAAGCGATATGAACTAAAAAACAAAAGTAGAAATAATATAAAATCCCCCAAACATACGAGTCTAGGAGCAGCAAACAGGAAGCAAATGATCCACAGTTACAAAGTCGCTTTTAGTGTAGCATATTGATTAGAGAAAATTACATAGTAACAACATAAAATTTTGCCCCAATTTGAAATTAAGGACACCAACTTTCAGTTGTTCATTTAAGGATATTAGCTTCACCAATTAGTTCAATTTATTTATTTATGTTTTTAATGTAAAAGGCCATGTCGTGTCCACAGTGCTGTGGAGTTTAACCTCAACCAAAGATAGAGTTGGCAAAAGGACTTATTAAACCAAAAATAAGATGATAAAAAGTAAATCATTAAAGGTAAATTTAATTAAACAACCAAAAATGCCAAATAAGAGCAATTTCACTCAATCCAAGTGAGACCCATGAGCCATGACAGACTTAACACTGAGGATGGCGAAGCTCCTGCTCTGATTAATCCTCAACCTAGCCAATAATAAAAATGGAGAGTAGAAGCTCTCCAACTTAAGGTAGTGAAGATCACATTCATTTGTCTTGTTCCTCCTTGACTGGACAACAGACCGAATCCTCCTTTTCTCTTACAATTGCTAGGAGATCAGATTAGACTATCTTCCCATTCCTTATAAGCTAAAACCCTGAGATGTACCTACTTAATCCTCTCTGGTTTCTTCACAAGCCACGACTGCAGAGACCAGCCACCACATTCGTCATTCACTTCTTACTCCCAATAGCATATTTCACATGAAATACCAATGGGAAGAAATGTCTTTCTCCACCAGGAATCTTCAAAGTCAAGGTCCAAACAAAAATATATTAACCTCAAAGAAAAATCTTAATAAAAGCATACAATACACCAAGAGGTTCAAGACAGTGCTTAAAATTAAAGTCCCCATGCTGACGATGATAAGCCCTTCTTCCGACCTCCCCATTCTCTCCACTGACCACACCATCCCTAATAGTTTCATTTTGCTAAATCCCATAAGCATCCCCAAATAAATGGAAAGGTAAACCCCCAGACCTAAAGCCAAGAATGTTGGCTAACATTTCACCGGTATAACCAGCACTAACCAAGATGAACTCATTCCCAGACATATCCACCTTCAAACCAAAATTTCACACAAAGCACAGCAAGATATATTTGACACTACATCAACTTCCCTCAAAATTAATGGCATAGTCTACGAAAATAAGTGAAAACTCAAACAACCACCTGGGTTTCGCCTTCATCTAGACCCCCTTTTCCTTCCTGATTGCAACTTCTTCCCTCTTTAATAGCATTTTTTTGTTTACACTAATGTGGATTATAAAGGAAGGTGAGGGAGATATCTGAGGCCATAAGGAGAGTGAAATTGATGACGCATTTACCAAGATAAAAAGGGAAGAAGTGGAGACACAACCCTGAGTCAACTTCTTTATTTTCCCTTTAAACCATCCTCTCTGCTGCTTATAAAGATGTCCCAACAAATGTGATTCTACATACCTTGAGTTAGAATTCACCATTAGCTATCAATCAACACTACACAACTGGTGGGACTTACTGCCCCTCCACATTGTCATGTTGAGCCCATCCAATCACCCTGCCAACCACTAGTTGCAAGCTTCTTGCTAGGACTTCAAGCCATTCCCCCCAGAGTTATCATCAAAAAATGTTCCATATTAATTTTCCCTTTTTGAATGAACAAACTGAACACACAGATTCTTCACCAAAACTGTGCATTTATTTGACAAAAATTAAGGCTAGAATATTAATTTGAAACATAAGTTATATGGAGTAGGTTGGGCCATGTACACGGGCAGGGGAACTTAAACAGAGCCCCCCCCCCCCCAAAAAAAAAAAAAACCAAACCAAAAGGAAAAAACCCACATGCTGTCCCCAAAAAAATGTAACATCCTGTTATTCCCTAAAATCGAATCCATAACCAGGTCAAAGTGTTGAATAACAGCACCACTTAAGGCAGGACAATTAGGTTGGCCGTTGTTATGGGCTGCTTTGCCATCCCTACAACTATGACCAAGAATAGTTTGTGCTTCTACCTAATTGAAAGGGATATGAAAATAGTCATTCTATCACTCTACTTAAAGCAAAATGGATCAACCAATCAAAGATTACGCACCTCCATATTCATTTAACATTGTAAGCACATGTTCATGCATGAATTAGAGCAATATAAAGTCAGCTTCTTGTGACTAATACCTGAGATATGATATAATCCGCCTGTTGTTTTGCATAGTAGCGCTCTGATGGATGAAGTTTCCCAATTACGGGAAGAAGTTCCCCATCTGTCAAGTATCTGTGAAGGAGGAAAAAAAACTGTAAGCAAATAATACATGAAAATATCCAATAGATCCAACAAATGATTGATAAGGATGTTTTAATTAGTACCCATCACCATCTTTGTCAAGATCAGCGAAAAGTTTCTTGGCTGGAGCCTCTGTTGGATTATCAGAGTGGTGTGAAGAATTATAACCCTCTTCGTCATAGGTTCTTACCAAGTCAAACAGCCCATGGAAGAACTCTTTGAAACTAAGCTTGCCATCTTTGTCCGTGTCCCTTTCTCTACAAGAAGGTAAAAAAAAGCAAAAAACAGGTATAGCTAAGAAAAAAAAAGTTCTTATCATATGTAGGACTCTGAAGAATTAAAGAAATAATAGCAGATGCAGGCACACTTTTAATTCATAGGAAAGAAGAATTGAAAAAACTCCAATGAAGTGCACAGAACACACTTAGTGGACTAAACTGCTGTAGAAGCAGCAATTTGTGAATATGAAGATGATATGAATTGCAAACCCCCAACAACAACAACAACCACCAAGGCCTTCTATCTCAAAAATTTGAGGATGACCACGTGAGAGACAAATATGAATTGCAAACCCCCAAACCTAATTAATTTCCAAGCATGAGCAGAACTTTGAAGTAAGAAAACTTTGAACATATGACTTTTCCTTGAGTAGACATTCTGTTACAAGGAAGAAATTATTTATGCTCCCGCCGTCAACATTTTTTAAGAGCAGAAAAGCACAAAATACCACAAGTGGATGGAACCCTGGATACAAAAAGTTCCAGGTACAAGAAATTCTACAAAATCTGTAACACCTTGACATTGAAAAATGGGGACAAACAAAATAAAATAGAAGCCTAAGCCATCTATCTATCAAAAAGGAAAGGTTACTCTCCTCTGCACTACATAGGAATTCCTTCTATTAGGTAAAGAAAGAGAAGAGGCCAATAGCAGAACAGTGAATCTCACAGATATCCCAGTAGTAATAGCAACAAAAAGCTATGAGAGAGCAATAGTGTGAAAGACTATTCACCTTATTTCCTCCTGGCACAGCCATCGTAGTAGCTTTGGATTTGTGCTGTCAGCTGGGTGCAAAAAACTAGAAAATCAAGAAGAGTACAGATTAATTACAGAATTAGCCCAAATTTAGGACAAGCTACTACAGTGAAACACTTACTCATTGAACTCCGTTTTATTCAGTAGACCATCTCCATCTGCATCAGATGCATTGAAATGCTCCTCTTTCAACCAACCCATCTCATACCCAAAAGAATGATTTTCTGCCATGCAAAGTCAAATTATGAGCATAAATACTTAATGAGTAGCAACCATACTCCTTGTTGAAGCAATAAACTTGTATGATAACATAACCAAAACTTAGTAAAAACTAATATGTTAAAAATTGCTCAAATCAAGGTTCAGAATATATCCGTCTTTTTCGATTTAATACGAAAATATAACTAATAGAATATATCTAACTAACAAAGTGATCTCTATTTACTAACTCTCGATAGAAGTACTATGAGTTCCATTGTGCAGCCCTCAAGGGGATTCGTCTGAAAAGTGTGGATATATCTCTATGGTGTAAGTGTAAAAAGGAAAAAGGGAAATGGCAATAAAAGACGCAAGTCTCCACACCCAGAAAATACCCACACCAGCTCTTTTCTTCAAATATTTTAAACTAAGACTCTGTCATCTTGTTCGAATCCCTATACAAAATTTAATGTGTATTCACGTCTGGCGGCATTCCCCCCCCCCCCCAGCCCGAGCCCGGCCCGTTTTAAAGGGTCGAGCTTGGCTCATTTTAGAGCTGGGCCGAGCTCGAGCCCATTTTTTAGGCTCGTTTGAATTATGGGCCGAGCTTGGATATCATTGAGCTCGGCCCGTTAAAAAATCAAATATTATTTAAAACATCCAAGACCATATTTCTAAGTTGGCCCAACATACGATATTGTTGGAGAAGGTTTTCTAAATTCGAGATAAACCCAATTAAAGTTAGCCACTCTCATTTCCCAAGGCGAGAGAGAGAGAGAGAGAGAGAGAGGGAGTGCATTAATGGAACACTTTTTCTCTTTGTTTTCTTGGAGCACTTCCTCTGAGGGCACAACATCGATTGAACCTTCTTCAGTGGCAGATTTCTTTGCTGCCTTCTTGGACTTCTCCTTCTCTTTGTTGGATTCTTGCTTATTAAACCTCTGAGATTTTCTTTGCAAGTTTCGGCTTCCAGCATCTGAACCGGCCTTTGCATTAGGAGGACCTTTGTTCATCGATCCCCTGACCCTAGATGCTGGAGTTCTATTCTGGTACATCTTCACCTTTCTCTCTCTCTCTATCTCTCTCTCTCTCTCTAAAAGCCTTTCGTTTTCTCCTTGATGATAACAAACTCAAATTAGGGTTTCCCATTTCTTTTCAACTTTCTCAAAATATTTGCACAACTCAGATTTAGAAATCCAAAAGAAAGCATTGGTAATGGTGAAAAATCTCTCACTCCGTCTACCTCTTTCTCTCTCTAGCAAAAATGAAGGCGATGATGCTCAGATTCACTGGAGCAACTCTGAAGAAAATGAGCAGGTCCACTTCATCATCTCATCTTGTTCGCCGATCTTACTTTTCAGAGTCTCAACGGAGCACGAAATGGCTATTTTGGGATGGTGTTGCTGTTAATGTTAGCCACCTCAACACCCGATTTCTCTCTGGTTTTTTGAGTTTAAATCGGGTTCGAGCCTAGCTTGAAATGGGCTGCCCTCTTTGGGCGCCAGGCCCGAGCCCAAAAAAATTTCACCAGGCCGAGCCCAGGCTTTGCAAAGCCCGGCTCAAAAGGCTCAATTGCCAGGCCTATTCATGTCCTCTTTCTCAATCACTCTTCTTTTTTGACCACAAGATCTTTCTTCGTTTAATAACTGGTTGAGGATATTGCTATCAAATCCTTCAAAGGACAAACTTGCTATCATTCTCATCTCCACAATCCCCGAGGGAAATTTTTTCATTGCCTATAACAGTAAGATGGTCAGGGGCTGTTTTTAAAGGTGCCAAAGTGACGCATGCATGTTTTTGGCTAAAGGACAAGGCTCTAACATGTCTGCCTTCACAAATTATCAAGATTCAAATCCCAACCATTATTGAAACTGAATTTAGGTAATTTTTTCAGTATAACAATTTCAGAATTAAGAAGGATCTGCAAAACTTACACCAAGTGAAGTCCATGGGACTTCTTTTAAATCAGACACCCTTTCTATATTCAGGTAATAATTTAAAGTACTAGAGAACCAAATTAACGCATAGACAAGCTTAACTGCTCTAGGATTGAAGTTTTGTCTTACAGCCATGTTATTTAGACCTTCATGCATCAATTAGTGGCAACACAGGTTCATGTCAACTTACCAGTGTCAGAGACAGCTGGTGGTAAAGACCCTTAAGGTGGTATCAAAAAAGTCCCAGGATAAAATCTCACTCATACGAGGATTGGGGGGTTTATGGTTGGGCGGAGAGCAACCTTGATTGCTTGACTCAATCACCATTGGGAACCCCCCTCAAAAAACAAAAAAGGGCCTTCTCAACTTGCATGCAACTTTTGCTCTTGACCTCCTTTAGTTAACTGAGTGTCTGCATCACCAAGCCACTGTTCAAATCCTTTCAATCGGCCTAACCAGCATGTCCACTTTCTTCACTAACTAATAAGGACAAGAAGGAAAAATAAGTGATAAGCCAAGATCCCTCTATAAGCCACAAAGAGGTCTAGTTCACACATTTGCAAAGAACCTCTTAGCAAGAAATAGTAAGCTGCTTCTTTCATGTTTGGACAAAAATAAAAGATACTGCAAGGGTCATTTACCAAGGCCATCAACTCAGGTTCAAAACTGTCCACCAACTGTTCACAACTCATGCTGCAACCATAGAGGCATGATGTGCTTACCTCAGCCTCCTCTTGCATCCTGCCCAAATCACCTTCAAATGAAAAACTATAAACAAAATCCCATTCCCAGGAAAACCCCAAGCTGACTCCAAGTCAACTCGTCGACACAGACCTATCTAGACTGATAGTCACCTCCTTAGCAGGTTTGGACCATCCTAGGCGATCTTGCATTGCATCCAACATCTCTAGGTAAGAACTTCAAGCTGTGACAGTATTTCTTAATCTGATTGCCAATGAACTCCTCAAACAGGTTCAACTTTCTCAAGTGAATGCCACTAGGCCCTATTCAGAAAGATCAAAGACCAGATTATCAAAGGCTAATAATGACCACTAGGACCATGTTAACTGGGTTACAAATAAACCTTAAAAAGAATGGAAGAGTTTTACCAACAAACTGAAGGACATGATGGTGCTTCTACCTTTTATCATCAATATACTAATATGGGTTAAGCACTCCAAGAGACCTCTTGTCATAAAAATGGATGCTTCCTAGTGGATGATTTCTACTAGTGAGTCTCGCTACTCTCCTAAATAGAACTAGTATCATGAGAGGTGCATTTATTAAAAAAAAAAAATCTTCAAAATTGAGACAGGATTTTGTTTCATAATTTCTGTAATTACCCATATAGGAGAAAGGTGTATGCTAATAAGGAAGCTAGCTTTTTTTGGATGTAAAGTCTCTTACATATTACTGTTGGAAATGTAGAAAATTAATAGCGTGTGTCGGAAATAAGAGAGAGTTAATAAAGTTTTGGAACTTCTAGGGAATATGAGTAGTCATCATAGGAAATTTTCGTATTTTAATCATTAGGGTATTCTTTCTTGTATAAATAGATGTACGCAAAGTGCTAAGCAGTAAAGTAACCTTTCACCACTCTCTCTCTCTCTCAAGCATTTGAGTCATAAACAATTTAGTCTCCTTTTTGAACGGTTACTAAATGGAATACAGAGGGTTGATGGTTGATGGTTGATCATATGGAATCTGGTGTCATCACCTCCACCGCTTCTCCAAGTTGCCAAATTCCTTGTGAAACTCTCTGTGAAGGAAGATCTTGGACTAGGATATAATTCACAAACCAAAACCCATCTCCCCTCTCTTTCCCTATGTTGGATTTTATATTTCATGCATAGCGGAAGCAAGATAATTTTTGGAAATTAAATAGATCGGAATCCGGGTAAATACCTCAATGCGTTGGGTTTCCGAAAATTCATGAACCACAAAGACCCTTGAACAAAAATCGCAGTCGAGATGGTGATCACAAGATTAATTGAACCACCACCACGTGTTTATGGTACTTCAACCCTAGATCCAATGATCACAACGTCTAGAGAAATTTTCCTAATCGAAAATTTCTCAATTCAATACCCTCAATATTTTTCACTCTAGAAAAATATATTCTTCACATTATTTCCTTCTCTCTCATTAGGCAATTCTTAATTGCCATTATATGAAAACTCATGATCCATATTGGAGAGGTTAATCTCCATTAAAGAGAGAGAGAGATCCCTGATTCACATAGAGAGAGAATAGATCTATTAGAGGGGAGTGAGATAATGGTAACTACCCATTATCCCATAGTTTAACATTTAAATATTTTACTATGTAGTAAAAGCCCCTCATGGACATATTTACCAACATCTCTCACTTGCACATGGGGGCATTTTACATCTGTCACAAGAGCATAACTCATGTGATCTTTTACATCACCCTACTGGATCTTCATACAGTATTGGGTATCGTGCGATCGGCGAGTATACTTACAAGCAAAGACCTCTCGATGCACATATTAGGATGATCAAGAAGTTACCGTTAGTACCAAAGCTCGCCCGTCAAGCAATTACTCTCGAGCCACTTTCCTCATCGAAAGTGATCCCCAATTATTGTTCGACTGTTTATTCATTATTACGTTTGAATCCTAACATTGATAAACATAACAGGCTGGCCAGTGAGTACTATACAATGACATAATGTCAATTGGTTTTCCTTTTCCCAAACTCGAATCTATTAGCCCCAATTCAGCTACTTTTCTAGATCTACATGGACTATAGGTAAACAAACTAAAGTAGTAACACTAAACCAAAACTATTAGAAACAGCCGAAAGTAATAAGGGTATAATAGATTCCACCCAATGGATCTTAGATCTCACACAGTGGGAACAAAGATTTAAACCATATCAATGTCTCAAATAATACTCCCACTATCCCTGATCGCCTTATCACACGTGGTATGAAACACGTGTCACAGTGTTATTCTCTCATCTCTCATAAGGACATATGTCAGATTTCTCTAACACTATGTAGGTATAGGAATCAATCTACACATAAGACTATCTCAGAGATAAAATCATAAATCTCAGGTGATATGTAAGATCTCATACCTGACTACTTACAGGCAATATAGATGTGGGTGTGTCCATATTGGTCACATCGCACATAACATCATCCTGAACACGTATCAGAGCGACTTATGTTCTAGCAGGGCCACTCTCAAAATCTCTTACAACTAGAAACCGTCTCATCTCCGCTCACTCAAAGCTGGAGATGATCACTTGTATGAGAGAATCAATCACGCCTGCGTGACATATTTTATCACAACATATCACAGAATATATAACAATAAAACAAGTGTAATAAATAAGTGACTGAATCTTGCACACGTCATAAATATACAAAACAATAAGCATCATCAGTATGAAATGAGAAATGTCAAAATACATATAAATCCAATGATTCCTATATCTCATACATGAATCTCTCACAATGGGTTTGGTGAAGGGATCAACCACCATACTGTGTAAAAGTATACTTAATTATCACTCTACCGTTCTCGATGATGTCTCTCATAAAATGGTATTGAGTATCAGTGTATTTGGTCCCACTGTGATACTTAAGGTCTTGGGTGTGGTCAATGACGACTTGATTTTCACAATAAATCATCATTGACCTCCTACTATTTGCCACAATTCCTAAATCATCCAGAAATTTATGGAACCAAACAATCTCTTGAACTGCTGTTGAGCATACCACAAGCTCAAAATCTATCATAGATAGAGATACACATGTTTGCTTCTTGCTACTCCAAGATAGCAAAACCTGATATCAATTTGCATACATTCAGATCGTCACCCCAGTCGGCATCTTAATACCCAACGAGACGTAAATCACCTCCTCCATAACACAAGGAGAGGTTCGCAATTCTCTTGAAATATCTCAAAATTCTTTTCACTGCTTAGTGATCCCTTCTAGGATTCGATTGATACCTACTCACCAGATTAACTGCAAAACAAATGTCTGGATGTGTACGCAATATTGCATACATCAGACTACTCACTGCACTGGTATAAGAGATTCTACTCATCTCTCTTATCATTTTTTGAGTCTGAGGGCTCATGTTAAAACTTAAACTTTAACCTTTAGCAATAAGAGTATCTTTAGGATTGCAATCGTTTTTCGCGAAGCACTCGAGAACTCCCTTGATGTAGGACTCCTGTAAAAGTGCCAACATCTGTCTTAAACGATCCCTCTAGATCTTAACTCCGAGAAGGAACTGAGTCTCGCTCATGTCCTTTATATCAAAACTCGACAATAACCATATTTTAATGATGGTCATCAAATACTCTCTGTTATTCCCAATCAACAGAATGTCATCTACACATAAGAACAAGATCACAAAGGAGTCTATAGAAGTAATAGACAGATGCAATGATCCTACTTGATCATCACAAAACCATAAGATATCACATCTTCGTTAAATCTCAGGTATCACTGCTTGGATGACTGCTTATGGTCATACGTCGACTTCCGAAATCAACAAACCTTATCCTCGTGACCGACTAGAACGAACCCAGAGGATTGCTCCATACAGATCTCCTCATCCAAACTTCCACTTAGGAAAGCAAATTTAACGTTCGTCTGGTGTGACTCCAGATCCATATCCGCAATAATCGCTAAAAGTAAATGGATCGAGATAATCACGCTCATAGTCTAAGTGGAACCCTTGACTACCAAACGAGCCTTATACCTCTCCACCTATCCGTCAGCTTTTCTTTTGATTTTAAGAACTCACTTGCTCCCAACAGCCTTACTACTGTCAGGCAAATCAACTAGATCTCAGGTCCCGTTAATTCTCATCAACTCCTTCTCTCATCCATGGCCTTTGACCAATGGTCCTTCACAGAATCCTCAAGAGCCTCTAGGACCATTTAAGATTTCTCATCATCCTAAAGAGTCACAATGAGAGCCTCTTCCTCAATCGGGGAGCGACAGTTAGCTACGCGTCCTCGACTATTCTTACAAGGGAAAACCTTTTCACCTTTAGATGGATCACTCCCACTAAGACCATGATCCGTAATGGGTTCTTGGGTCCCGTTGCTAAACTCAACTAAACCACTAGACTTATCCATCTCACTGAAGGTAAAGTTCCAATCAATTTCGCCTCTCTTAGGGAAATCATTTTTAAGAAACGTGGCATCACGAGACTTAATCTCAATAATAGTGTTGTTCGTATGCTCACCTAGAACACATTCCCCTTGGAGTGTTCTTAGTATCTCATAAAGATACATTCCTTTTCTCACGGGCCTAACTTGTCGTGTGAATGCAAGAAATCGTGAATATACGCGACACAACCCCATAACCTCAAGTGGTTAAGGTCAGGCTGTCTCCTGATCCAAAGCTCATATAGGGTATTGACTGCAGACTTTGATGGAACACGGATGAGGACGTAGGGTGCAGTCAATAAAATATCTCCCCAATGGGATACGAGCAAATTTGTCTGCGTCATCATAGACCTCATCATTTCCGGCAGTCATATTCCTTTTCTCGGCTACTCTACTCAACTGAGTAATAGAAATAGTCAGTTGTTTCGTAATACCCTTCTTGAAACAGAACTCTTCAGACAAATAGTCGCGCCCTCAATCGATTCTGAAAGTCTCCATTCTTAAATTTAACTGATTCTCAACCTCGCTAACAACCTCGCTAACAACCTCCTGAAACATTTCAATGCCTCAGATTTCTGCAGAATCAGATAGACGTAACCGAAACGTGTATAATTGTCTATAAACGTAATAGAGTATACAACTCTATTTCGAGTTTTCACGTTCATAAGGCCACAGATGTCAGAGTGAACAAACTACAATGGAGTCCCAACTCTCATTACATTATCTAATAGTTTCCTTGTAGCTTTGTCATCTAGACAAAACTGGTTAACGAATATTACAGACCATTTACTACTAACTGATTCATCCTCTTTCACCCTACGAGGATAACAAAAAATACCATTAAAAGGAATCACGTTCAGTGCATATAGTTCATCATGGACTGAATCAGGACAAATCAAAAAATTATCGTAATGAATAAAAACTATAAAGTTTCCAAATTAACAGAGTATATCTTAGGCTGACATCAAGTTCCGTCGAATATCCAGAGCGTAAAGAACGTACAAAGTCTGACCACTTTGCAACTCCAACTTACAAGTGTCATTCCCTCTGATATTGACAAATGCTCCATTCCCCACGTAAATCCTCCAACTTGAGGACTCACTCAGCGAAACTCTATATATACACGCTCCTGTCTCGAGCTACGTGATCGGTGGCTCCTGATTCTACAATCCACGAAGGAAAGAAGTCAGTGAGCATCTTAAACCACGTAAAGAAGAAAGATAGTTTCCGCTCATCATACTTAAGAGCGAAATGACCAAATTTACTACAAATGTAACACTACACCTTACTCTTATCCAACTCCTTTCTGTGCTTTAATACTTTGTTGTCGGATTTGTCAGATGGTTTCTTCTTACCTGAATCGAGTTTTTTTTTCTCAAGCTTACGCCATTCGTGTTTGATGCCATGAGAGTCCTTACTCGATTCTACTGCATAAGCACGCTCCTACTCGATCTCACAATGCCTATTCATATCGGCAAAAATACAAATACCCTCGTCGTGTGTGAAATAGGTTTTCATGATCTTTCGTGAATCAGGTAAAGACTGAATTGCACCCAATACTTGAAAACACATCCGAAATAGACTCGTTTGCTTTCCTCAACTCGGCGATCATACTCGATATTTGTGTCAAATGCTACATCATTGTATGATCAGCCATTTTCTCATAAATTATTAAATTTATAAGTCAGTATCCTCATCTCAAGAACCATAATAGCACCACAATGCTCTCTTTAGGGCGAGCCAAAATGACAAAAGCATAGGATAATACTTATCGACCGGGATCACATCATCGTGCATGTTTCTCAGGAGAATTGTCTTAACTCGACCATCCTTCCTCTTCCATGCATGTAACGCCTCCTAATCCCGTCTCCCTAAGGTGTGGTACCCTCCCCGGAATCCACCATCTCGTGTCTCAAAATTTTAGATAAATCTTGTTTCTTGAGAACAAACTGAATCTATCGGTGTAAAATCTCGTAATCGTCACCGTTCAATTTATCTCCCTTACAAAAATCTAATACAACAATTTATGAAACAGTTTAAGAGATAATAGTGAGTTGTGATGCTTATTCTCACAATTTTGTATACACTACGAATCAATAAATCCTAAATGATTCGAATATAGACCCCAAAGCAAATGTATGAGTCAACGGACACCATACATCATAACCCGGGATCGCATCTTACCATTCCGAGCTGGATTCAGCATACAAAAACCCACAAAAGTCACATTTAACGGCATGAGACCCTAAAAAATTAAAAAAAAATCATTTCCAGCCAAGCCAACCCGCCACCAGAGGTCCCATGCACCACCACGCGCCCGCACGTGCAGCAGAATGCAGCTACACAAGCCCAAACACGCAGCAAGTTGGCCACGCGCCTGCACGCGCGCGGACCGGCTTCCCAGGTCACGACTCGGGTCGGGCACGGGTCGAGACACGGATCTGGGTCGAAACCGACCCAGACCATCCCGACTCAGTTCATACGCCTCACCCACGCGTGAACCGCACACGCAAACCGCACACGCCTGTACCCGCGGGTGTCACGCACCTCTGTGCGCTTGTACTGCACGCGCTCGCGGGTCTAGGGTATTTCTCTTTCGCCCGACGGACCTGCAACCAGGTCCTTTTGACCCGGTTGTAGGAAAACACCATTTCTAGCCTCGATTTCGCCGGATTTTGACTGCAACTTCTAATTAATCTTCCTCCAATCATCCTAACTTGATTATTTGGAGGATTCAAACTCTAAACTTGGCAATTGAGCGTCATTGCTTGCGTCCCTCCGCAGCCATGGCCAAAAACCACTTTTCGACAACTCGAAATCACAATAAATACATGAAACATGCAAATCTGAACATGAAGAACATGAATATACCATTATTATAGATCAATTTTGTCTCTAACACAATAGATTTAGGGTTTCATGTTTCGGGCACCATTAATAGCCGAAAAGTTCAACCTCACTTTTCATGGCCTAATTTTGCTCAAAAAATTTAACTAAAATCATTTTTATACTCTACGGATCATGGGCAACTTGGTGGTGCTCTCGGATTCACAAAAGTCATTCGTGATCCAAACTCTAAATTTTTTTACCCTCATTTTCCATGCCCAAAAATAAAAATTCTGAAAAAAAAAATTTATTTAATCCAACTAACGCTCTAATACCAATGTTGGATTTAATATTTCATGCATAGCGGAAACAAGATAATTTTCAAAAATTAAATAGATCGAATTAGGGTAAATATCTCAATGCGTTGGGTTTTTGAAAATTCGTGAACCGCAAAAACCCTCGAACAAAAATCGCAATCGAAATAGTGATCACGATATTAATCAACCACCACCACGTGTTCACAGTACCTCAACATTAGATCCGATGATCACAACGTCTAGAAAAATTTTCCTACTCGGAAATTTCTCAATTCAATACTCTCAATATTTTTCACTCTAAAAAAATATATTCTTTACATTATTTCTTTCTCTCTCATTAGGCAATTCTCAATTGCCATTGTATGAAAAATTCCTGATCCATATTAAAGAGGTTAATCTCCATTAAAGAGAGAGATCCCTCATTCACGTAGAGAGAGAATAGATCAATTAGAGGGGAGTGGGATAATAGTAACTACCATTATCCCATAGTTTAACATTTAAATATTTTACTATGTGGTAAAAAGCCCCTCAAGGGCATATTTACCAACACCCTGTGACCCCATTAATTCCAACTTTAGCACATTCCAGCTCACGATGCTTATATCTGGCTTCATTTGGAACAACATTAACATAAAAAACCCTAATTTTTTATGCAACTGAAAGGGGATTCACAAAGAGAGAAGTTGTAAATAGAAATCATTAGAGTCACAACAATATTAAACCTGATCCTTAGAGGGGGGAGAGAGAGAGACCTGCAGTGCGAACCCATTCAGGAGGCTCATACTCGGAGAAGGAAACGAAGCCATCGTGATTCTTATCATAGAGCTCCATCTCGCGCACAGTTCTATGCATGACCTCTCTTTGTGCCAGTTGCAAATTCCACTCCGTCAACTCCTTCTCCGTCACGAATCCATTAGTAGGATCCACATCGATCTTCGGGAACAACAAAAGCAACCGATTCGTCACATTGAATCTTTCCTGATCATTCAAGTAATCCTCAGCGTCCATGAAATCTTCCCACTCGGGCTGCGCTTCCTCTCCCGGAGCCGCCGTTTGATTGTCGAAGAACATATGCCTCTCCCATTCCTTGTCTTCTCTCCGTCGCTCGATCTCGGCGACAAGAGGATCGAATGCGACCGGTTGGTGGTGGGTGTTGGCGTGGCCAGAATCGGGGGGACGAGAGAAGGTGAAGTTGGAGCGAATCTTAAGATGGCCATGGCGGCGGTCGAAGGAATGCTTTGGAGAGCGAGAGACGATGAAGAGAAGAAGAAGAGCTACTGTTATGTACATTATCACGGATAATTTCCCCATTGTCCCTTTCTCTCACACACTCTAGATTTTTGGTTGAGTCAGGCTAGAGAGAGATGGAGGTGAGAGAAAGGAGATCTATTCTATGTATATAGAGAGAGAAAATACAAAGTTGACGAGATTTGGACCGCGCGTGATGCTACGAAAAAAGTTGAGAGTGAAAAGGAGAGTTGGTGGAGAGGAGATTTTCGTACTAGTGACGTGGCGGATTTTTACTAGTTGGAGTGGAGTGGCATGGAGCGATTTGATTGCAAGTGAAAATGTAATTAAAATTGGTTGGGTTGAATTCAGGCGGAAGACGACGCGACGTTACTGTTGACAGAGATGATGCTGGCGTAGTGTAGGAATAGGAGGACCCCTCTTTCCTTCCGAAACGACAGCATATTTGACATCTCTCTCATTATTACAAGTAAAGCACTAAGGGTCTTCTACTTCATACACATCCATCAATTTTGGTAGGATTAGATGATAAAATCAACATCATCTCTTGAATAACAATTCAACGATCATTATTTTTTTTTAAATATAATCATAATAACATACTACATTCATAAAATTCGCTATTTTATAATACAATATTCACTATAAATCTAAAAAATTAAAAATCTATATTTACTATATATTTTATTCTTAAAATCAGATGTAACAGATATATATATATATATAATATATATATATATATAAAGGATTATCTAGCCTATCCCTCTTATAATATTTTTACAATATTTATTATTTTAATAACATAATATTCATAATATATTAAGAGAATATTGAAATCATATATTCAATGTATATCCCTCTATATATATACAACCCCTCCATCCGGTCCAAATACATACTAAATAACACAATATTTCTGAATTCACTTTATTTTCTATATTTCTTAAGTCCCTCCTTTCTCAATAATTTTCATAAATAGATATTAACATTTATGAAATTATAAAAAAAAAATCTTATAGTGACAAATGGATCAAAATCAGGTGTGAGTATGGTAAGATTAACTATTCCAAACGCCTATTTGCACTACTGATAAAAAAAAAAAAAAACAAACAGTGGCTTATTTTTTTATTATTATTTTTACGGACAATTTTTATTTACCGCTAACATATCATACAGAAAAAATGTGTTATGCTAGCTTCGGTTTGCAATTAACAAAAGTAACATGGAAAAAAATTAAATGCATTAGATATAAGTGTGACAATCAAATAGTTAAATATAAAATAGTTCCAATATGAGTGTCTAACTACACAGGTAAATAAAATGAAAAGAAAAATGATATCCTGATAGAGCACTTCAAAAGAATGCATCTTTTGATTATTTGTTTTGGGAATTTCATTAATTAATTAATTAATTTTTTGTTTATTAAATGCAACGCAATGCAATGGAGTGAAAACTGGACCATCCTTTCTGGGGTGCTGGTGCTACCATTTTCTTTCCAAGGGAAGGGATTGGGTTTTTTCAGTGGCATCTTTTGAATTACTTACTGTTTGTAATATTACAAATGTGTCATTGTTTTTACGAAAGGATTCAAACATTTCGGCATTCGATAGTCAAAATATTAGGGAGATTCGTAATCTTTGTCATTTAGGAAATTCGATAATACGGGGAGTACCTTCCATTATCGATTAGATTCCAAGAGTTTCCTATCTTATCAAGGAGATACGTTTCATGTCGAGATAGAAAACAAAAATCGTTATGAGATTCAGTTGAATATTACCTTTGGTTGATGAGGACTAAACAATCGGTTTCATGAGAGGCTGTTGGTCATCAGTTGAAGAAAGGGGGAGCATCAGCACGGGCTTACCGAATGCTTCTTAGGATCGGTATACTCAATTTCATCGGGGACTTGTTAAACGGTCATCTTATGTTTATCCCTTCGGAGAGATAAATCACTCGTTATTGCAGTTTGCAATTCGGTCTTCAAGTCTTTGGGTGTCTCACCGATAGTCATTCGAGTTACATCCCATCATTTTCCCCTGACTTATGGTGTTATTCTACAAAAAGAAATATCGTGAGTAACGATTGTTCATGAAGAGCTGGAAAGGCGCAAGAGTTTTTAATGTTACACGCGTCACTTCGAATTGTGCAAATCGTCTTTAGTACACTTTGTATGATGCTAAATTAAAGCGAATTAAAGGCGAGCCCCCTTTTTCTCAACCGTTCTATCATCCCAGGATGTTAATGTATTTAACTTTTTGACAATTTAATTCCGAAGTAAATATGGCATGGGAAGTTGAGGAGGTTTAATCCTTCCATTTATTATGCATGATTTCCATCGAATCGTTTCATCTATCCGATGATTCTTTGCGATATTTTTCCCTCGTGACTATAAATTGTGATGATAGGACCTTGTATTGCCTTAGGAAGAACTTGCGTATTCCTTTTTATCTGAGAATTCTTTTCTACCGAGAGTTATCTTTCTTTAGGAGGTCCTTTGAAGGAGTGCTTTAGTTTGCATGGCCCAGTAGTATAGATTGTTCCTATTGATGTGAGGTCTCATAAAAAATGGGGCTATTGACATAAGGGCTCATCATGTCGTTTGACTCTGGGACGCCATGATTGGCTTCGTCAAGATTCCCACGGGGGTTCTCAACTTCAAAGGGGAGTTTCGAATATGCTTCCACTCTAGGTTGAATTCATCGTCTGGCTCGTGTTTTTTCAAGTCAGACGACTAGAGGAGTTGGTTGAGTGCAGTGAGCTATGGATGACAGAAAGTTTGAATCCTGATACATTCTCACAATTTCTACCTCGTACCCTCCTCAACTCCTTTTTTTATAGTCTTCTTGTCTAAGTTTGACTGCATATAGATATTAAATATACTTCTTTTGTCTTCTCTTTTCACTATTTTTGTACTCTCTAGTATTGTAGAACGATCATAGTGTTATAGCCTCTTTGTCCAAGAATAATGTTGTAGATTTCTTGTATATCTCTTTTAATGCAATCGGTCCGACGATAAGCGCCCGAGCAAACTATGGAACGTATCTGATAGGAACTTTCCCAATTAGGAGCGAGCTTGCTCTTGGGTTGAGGTTGACCGGTGACCTCTACTTTCTTTAGGACCAATTCACCAGGCTTAAACGTTTAGTTCCTAACTCGTCGGTTGTAATATTGAGTCATCTGTTATTGATACACGACCACTCGAGTAGATGCGGATTCTTGTAACACTGGAAGTAGATCTAATCATTCATGTAAGGTAGGTTCATTTCATACTACGCCATATTGAGCTACTCGGAGCGAATGAATTCATATTTCCACCAATATGATGACTTCACTTCCGTATGTCAAGCTGAATGGCGTTTCACTAGTTGTCCTTTGGGGGTGGTACGGTCTGACTAGAGGATACTGTAGAGCTCTTTTGCCCATCGTCCCTTGTCTTCGTCCAACATCATCTTTAGTTCCTGTAGGATCGTTCTGTTAGTTATCTTGACAAACTCGTTGGTCTGTGGATGAGTGACCGACGAGAATCGATGGTGAATCACTAGTTTGCTGCAGAACTCTCAGAAACTAACATTGTCGAGTTGCTTCCCATTGTCCATGATGAGGACATAAGGTATACCGAATCTAGTGATAATGTGAATCTACACGAATGATTAAGTTTTGGCTATTGTTATTTGGGTTAGAGGTTTGGCCTCCACCCATTTGGTGAAATAGTCGATGGCCACTATAAAGAACTTTCGCTATCCGGTGGCTGGTGTGAATGGTCCGAGGATATCCATTCCCTATTGGGTGAATGGCTAAGGGTTTGCTATAGGATTAAGTTTGGTTGAAGGCAGTCATGGAATTGAAGAGAAACGTTGGTACTTGTCGTACCTCTTGACATAATTGTCGGAGTCAGCTTTCATGGTCGGCCAATAGTATCCTTAGCGTAGGGCTTTGTAAACTAAATTTTGAGCGTCTAGATTATTGCCGCATGTCCCTTCATGGATTTCCCGGAAGACAAAGTTTTCTTCTTCTGGGGTTAGGCACCTAAAGTATGGATGAGTGAAAGCCTTTCGATACAGGTTCTCATCGAATATTGTGTAGTGAGCTGCCTTTCGTTTCAATTTTGTTGCCTCTAATGGTGAATCTAGCAATCAATCATGTTTTAGATACATTTTTATGGGATCTTTCCAACTAGGGGACTTATCCGCTATGAGGATCCTGTCGGATTCGTCAATATTGCGGTATGATAAACTCTCAATATATACCGTTTTGCTAGAAGCGACTGAATCCAAGCTGGCAAGCTTAGAAAACATGTCGGCTCGTGTGTTCTCTGAATCAGGGATCTGCCGAATGTCAACTTTGTCTAGTTTGCTCATCGTCTTGCTCAACTTGCTTAAATATTTGGTCATGACTGGGTTTTTGGTCTCGTAGATCCCTTCGATTTGTTTGACAATCAGTTGACTATCGGTAAACACTTAAAAGCTTCAGGCCCCCATGTTCGTCGCAATTTGGATTCCTATCAATAAAGTTTAGTACTTCGCTTAATTGTTGATAGCCTTGAAGTCGAAATGAAGGGTATACTCCGCTTTGAAATTATGCAAGCCCAATGCCACTTCCTAAAGAATTTGAGGACCCATCAACGTGTATCATCTAGTCTGATAGTGACCATTTGTCATGACTATAGTTAGACTCGCGTTCGGCCGAAATCGAAAGGGCGCACTCGAAAATGAAATCGGCCAAGGCTTGGCCTTTAATTACGAGTCTTGGCTGATACTGAATGTCGAATTCATCTAACACTACACTTCACTTGATAAGGAGGCCGAAAGTGTCTCTTTTTTGTAAAATCTATTTCAGCAGTTGATCAGTGAATACCACAATGGTATGGGCTCAAAAATATGGCCGAAGGTGCCTGGCCGAGACAACTAGGACATATGTTATCTTCTTGATCGTTCAATAATTGATCTCAAATTCTTTGAGTATCTGACTGATGTAATAGACTGGTTTTTGTATGGTTGAGTCTTGTCTCAAAGGATGGAGCAAAGCGCTCGGTTAGAAATAGAAAGGTATAAGTATAGTTTCTCACCAGGAGTCAGATAAGATAGTAGCAAAGGGATCATGAAGTACTCCTTGAGTTGCTCGAAGGTCGCTTGGCACTCAGGCGTCCATGCGAACCTCTAAGATCTTTTCAGGGCGACAAAGATGGGTTTATATTTCTTCCCGACTTTCGACATGAATCGGCTTAGGGCCGATATTCTGCCAATGAGGCACTGCACCTCCTTCAACATTTGGGGATGTAGCATATTCGGGGTTTGTCTCGATTTCCCGGTTGGTGATCATGAAGCCTAAGAATTTGTCGCATGTGATTCTGAATGTGAACTTGGTTGGGTTTAGTCGTATGTTGTAATATTCTAGTTTCTGAAAGGTTTCTTCAAGATCGACAACATAAGTTCCCGCATCGGTACTTTTGACAGCATGTAGTCAACGTACGCCTACACATTTCTACCGAGTTGGTCTTTACTTCTTTTCTGTTTAGGGAGTAGAGTAACAATTAGGAGTATCAAGTATACTCTCGATCCTCTTAGTTCTTCGGTTGAATACTCTCTCCTTTTTTTTTTTTTTTGGTGTGATACATAAGGAGGTTTGAACTAGAGACCTTTACAAGGATAGGGGAAATGGTAGAATGTTCTATTAGCCGAACACTAACTTATAACTTCTGACTCCCTCGACCGTCCTACCTCTCGATCCTTGAACGTTATCATTATCACACTTGTTAGTGGATATCTTTCTTTCATACGTAAACAACCTTATTACATGATAACTATTGATAACTATTAACTTAAGTAAGGAAAGAAATCTTGAACAAATTTAAAGCTCTACTACTTCTGATCAAGTCTCTCTCACAGAAGTAACTGATCTTAGTGGTCACCCCTCAATAAGGCACAGAATCTTCTTAACAACATCAATTTTCCCTAACCAAAAAGATTTTAAATGTTTAAAAATCCTTCATTTTGGTCCTTGCAATTTTGAAAGATCCTCACCAGTCTCGCTCAACAAAATTAAAATCTCAAATGAAAAAAGCATATGGAAAATTTCCTTCGTTGGATTGCTATGTTGCACTCATGTAAAAGGGAATTAGATAACCAAAAGATGCACTTTTATTCTGCATTAAACTTAATATATGTTTCAGCCAAAAGCCCATTGCCACAAAGTGCAAGCCTAAGACCCAATGTACAAGATGTACTAAAATGCGTCGAAGCGTGTCGTTCATACTGGATATATCTCTCGGACGGGTGGGCACGACACAATCCTCCAATTAAAAGAATGTGCCATCAGTAAGGGAAGTATCTCCTGGACGAGTGTGCATGGTCTAATACTCTAAATGAACGAACGCGCCGTCACTAAGGGATGCACCTTCTTGACAAGTAGGCATGATCCAACTTTAATATTGAACAAAATATGAATAAGGGATGTACCTCCTTGTCAAATGAACATGGTCCATTTTTTCAAGTACATTGAGGTGCATTGGGAGGTAATCAGATGCTACACCTAAGGATAGGACAAGCCAGCCGACCAACTACAATAACATTAATCAAAAAATGAGCTCAATGATGCACTCCTCACATGAATGTTATAAGGCCATGAAATGGACAGGATAGTTATCTCTCGATTAGGGCAAGATTAACAGATAAGTAACAAAAACTTTCTTTATTACTTCAATGTGCACATCGAAGTACATGGTCGGATACAATGAAATGAAATGTTTACATGTTTATAAACTGGGTTATACCAAAATAGGAAAACTTAAGAGAAAATCTTCGTCTCTCCGAATGAACTGATACTTTAGGCCTTGATGTCTTCTCTTCGATAAAACACCTGATTCCGTCTTGAATGGATTCATAAACAAACTCAATGAACCTCACAGCCCCTACCTAGCACCCGGTAAGACACTAAAACTAGAAAACCAACTGAATGCCAAACAAAAGCTGGAAATGACTTTATAGCCTATACTTACTCTCAAGTCCTGATAACAAAAGAGCGAAAGAGTAATGATTAGCTACAGAGAGCCCAAGCAAAACAGCCCGGGACAAGACCACCATAACGACAAACTATAACTTTCCTACGACATGACAAACCCTTATACCCCCGGTTCTTTCATTAATGGAACCTTGTACCCACGACTCTCGCCATCACCACTCTTTTGAAAAAGCCAAACCCACAAAGAAGAGAAAACTCTTTTAGAAATCTCAGACTCACAAAGAAAACGTTACCTATACTTTACCTCTTCATGCCAAATGACCCACATATATAGGAAAAAGAGGAAAACTGAATCGATGAATCCTCCGAAAGGTGGAAAGATGCCCCAAATTTAATGACCACATTGCATCTCTAATGCTTCCCATTACGTCTTTCCTGCTTGCACATTATGCTTCATGGTCATTCGGTTCCCCTAATTATAACCACACTTGTTCATAATCCCAACTATAAATGAGGAAACCGGCCATGTTGCATAATACTGGCATCTCTTCAGCTACTTAGGCATTTAATGCCTCGTATTAACGTCCCTTCGAATGCTTATACCACTCGAGAAGACCTTCCAACACGCTAAAACACATCAAAACATGATGTTTATACGGGATACATCTCCTAAATGGGTAAACACGGCTCATCCTCTCAATACTCACAAACCCTTGTTAGTAGTAGCTTGTTCAAGTCTCAGATCTCCTTAGTGTTCAATATTCGGTCAACTTATATCAATCTTTTCCTTAGGGTCTTATGATCTCGAGGCAATTTCGTATAGACACTAGAGTTTTAACACCTCAAACGCACAGAACTCATGCAAGCAACCTATATATATACATCATAAGATCATCGGTCAGATACGCTCTCTTAACTTACACATAACACAAAAAGGCATAACCAAGGCTCTCTTTGGATCTGTTTCTTTTTGTGAAAACCACTCTTTAAATTGAACGTTGGAATATGTCCCGTTGGAGCACCCTTCAGCAGTCTATTGCAAATCTCATCAATCGAAATTGCCAAACAATCAGTTATCTCGTTTGAATCAACAGAACCATCTTTTGTGAAGTAAGACCTACCTCCAATAAATCTAATATTCATAATTTTTTCAGCAAATTCCAATTTTCTGTTTTGTGTTGATTTAACTCCACATATTCTAAATCCAACATGATTCTTTTTAATTAATTTTTTATAATTATTTTTGACGGACATATCTCCCCAATATTTTATATAAATTTCAAACTCCATACCATACCACACACACGACGGTGTACTCCTCTTAGTATAGATATAGTCTGGTTTGCTGGATTTTAGTGTGTAACATGCAAACTGCCACCTCCTTTTTCTCTTGTGGATTGTATTTGCATATGAAATGAAACATGGGGTTTGCATCAGAAAGTTAAAATGCCAGCACGAAAAACATCTTTTCCGCATCCACCTTGTGTAAGATAACAAAAACTATATATTATAAGATAAACCCCAACTTTTTTTTTTTTAATTTCTTTTGACCCAATCATTACAAATATAATATAATATATTGATGAAAGGTCAATAAAACAATTTTAGCTAATAGAAGAAAATGTAAATGCAAAAGGTTGAAAAATACTATTATGCATCTTTTTTTTTGTTTGTATGTTTTGTAAACTTTTATGTTCGACAAGGGTCATGAAATTTTTACCTAAAAAAGAACAACATAATTATTAAGAAAATGAAGAGTACAGCTTCTCAAAAACAGCATAATGTTATGAATATGAATTAATAATTAAATTTAGGTAATTACCAAATATTTTGCGAACAAAGAAAAAGGAAAAACATTGGGAAGCCACTTTTTATTGATAAGAAGAAATGGCAAAGCTTAATGAGAAGGAGAAAGAAGAAAGGCATTTGGATTCAGTGGTGACCTTTATTTTTTCCAAAATCAACCAAACACACCATTTTCTCAAACACACCAGCTGGGGGCTCATGTCTTTAGCTTTTATGGCTTTATCCTTGTAATTGATGACTCATGAACCCAAAAACTTGACGTGTACAGGCTTCACACACCACATGCTCACTTTCCTATATATACACCCCCAATAAATTTTGTTCAAGGCATCGTAGTTTCTTACACACATAGCATAGCTGAGAGAGAGAGAGAGAGAGAGAGAGAGAGAGATGAAGAACAACACCTTACAGCAAGTCATTGGGATTCCAATCTACCCAGCAGCATATCTACTCCCTAACAGGTCATGTGGCAAATATTTACCCCAATATCCAGCCCAATTCCAACTTGATTTCCCTTGTTCCAAACAAAGTAATTTTCCTCTCTCTTCCTCTCTCTAAACCCAGTACTTTGCATATGCAATTAACATTAATATGTCTTTTTTTTTTTTCAAATATTAATTGCAGATAAATCAAACTCAGTGATCAATAGGATGGGCAAGATTGGAAGAAAAGCTGACAAGTTTGTAAGAGAGCATGGTATGTGATAACAAAACAGAACCCTTTTGTCTCTTTTGATCATATATAGTTGTTTTGCATTTTGAAAATGTTATTGGTGGGTGATGAAGCAGTGAGACTGGCACCCAATATCTCAGAAACAGTAAAAGGAAAGCTGAGTTTGGGAGCAAAAATTCTGCAAAGAGGAGGTATGGAAAAGGTATTCAGGGAGACATTTAGTGGAGTACAAGGAGAGAGGTTGATGAAAGCTTATCAGTGCTGTTTATTCACCACAGCAGGTCCCATAGCTGGCCTCCTATTCATCTCCACTCACAGAGTTGCTTTTTGCAGTCACAAATCCATCAAAATCACGTCCCCAGATGGACAGCTTCTTCATAGATTCCATTACAAGGTGATGATCCCAATAAAAAAGATAAACAGGGCATACCAAAGCGTGAATGTTGCCAAGCCTTCAAAGAAGTACATACAAGTAGCTACTGTGGATGATTATGAGTTTTGGTTTATGGGTTTTCTTAATTATCAAAAAACATTCAACTATCTTCAAGAGGCAATCACTCGTTTCTCAACTTCACAACAAGAGTTATGACTCTTCGTTTGGTCCCATGTAATTATATCTACCAAAGCAATACAAAATCCTGCTGTATCAAAGGTTTTTTACTAATGAAAAGTATTACTCTTTTCTTTTAATATCTGCTTCATCCCTCCCACCTCAAGCTTCTTCCGTGCCAAGCAAATCCAGCAAAATAAGAGGAGGGGTGGAGAGAGAGAGAGAGAGAGAGAGAGAGAGAGAGAGCCATATCACTATAACTGCAATTTGATCCAAATATTTTGTTGCATTTATGGACTCCTATCTAGAGCCATCCTCACCATCAAATTTATGCGTTCAGTTTTTACATCATCATACTCTATTTTATATGACATACTCACTTATATAATTATTTATAATCTATTATTAGTACAGTATTGTAAAAGATCCATACATAAATTTTTGTTTTGCTTTTACATTGACCGACTACCTAATATAACCCTCCTCCTTTATGGGACTCGAGACCGGCCAGAAACTAACAGAATACAGGAGAAATTTTTTTACATAAGAATAGTTTTGAGTGCCGTAGGCCAAATAATTACTCACATGTGAAACCAACATAGCCATACAGAAACAAGGCAGGTCCTCCAAAAAGCCCTCAACCATATGTTGAGGCAATTGCATGATTTCAAAGTGTCTGAATCTCTTTAAATATCATTCTTAAGACAACAGATCAGGCTCGGATAAACTCCCCACAAAGTTCACTTTACAGCAACCAGGAAACTGCAACCCAGCCTCCTCACAGCCTACCTTTGTGACATGGGGGCATGACCTCACATCAAGGTACTCAAGAGAGTTGCATGACTTCAATACCAGGCCAATTCCTGTCACCGTGATTCTTGGACAGTTGCTTACCTTCAAAAGCTTCAATTTTAATTCAGGCCCTCCATCATCTAGTCCTTGAAAAGCATCATCAGTCACCTCCTCACAGCACCCAATATCCAGAGCCTCAAGATTTCTGCACTTGGAAAGAATGCAATTCAAAGAAGAGTCGGAAATATTTAAACACCAGTCCATCCGCAGATTCTTTAGGCTGTGATTGCATGCAGAAGCCAATGACTTTATGGACTCATCAGAGATGCTCCTGCACCCACCAATAATAAGAGTCTCTAGGTTTCTGCAGAACCTGGCTAAAGATAATATGGATTCATCCCCAACTTTGTAGCAATCCAACAACTTTAATGTCTTCAGTGTAGCAGCACAGGCCTGAGAAACAGTGGAGATACCGCCATCCCCCACATTACTGCATTTGTTAATATCTAAATGCTTAATTAGCTGACACCCCCTAACAAGAACAGTAAGGCCCGAGTCTGTAATATTGGTGCATCCTTGCAGTCCCAGGTCTTCAAGATTGAGGCAATTTTCTGACAGTGCTTTCAGCAATCCATCCGTAATAAACCTACAACCAGCAAGATGCAGGCTTCTTAGATCATGGCAGCCCAAAGCAACAGCTGACAGTCCCTTGTCTGTCAGCTTTCTGCAATAAGACACATCCAATGACTGAAGCAAAGAAAGACCACATCCAATCTCAACCATGCCAGCATCAGTTACACCTGGAATATAAAGAACATTCTCAGAAAACAATTATGAAAAGTTTTATATCTAAACTCAAACAAGATTAAGACAACTCAACTTCATCAAGCCTTGTATCCAAATCAACCTTTCAAGACCCCTCTCACCTAAAATTATTAGCTCAAGCAGTTGGGAACTAAAGGATTTCTCTTGCAACAGATTCAGAGAAGTTGTCAGAATCAGATCACTTCTGAACACATACCTAGCTGATGCAGGATAATCTAGAAGGAAATTTTTTTTTTTTTTTTTTTTTTTTTTTTTCTTTCTTTCTTTTAAGTAAATTCCTTTGGTTCTGTATCCATCACCATTAGTATAATCCCATGTTGGAAACCTGTGACTGTCTAGTTTCCAATGAATCAAATTTAACATGGATACAAGTTTCCCGAAAGTGAAGCAAGAATTGAGAAGAGATGCAGCCTAGCATGCGCAGGCTGGCCAAATTTGTAATATACTTGATTTTCATGTAAACCAAATTCTTTAATTACGTTATCCATGTACTTACATGAGTCTTAGGTTCATTGAAAGCGCTTAGTTTGACAAATAGAAATACCTTCTGACTAATTTATTTTCATCAAATTGAGTTGAAGATCGCCTCTTGCTAAAGCTCTCTCTTCCCTCTTCTCTCTGCAACTGTATATTTAGTTTTGAGGGAGTGCCCAGCCACCACACTTCTAGTGAAGTGGTATCAAAGGAAGGTTATAATAGAGATGGCATCAAAGGGAGTGTTTTCCGATCCACAAGTCATCCTAACTAGAAAAGGGAAATCGGGCAACAAGAATGAAAATCACCCTTGGTTCTCAAGTGTTGAAAGAGGCTTTGAGAATATGAGAATCAACCACTTAAGCTTTGGATATCTCAAAGCTTTGGGAGAGAAAAAGACAATCGAAGGTGTTCCAATCATCGACCACCTCAATCACAAGTCAAGTATATTTACCTGGCAAGCGTTCGGAGAAATGTTTCCTAAAGGAAGCCATTTCAAGACCCCAGAGTCACTCCAACTTACCTATGCTGCCAATGCGTGTAGACCATCAAGCCTCAATACTTTGGTAAAGAGTTTTACTTTTCAATTTTCACCAATGATTATATTAAAAATACTTAACAAAAATTTCTTAAACAACATAAAGTTCAAGGCTTGTACAGAGAGTTAGAGAAGCTATAGGACAAAGGATTTGACTAGTAGCAGGATAAATATACTTTTAATTAGTTCAAAATATTTTGCAAAATTCATTGAAATAGGCATCGTATTACTATTCTAAGATTGCCCCCACAAAATAGATTTGCCAAGAGAGAATTGGACGATCTCAGATACAAAAAGATCAATGCTGCAGAGCATGAACATGCCACAAGTTCTAGGATAAAGCGGTAGCTAGTGTGGTTTACCTCTCCTACTACTGTCCAACCAAAAGCAAGAAAGACATGATACCCCAAGAAGCAAAGCATGGAGGAGTGACAATCATAATCATGCCTATGATTTTTTGGATCCACTACCATGCACAAGTTACACAACAAGAGAAATTGAAGCTCAGTGATAGAAGTAAGATGCTCATCCTTGTTCTATAGAATAAGAATTCCAAAGGATGCAAAATGCCAGAGCTAAAGAACATCAAGATCCGGTGATCCTCCCTTCGATGAGGAAAATCTAACTGTACAGGCTTAAGTTGAACATCCGCCAACTTTTCTAACCCCATCCTCTTGCATCAACAACTTCACCCGAACAAAGCTCAAGACCCTCAAACGAATTCAATTCAAGCATCTCACTTGGCCCAACTCAAGTGAAGGAAATGATGGATTCAAAACTCGTAATGATTTATACAATGCAACCAAAAGGTTTGAAATATGCAAACTTCATTTTTTAAGAATATTATATGTTGAAATTGAACCTTTAAATCTGAAGAGGTTAGAAAGGAAAACTGAAGGATCTATTATATGGATGAGGAGATTTATGCTATTGAAAGGAATGCTAATTGAGATTCCAGAAGGCAAGCAATAGTCAAGTGAGTATTCACAGTTAAAAAGAAAGACAAGGGTGTAGTCTAAAGAGACAAGGCAAGACTCTGTTGCCAAAAGTTACAAGCATAGGCTGGCATTGACTCTGAAGAGTTGTTCCAAGCCATCCCTCTGGCCACCATGCTTCCAACAAGTAGTTTCAAACATAACAATGCATGAAGGTATATGGGTTGGATGTCTCTTTTCATGGGCCTACAAAGCTAAGAGCAAACAGAAGGCGGAAGAGATCTTCAATTGCTAAAAATGGCAAATATTCAGGGCCTTCACTAGCCATTACTGGGAAGAACTTTCTTTCGCAATAGATTCGCAGGATCTTTCAACCAAAAATGCTACTCTGTCATGTTATTCACTAAGATCAGGTTTTCAGATTCGCATGCCCGATTCGATCAGATCCCTTACCTAAAGTGAATCGGAGGGTGAATTGAAAACTACCTTTGCAATTCTGGAGATTGAGAAGTCGCAAACAAGTGAAGCCATTGGCAATAACAGAGAGATCGGAATTGGTGACGCCGGGATAGAAGGAACGAGAAACAGACTGGGAGAGGTCCAATTGGAGAAGGCGAGTGAACCTGGCGGCCATCTTGCGGAGCATGTGAGGTCCAGCACGAGCACAGAGCTTCTTCCTCTCGCTGCTCTGCAGATTGAGCCATCTCTTGCACACCAATCCGAAGACTTCCTTGTCCTTGTCGGTCTCCAACTTTCCAAGTATTGCTCGCAGCTCGTCGTCCGTTAATGCACCGTTTATACAAACTCCCATGTCCTTCTCTCCATCTCCCGTTGGTACTGCCATTGCCACTGCGATGATGATGATGTTGGGGAGAGTGAGAGAGAGAGAGAATGTATTTTAATTGAATTGGAAGGAAGACGAGTAAAAACCCTAAAATACCCTTGCTTTCTTACCCCTTATAATTTGAAGGGAAGGGCATTTGTGGGGAAAAAAATTATATTTTGAGTGAAAGAACGAATGTGTAGTTGGAACATTACATACTACAGAAACTAATAAAAAGGTTATCCAATCGTATTATGAATCAAATTTCTTATTTCTAATTTGTCTAAATTGGGTAGAACCTCATTTTCATCTCATCTCATCTCACCTCACCTACATGCCTAAAGGGTTCATTCAAACTCCCTCTTGTCCCTCACACTAGAGCATAATTTTTAAACAAAATCTAATTTTATATATTTCTTTAATATTATTTCTTAGATTAGGAAAAGGGATAAAAAGAGTAAGCCACTATTTTGAACAATAAGCAATCAGTACTGTTCAATTTTGTAAATATATTATCAAAATAATATTATTTCACATACAAAATGGTTAGCAAACTTCCTTTCTATCAAGTTTGTTGTAGTTACAAATAAAAATTATAATATTCACTTTTATTCGAACAAATACCTCCTAAACTCACAATCTTATTTCTATTTTTATTATCAATACTTTACGTTGTTACGATGGATTAATTCGATTCAAATATTAGGAGATCCAGTTTAAGAATAAACTCTTTCAATATATGTTTTTTCAATATTTGTTTTTTCATTTTTAAAACTCGAATTCAAAAATTTGAATAATAAAATTCAATGTCCTGTTAATAAACCCACAAGACGTTGGTACTCATAATCTTGTTCCATATATATAATATTTTTAGTCAAAATCAATAATATTTAAATATAGTTTCTCAATAAAAGGGATTTAAAACCCTTTTTCTATATTTGGTATCCAAAATATTAAGGAGGGATCTTCTCTTATCATCCGTGCGTGACAAGGGTGGATTTAAGACCTGTCTCTCGATCCTTAATGATCTAAAATTTTTTGTCCATTGGTTGTTCAAGTTGGTGACTTAGTAGGATAGGAGCTGATTCTTCGTTGAATTTGAGACACGAACAATTCTAGCTATGGCGAGAATTTTTCATAATGGCTCCAAATATAATTGAAAGGTGTTTTGGTCTGCTCAAAAGAAGATTGGCAAGCCCTTGCTTCTGTGATCTTTATGCCCTCCCTGACTGCATCTTGTCTTTCTTCACAACTTGATTCCAAGGGAAATGGCAGACAATGTTGATGAGAATGACGAGGATGAGCACCACATTGATGTTACTAGGGGAGACAATTTGGCAAATGGCATGTTTGATACATGGAGAGCGAGTAGTGGTCCTCATCAAACGTTGTACTTAACAAAGATTCCAACAGATGATACAGTGAAAACCACGTTATATTTCTTAATCAAGAATTGAGTTTGAATTTTAAAAATAGTAAAACCTATATTAGAAAAGTCCAATCATATCTCAAGTCGAATTAATCAGAATATAATTTCGGATATTGATTGATCACGTAAAGAGATAATTTTTTGATATTAGAATTGGATTCCGATCTCTAATCTTCCTTACGCTATGATTATGAATTGAAACATAAGATGGTATTCCCTTGGACCATCATTTGTTGAGGCATCACCATCCAGTACCCAAGTTAAGCCCCCATTGCACGTAGATGATGTAATATATTATTTGCTTAAATTGATCACTGTGTTGTTTCCTGACTGCATACGGCCAACTTTTGTGCCAATGAATTGAATTGAAGGTAGTATTGAACTATAAGTTACAGAGAAAGAACAAAAATCATGGGTCAGCAATACCAACTAAGATGACTGCCAGCAGCAAGTAAGCGCACAGTCCTCCAGAAATCGGTTGAGTTGAGATGTATAAAGATTTGGGTTATTTCGGAAATGATCCACATGAGGCGAGTTCATGAAGTTGCAAGCTCTGACTTCACGCCCAATCTTTCGCTTCTCCTCTGTGAATGATTCTACATAATCTGCAGGTATCACTCTATCTGCACAGCTAAAGATGTCTAATTGTGGACGGCTAGTGTTGGTAAATATGCCCATAAAGGGGTATTTTTTCACATAATAATTATAATAATAATAATTTAAAATTTAAATATGGGAAGTTATCCCATGATCTCATGATCACTCTAAAAATCCCCCTAATCTCTGCTGCGTGAGTTAACTTTTGGAGAATGAAAGTGAGAATGTGATTCAACTCTCAGCACATTATTGAAGTGTGTTAACTAAGACCAGTGTGAATTGCCAAAATAAAGAGAAAGATACAAAATTCTATGGAGTGAAAAAAAGATAAGAGGGATTGAAAAATTTTCAAATAGGAAAATTTTTCTCGTTATTGAGATTATCAGACTTTGGATTGAGACGTTGTGATATTGTGATAGTAGTTCAATCACGTGATAACCATCCCGATCATGAATTTCTAACGAGGGATTTTGTGGCTCACGGTTCAGTTGATTTTTTGAGACCTTATATCAAGGTATTTATCTAAAATTTGAACTATTTAATTTTTTGAAAAAAATATCTTTTTTTTTTTTTTTTTTACAAAAAAAAAAAAAAAAAGTATCAAGCCGATGGTTAGATTTATTAAAATTTTTTGAATTAATTCGGGTATAAAATATCGAGGCTATAAAATTTATGCTCTGGATCACGGATGAATTTCATGAATCTTAGTATACCACGATAATGTCTATCACTCATAGATCACAAATATAATTTTTATTGAATTTTTTGAGTACATTTAGGATATGAAATGTTGGGTCAAACTTTTCAGTCATTCACAGTGACCGAATCTTTAGATCTTAGATCCGTTGAGATATAGGACGAATTGATCTATAAAAATGGTTTATATGTGCTTCTCATGTTGTGATCTACATTTTGATATATATATATATATTGTATGTTACTGTCACCGAAAAAAGTGACATGGCCGACGAGGGCCGTGGCAATGATCTTAGATTCAACTAATTTGGGACTTAATTCCTCCTAAAATCGAGTCTAAGATGAATGGCGGAAGTCGAATTTGAGTTTGCAGTTGAGATTCGCGTAAAAAACAGACCGAAAAATGGTTTTTCGGCAACGGGGTTAAGATGACCCAATTGCAAAATGTCGGGCAGAGTAGACCCAGCCCAGACACACGGGCGCATGGCATGCACAATCGCAGAGGCGCGTGACACCCGCAGGTGAAGACGCATGAGCATCCGGGTCGGGTTCGGATCTGTTTCGACCCAGATCCAGGTCCGACCCGCATCTCGACCTAAGATACAACCCGGGTCGTGCGTGAGGGCGTGTGCTAGACACTCTGCTCGTCTGGCATGTGTCCCAGCCCATAGTCGATGCGTGCAGGCGCGTGGTAGCACATTGGACCTTTGGCAGTACATTAGGTTATTACGGATTGGATTTTTCTAATTTCTGAGGGTCTCATACTATTATTTGTGACTTTTTATAGATTTTTGTGTGCCGAGTCCAAGTCTGAATGGTAAGATGCGATTTCAGGTTGTGGTATATAGTGTTTGTTGACTCATACGCTCGCTTTGGGCTCTATACTCGAGTCATTTAGGACTTGTTGATTCATAAGGTACATAAAATATGAGAATAAGTATCGACGAGTCACTAATGTCTATGATTGTTTCGAACGTTGTCGTACTGGATCTTTGCAAGAGGGATAAATTGAATAGTAACAATTACGTTATTTAATATTGGGAGATTCAGTTTATCTCAAGGAGCGGGATCCTTTTGAGATTCTGAAATACGAGATGGTGAACCCCGAAGAGGGTACCACACCTCAGGCTATGTAGGATAAGGAGGTCTATTGTGCGTGGAAGAAGAAGGATAGCCACGCTAGGGCAATCCTGATTAGTAGCGTGCATGATGACTTAATCCCGGTCTACGTGCTATATCCTACCGTTATGTCGGTTGGACTCGCTCTGAAGGAGCATTATGGTACTCTTTCAGCTCTTAAGGTGAGAATTTTGATTTATAAGTTTATCACTTATATGAAAAGGGCTGATTATACGATGATGTGACATTTGATGCAAATGTCGAGTATGATCATTGGGATATGAAATGTGGGTGAACCCATTTCAGATGAGGTATAGGTACTGGGTGTAATCCAGTCATTACTTGATTCATGGGAGACCATGAAATCTTATCTCACACATGACGAGACTATTCGTACTTTCATTGATATGAATAGACACTATAAATTTGAGAAGGAGCATTTGGAACCGAGTAGGCCACACTTGGGTCATATTTATACAGCAGAGTCGAGTAAGGGATCCCATGGCACCAAACATAAATGGAACAAGTATGAGAAGAAAACCCGAGAACTAGACAAAAAGAAGCCATTCTATAAATCTGACAACAAAGTACTAATGTGCAGGGAGAAGGAGTAAGATAAGGTTGATGGAGTGTTACATTTGTAGTAGGATTGGTCATTTCGCTCGTGAGTATGACAAGCGAAATGTATATCCTTCTCCTTTATATGGTTTGAGTTTTGTCTCATCTACTATGATGCTCACTGAGTCCTCACCTTTGTGGATTGTAGACTCAGGCGTCACCAACTATATAGTTCGAGACAGAAGCATGTATGTAGAGTTTCGCTGAGTGAGTCCTCATGCTAGGAGGATTTACACTCCAGACATATAACGGAACTTGATCTTCGTATTTTATTTAGATCGTCCAGGATATGTTTTATAATTTGGAAACTCATTAGTTTCTATTCATTATGACAGTTATTTGATTTGTTCCGACTTTGTCCATGATAGACTATATGTACCGGATGTTTTGTGTAATGGTCTTTCTTATTCTTCTTCTATTGTCTTTATATCTAATTACGTAGATGATGATGTATATATGGTATAGTAAACTTGAATACATAGGGCGAGAGAGTATGGACCGGTTAGCAGCGAGTGGTCTGTTAGGCCTACTAACCAAGGTCGAGTTACCCATATATGAGTTTTGTTTAACCAACAAAACTATAAGAAAACCATTTGGTAAGATAATGAGAGCTGAGAATCTATTGTAATTGATCCACTCCGATGTCTATGGCCTATGTAAATGAGAGCCCGAAATATAGTTGTATATTTTATTATGTTCATAGATGATTACATGCGCTTCGGTTATATCTATCTGATCTCGCACAAGTCTGGGACATTGGAATATTTAAGGAGGTTTATTAGCAAAATTGAGAATCAATTAGACTTGAGAATAAAAATTCTCAGAACCAACCAGGGGCACAAGTATTTGTCTGAATAACATGAAGAGCTCTGTTTTGAGAAGAGTATTACGAGATAGCTAACTATTCTTACTACTCAGTGGAGTAAAGTAGCCTAGAAGAGGAATATAACTTTATTAGAGATAGTAAAGTCGATGATGGCGCATGCCAATTTGCCCATCTTCCATTAGAGAGATGCATTATTGGTTATTGTCTAAGTCCTCAATCGTGTTCTATCAAAGTTCATCGTCAGTACCCCATATAAGTTTTGCACAGGGAGGCAGTCTGACCTTATCCACTTGAGTTCATGAGGTTGTGCTGACTATATTCACGATTTCTCACACTCACACGGCAAGTTAGCCCTGTGAGAAAAGAGAAGTATATTTATGAGATACTCAAAACATTCCAAGGAGAATGTGTTTTTAGGTGAGCATACGGACGACACTATCATTGAGATTGAGTCTTATGATGCCATGTTTCTTGAGAATGATTTCCCTTAGAGAGGAAAAATAGATCGGCTATGAGATGGATGATCCTCGTGGTTCAGATGAGCCCAGCGGCGGACCTAAGAACCCATTATGGATCTTGATCCTAGTTGGAGTGATCCATCTAGAGAAAAAGAGGTTCCCTCCTCCTCGTAGGAGTATTCGTGGACACGTAGTTAAATATTGTTTCTCGATTGAGGGTGAATTCCTCATTGTTACTCTTGAGGATAATGAGGAGCCCAAAACAGTCCAAGAGGCTCTCAATGGTTTTGCGACGGTCCATTAGTTGAAGACCATGGATGAAGAGATGGAATCAATGTGAATCAACAGGGTCTGAGAACTAGTTGATTTGCCTAACGAAAGAAAGGTCATTAAGAACAAGTGAGTTCTCAAGATCAAGAGAAAGGCCGACGGATCGGTGGAGAGGTATAAGGCCCATCTGGTAACCAGGGGTTACACTCAGACTGAGGGTGAGGTTATCTCGATCTGTTTACTTTTAGCAATTGTCACGGATATGAGTTTGGAGTTACACCAGATGGACGTTGAGATTATCTTCCTAAGCGAAAGTTTGGATGAGGAGATCTATATGGAACAACCATCTAACTTTATTCTTGTAGATCAGAAGGATAAAATCTGTCGATTTCGGAAGTCGATATATAACCTTAAGCATCCATCCAGACAGTGGCACTTGAGATTTCATGAGGAGGTGATATCTTATGGTTTCATAATGATCGAGGATGATTATCACGTGTACCTTATACACTTTTCTGACTCCTTTGTGATTGTGTCTTTATGTATGGATGACATTTTATTTACTAAAAACAACATAGAGTGTCTGATGACCATTGTGACATGATTATTGTTGAGTTTTAATATGAAGGATATGGGTGGGGTTTAGTTCTTTCTTAAAATTAAGATCCAGAGGGATCGCTCAAGACGGGTGTTGACTCTTTCATAAGAGTCCTACATCAGGAGGTTCTTGAGCATTTCGAGATGAGAAATTGCAACCCTATAGATACTCCTATACCTAAAGGTAAAGACCTAATTCTTAATATGTGCCTTAAAACTCAGGGAAAAATAAGAGAGATAAGAAAAATCCCTTATCCCAGTGCAGTGGACAGTCTGATATACGCAATGTCGTGTATATGACCAAACGTTTGTTTTTCAGTTAGTTTGATAAGTAGATATCAATCGAATCCTAGAAGGGATCATTGGAGAACTGTGAAAAAGATTTTGAGATATTTCAAGAGAAGTGCAAACCTCTCCTTATGTTTTGAAGGAGGTGATTTGCGTCTCATTGGATATTCATACACTGACTGGGGTGGCGATCTGGATGGACGCAAATTGATATCAAGTTTATGTTGTCTTGTGGAGCAACAAGAAGCAAACCTATATATCTCTATCTATGATAAAGGTTGAGTTTATGGCATGTTCAATGGCAGTTCAGGAGAATGTTTGGATCTAGAGATTTCTAGATGACTTAGGGGTTGTGGCAGGTAGTGGAAGGACAGTGATGATTTATTGTGATAATTTGATCGTCATCGCCAACACCTAAAACCCTAAGTATCACAGTAGGATCAAACACATTGATATTTGATATCACTTTATGAGAGCATCACCGAGAATGGTGAAATAACAATTAAGTACACTTCTACACAGTATGGTGGCGGATCCCTTTACCAAACCTATTGCAAGGGATTCTTTTGTGAGACATACGAAATCATTGGGTTTACGTGTATTTTGACATTTCTTACTATGTACCGATGATACTTATTTTTTTATATGTATATGACATATGTGCATTATTTAATCACTTATTTATTATACTTGTTTAATCACTTATATGTACATGACATATGTGCATTATTTAATCACTTATTTATTATACTTGTTTAATTGTCATATATTTTGTGATGTGTTGTGATAAAAGATATATTAGGTAGGCGTGATCGACTCTCTCACATGAGTGACCACCTCCAGCTCTGAGTGAGCGGGGATGAGACGGTTTCTAATCGTAAGAGGCTTTGAAAGTGACTCTGCTAGAATATAAGTCGCGCTGATATATGTTTAGGATGAGGTCATATGTGATACAATCGACATGAATATACTCACTTCTATGTTACTTGTAACTAGCTAGATTTGAGATCTCAGATATCATATATGATTTGTGATATTGTCTCTAAGATACTCTTTCTGAGATTTCTGGGTAAAGTCTTATATGTAGATTAAATCACATACCTACACAGTATTAGAGAAATCTATATACCATTTTGAGAAATGGGGGAACGACACTATGCCACTGTTTCACACCGCGTGTGATAAGACGATTAGGGAAAGTGAGAGTTATACTACATGAGACAATGATATAATCTTAATCCCCATGCCCCACTGTGTGAGATCTGAGATCCATTGAGTGAGATCTCTTGTACTCTTATTACTTTTAGCTGTTTTTAGAAGTTTTGGTTTAGTGTTTGCTATTTTAATCTGTTTATCTATGGTTCGGAAGATAAATTGAGGTCTAAGGGGTAGGTTTAGGAAAACAACTGATTTGAGACTGATGGATTCTAGTTTGGGAAAAGTAAGACCAATCGATATTATATCATTGTGTTATATTCATCGACTAATGACTAATCTATTATATTTCTCTATGTTGGGATTTAAATGTAATAGTGAATACATAGCCTAGCAATGATTGGGGATCACTTTCGATGAGGAAAATGACTCGATGGATGTAATTGCATTGAGTTTGGAGTACAACGAGTTCTTTTTGGTACTAAAAGTGGTTTCTCGATCATCCTAACAGGTGCATCAAAAAGTCTTTGCTTGCAGGTATGCTCGCCGGTTGCACAACTCCCAATCCTGTATGAAACTTCAGTAGGGTGATATGGTAGATCGCATGAATTGTGATATTGTGACGGATATAAAATGTCCTTATATGTAAATGAAAGATGTTAGTAAATATACCCATGTAAGGGCATTTTACCACATAATAATAATAATAATAATAATAATAATAATAATAATAATAATAATAATAATAATAATAATAATAATAATAATAATAATAATAATAATAATAATTTTAAATATGGGAAGTTATCCCATGATCCCATGATCTCCCTAAAAATCTCTCAGTTCTCTCCTAAGTGAGTTAACTTTTGGAGAATAAGAGTGAGAATATGATTCAACTCTCAGCACATTATTGAAAAGTGTGTGAAGTAAGGCAAGTGTGAATTGCCAAAATAAAAAGAAAGATTCAAAATTTTCTAGAGTGAGAAAAAGATAGAGGGATTGAGAAATTTTAAAATAGGAAAATTTCTCTTGTCATTGAGATTATTGTACTTTGGATTAAGACGTTGTGGTATTGTGATGGTGGTTCGATCACATGATTACCATCCCGATTGCGAATTTTTATTGAGAGATTTTGTGGTTCACGATTTGATTGATTTTTTGAGACCCTACGTATCAAGATATTTAGCCAAAATTTGAACTATTTAATTTTCTAAAAATGAATCATACTTCCGTTGTATTTGTACGTCAAATAAATCTAATAGCTAGGTTGCTCTAATGACAACCAAAACATTGGATAGCCTCATGTAGTTTCACATATAATTAAAGATATTGAGTCTTTTTTGTTTTTTGTTTTTTTGTTTTTGGTAAAATAAGTGAACGTATTGAAAACAAATAATGAAAGAGAATGGATTCCATATGCAATTGACATAATTAGCAATTCTTCCCACCTTGGACTGGTAAAGTTAATTTCTTAACACTTGAGCAAACAATATATACTTTAGAAAGAAAAAATAAAAGAAGCATGAAATGCCTTTGATTCTGTAATAGTCCAGCTCTTAAAGGTGGTCAGATCAGCTGAACTTCTGTATGTACAATGTAGGATGGGTTGGTGACTGGGTTAATGGGATCGATAGAATACAAGTTGTGATAGAAGGAATATTAGAAAGTATAGGAAAGAAGAAGAAGAAGAAGAAGAAGAAGAAGAAGAAGAAAGAAGAAAGAAGAAAGAAGAAAGAAAAAAGAAGAAAGAAGACAGAAGTAAGGAAGAGAGCTGAGGGAAGATACAGAAGGTAGAGAAGACAGTTGTTTAACCAATTCTTAATTTCTCCTTATCTTCTGTACAGGCTATATGGTGCTTTACAGTTCCCAACTAACCAACTAACTAACTGCAACTATTTCCTTCTACAATTGATTGAACTAACCTATTTCCATACCCTCTTACTAGCTGTAACTTTTAAAATTAGCTAGTTGTTACACATTTCCCCCCATTGAGAGAATCCTTGTCCTCAAGGATTGAAGCTGGGAAACTGAGCTCTGATGAAATCCAAGTCTTCCCATGTAGACTCTTTAGGACTTAGATTGATTTATCGAACTAAAATTTGAGTCATTGGTCTATTGTTTTGCCATATAACTCTCCTCTTTAGAATAGTTTCTAGATCCACCAAGGTTTGTTTGTCTGATCTTAGCAATAGTAGTGTTGGCATTGTTGTTTTATTAGGTCCCAGCTTCTTCTTAAATACTGAGACATGAAAGACTAGATGAATCTTGGAATCAGAAGGTAATTGCAGCCTATAAGCCACCTTCCCAACCTTTGTGATAATAGAAAATGGACCATAGAACTTTGAAGAAAGCTTAAATTGCTTCCTTAGTTTTATTGATTGCTATCTATATGGTTGCAGTTTCAAGTAAACTAGGTCCCCTACCTGAAATTCTCTCTCTGATCTCCTGAGGTCTGCATACATTTTCATTCTATTTTGTACCTTTGAAAGATGATCTCGAAGGATCTGAATCATTGCTTGCTTATTTCTGATGAAGTCTCTAGCAGCTAGTGTAATTGTGTTTGCATAGGGACCTAAAGGAATTTGTCGAGGTTGGTAACCATACAAAGCTTCAAAAGGAGTCATCTTGATACTGAGATAGCACTCAAGACATTTATTTAGTCTTTCACTTTGCCCATCTGTTTGGGGATTTGTAGATGTGGGTATAAAGATTAGTTTGGCTATCATGTTAAGGCTATAAAATGGGTAACTATAGATAATATGACAGGTGGGCTAGAAAAGCTTAAACAGTCCAAAAATACTCAAATCATCTCTAAACTTTATACTTGAATTTTGCATTGAGAGATTATAAGCAAAACAATGGAGCGAAATACTCTCTTGCTTCTAGGTAAAAATAATTTCATTATTCCAAGTTTTAGAGATAGCAACTCCATTGGCTATTCTGCATAGAGCTCAAATTTGAACTTCTAATCCATAATGCATGGTTGAACTATTAAACAGTTTTAGACATGCATAGATCACTCTAGATCGTGAAACATTGTCACAAACATCTAAGAAACAAAAAAGAACAACAAGAGTAAGGATAGAATATTCCTCGAGGATGATACAAAATGCTCAAAGAAAGCTATATAGAAAACCTAGTCCAATCCAATATTTGTTGTGCCACAAAGTCAAACCTACCAATCTTCAAGAAAAAGGATCCTAATAAAAGATTAATTAATATGACTAATATAAATCATAAAACCTATTTATCTACAACAAATTTTCTTGAAATAGAAAGAATGGAAAATGAAATTGAAAAGACCTAAACTAAGACACCTAAAATGAATATAAAGAGCGCCGTTGCGGGGGATCGAACTCGGCTTGCCCGCGTGACAGGCAGGAATACTCACCACTACACTACAACGACCTTGTTGACCTTTTAATTTTATGACATTTTGAGAATATTAAACTAATTTAATAGCAAAGAAAAAATTTTAAAAAACTAGAGGGGATGATTAGGCTATTTGCGACTTTCGAATTTTTTCTGGGTTTTGGAGAAATATTGAGGAGAGGATAAGAACAATCGGCACAAAGATTTTAAAGCGGCTCCACCTCCCCCGGTTTACGTCGACTCCCAGACTTCACCTACATTTCCTAATCCACTATTTTCTTCCAAAATAGTACAACCAATTACCTTGCATTAGTGCTAGTCAAACCTCACAAGTATGTTACTTGAACGGTTACTAATATCTCACAACAGGTGCTAACAAATCTAACTGTTTTACTCAGACAATCTAAACTGAGACCAAAAAGAACCCTAAGGACTTATGTGATGTCTCACCTATAAGGGATATTCAACACCAGATCGCCATAACCCTTGTGTGAGCTTACTGAACTTGCCACATTTTCGGAATAAAATTTTTTAGATGATTCATATGCTTACTTTTCAAATCCTTTCTCCACTATTGGAATCCACCCGACAAAATCTATATAAATAGGTGTTTATTTGACGGAAGGGTAATGATTTTATAGTAAAGAAAAAGGGATAATGATTAAGAAATTCAAGATATGATAGAGAATACAATGCATAGCTTTAAGCAAACTATAAGGAATAATGGATGAGATGAATGGTAAAAACACAAATAGATGAAATGGATGGTAAAAGCCCATTTCAAGTTTAAAGAATTTTAAATTTTGTCCCTTTTTTTTCAAAATATATTCCAAATTTTCGTTGAATTTCCTTCTCGAAATGCACTATGCTTTTTCACATTCGTTCTTTCTTCTATTTTTTCCTCATTTTTCTTCTTTTATTTTTCTTTGATGGGCTATTGATTCAACAATAAATGAAATTCTAGATATGCTTTACTTAAAAACTTCAATAATGAATAGATAAGAATGCGCATGAATCATGGTGATATGACGGAGGAAAAATACTTGCTTGAGTGTTGAAATATATAATGCTGGTTTAAAACCATTCGAGTATGCTAATGAAGGAAAAATACTTGCTGATAATCATTCACGGGCTTAAAGTGTAAAAACGTTGTAGATGTGGGTGTAAATATTAGTTTGGCCATCTTGTTAAGGCTATAAAGTCGGTAACTTCAGATAATGTGACAAATGGTCTAGAAAAGCTCAAACAGTCCAAAAAATACCCAAATCATCTCTAAACTTTATACTTGAATTTTGCATTGAGAGATTATAAGCAAAACAATGGAGCGAAATACTCTCTTGCTTCCGGGTAAAAATAATTTTATTATTCCAAGTTTTAGAGATAGCAACTCCATTGGCTATTCTGCGTAGAGCTCAAAATTTGAACTTCTGATCCATAACGCAAGGTTGTACTATTAAACTGTTTCAGACATGCTTAGATCACTCTAGATCGTGAAACATTGTCGTTAACGTCTAAGAAACAAAAAAGAACAACAAGAGTAAGGATAGAATATTCCCTGAGGATGATACAAAATGCTCAAAGAAAGCTACATAGAAAACCTAGTCCAATCCAATATACGTTGTGCCAAAAAGTCAAACCAGTCAATCTTCAAGAAAAATAATCCTAATAAAAGTTCAATTAATATGACTAATATAAATCATAAAATCCATTTATCTGCAACAAATTTTCTTGAAACAGAAAGAATGGAAAATGAAATTGAAAAGATCCTAAACTAAGACACAAAAACCAATAGAAGAGCACTATTGCCGGGGATAGGACCTGGGTCGCCCGCGTGACAGGTGAGAATACTCACCACTATATTACAACGACCTTGTTAACCTTTTAATTTTATGACATTTTGAGAATATTAAACTAATTTAATAGCAAAGAAAAAATTTTGACAAACTAGAGGGGATGATTAGGTTATTTGCCACTTTCAAATTTTTTTTTTGGGTTTTGGAGAAATATTGAGGAGAGGATAAGAAGTATCGACACAAAGATTTTAAAGTGGTTCTACCTCTCCCGGATTATGTCTGTGCCCAGACTTCACCTAGATTTTCTAATCCACTATTTTCTTCCAAAATAGATTAACCAATTACCTTGCTTTGGTGCTAGTCAAACCTCACAAGTATGTTACTTGAACGATTACCACTATCTCACAACAGGTGCTATCAAATCTTACTGTTTACTTAGATAATCAAAACTTAGACCAGAAAGAACCCTAAGAACTTATGTGATGTCTCACCTATAAGGGATATACAACACCAGATCGCCATAACCCTTGTGTGAGCTTACTAAACATGCCACATTTTTGGAATAAAAATTTTTAGATGATTTATATGCCTACTTTCAAATCCTTTCTCCCCTATTCGAATCCACCCGATAAAATCTATATAAATAGGTGTTTATTTGGCTACAATGGTGCTGAAAGGGTAATGATTTTATAGTAAAGAAAATGGACAATGATTAAGAAAATCAAGATATGATAGAGAATATAATGCATAGCTTTAAGCAAAGTATAAAGAATAATGGATGAGATGAATGGTGAAAACACAAATGGATGAAATGGATGGTAAAAGCCCATTTCAAGTTTAAAGAATTTTAAATTTGGTCCCTTTCTTTTTTTCAAAATATATTCCAAATTTTTGTTTAGTTTCCTTCTCGAAATACACTATACTTTTTCACATTCGTTCTTTCTTTTATTTTTCCCTTCATTTTTCTTCTTTTTTTTTTCTTTGATGAGCTATTGATTCAACAATAAATACAATTTTAGATATACTTTACTTAAAAACTTCAATAATGAATAGATGAGAATGCGCATGAATCATGGTGATATGATGGAGGAAAAATACTTACTTGAGTGTTGAAATATATAATGCTGGTTTAAAACCATTCGAGTATGCTAATGAAGGAAAAATACTTGATGATAATCATTCATGGGCTCAAAGTGTAAAAAAGTTGTAGATGTGGGTGTAAAGATTAGTTTGGCTATCATGTTAAGGCTATAAAGTGGGTAACTAAGATAATATGATAGGTGGATTAGAAAAGCTCAAACATTCCAAAAAATACCCAAATCATCTCTAAACTTTATACTTGAATTTTGCATTAAGAGATTATAAAGAAAACAATGGAGTGAAATACTCTCTTGCTTCTGGGTAGAAATAATTTTATTATTCCAAATTTTAGAGATAGCAACTCCATTGGCTATTCTGCGTAGAGCTCAAAATTTGAACTTCTAATCCATAATGCGTGGTTGTATTATTAAACTGTTTTAGACATGCTTGGATCACTCTAGATGGTGAAACATTTTCGCTAACGTCTAAGAAACAAAAAAGAACAACAAGAGTAAGGACAGAATATTCCCCATGGATGATACAAAATGCTCAAAGAAAGCTACATAGAAAACTTAGTCGAATCCAATATATGTCGTGCCATAAAGTCAAACAAGAATCCTAATAAAGGATCAATTAATTTGACTAATATAAATCGTAAAACTTATTTATTTACAACAAATTTTATTGAAACAGAAAGAATAGAAAATGAAATTGAAAGGACCCTAAACTAAGACACCCAAAACTAGTAGAAAGAGCGCCGTTGCCGGGGATCGAACCCGGGTCACCCGCGTGACAGGCGGGAATACTCACCACTATACTTCAACGACCTTGTTGACCTTTCAATTTTACGACATTTTGAGAATATTAAACTAATTTAATAGCAAAAATTTTTTTTTTTGACAAACTAGAGGGGATGATTAGGTTATTTGCCACTTTTGAATTTTTTCTGGGTTTTGGAGAAATATTGAGGAGAGGATAAGAAGAATCGACACAAAGATTTTAAAGTGGTTCTACCTCCCCCGGTTTACGTCCGCACCCAGACTTCACCTAGATTTTCTAATCCACTATTTTTTTTTCAAAAATAGTACAACCAATTACCTTGCATTGGTGCTAGTCAAACCTCACAAGAATGTTACTTGAACGGTTACCACTATCTCACAATAGGTGCTAACAAATCTTATTGTTTTACTTAGACAATCAAAACTGAGACTAGAAAGAACCCTAAGGACTTATGTGATGTCTCACCTATAAGGGATATACAATACCAGATCGCCTTAACCCTTGTGTGAGCTTACTGAACTTGCCACATTTTCGGAATAAAAATTTTAGATGATTCATATGCCTACTTTTCAAATCCTTTCTTCACTATTGGAATCCACCCGACAAAATCTATATAAATAGGTGTCTATTTGGCTACAATGGTGCTGAAAGGGTCATGATTTTATAGTAAAGAAAAAGGGATGATGATTAAGAAATTCATGATATGATAGAGAATACAATGCATAGTTTTAAGCAAAGCATAAGGAATAATGGATGAGATGAATGGTAAAAACACAAATGGATGAAATGGATGGTAAAAGCCCATTTCAAGTTTAAAGAATTTTAAATTTTGTCCCTTTTTTTTTTTCAAAATATATTCTAAATTTTCGTCAAATTTCCTTCTCAAAATACACTATGCTTTTTCACATTCGTTCTTTCTTTTATTTATTCCTTCATTTTTCTTCTTTTTTTTTTCTTTGATGAGTTATTGATTTAACAATAAATGAAATTTCATATATACCTTAATTAAAAACTTCAACAATGAATAGATGAGAATGCACATGAATCATGGTGATATGATAGAGGAAAAATACTAGCTTGAGTGTTGAAAATATAATGTTGGTTTAAAACCATGCAAGTATGCTAATGAAGAAAAAATACTTGCTGATAATCATTCATGGGCTCAAAGTGTAAAAAAGTTATAGATGTGGGTGTAAGGATTAGTTTGGCTATCTTGTTAAGGCTATAAAGTGGATAACTAAAGATAATGTGATAGGTGGACTAGAAAAGCTAAAACAGTCCAAAAAATATCCAAATCATCTCTAAACTTTATACTTGAATTTTGCATAGAGAGATTATAAGCAAAACAATGGAGTGAAATACTGTCTTGCTTCTGGGTAGAAATAATTTTATTATTCCAAATTTTAGAGATAGCAACTCCATTGGCTATTCTGCGTAGAGCTCAAAATTTGAACTTCTAATGCATAATGCATGGTTTTACTATTAAACAGTTTTAGACATGCTTAGATCACTCTAGATCGTGAAACATTTTTGCTAACGTCTAAGAAACAAAAAAGAACAACAATAGTAAGGACAGAATGTTCCCCGAGGATGATACAAAATGCTCAAAGAAAGCTACATAGAAAACCTAGTCCAATCCAATATATGTCGTGCCATAAAGTCAAACAAGAATCCTAATAAAAGATCAATTAATTTGACTAATATAAATCGTAAAACCTATTTATTTGCAACAAATTTTCTTGAAACAGAAAGAATGGAAAATGAAATTGAAAGGCCCCTAAACTAAGACACCCAAAACTAGTAGAAAGACCGCCGTTGCCGGGGATCAAACCCGGGTCGCCCGCGTGACAGGCGGGAATACTCACCACTATACTACAACGACCTTGTTGACCTTTCACTTTTACTATATTTTGAGAATATTAAACTAATTCAATAGCAAAGAAAAAATTTTGACAAACTAGAGGGGATGGATAGCTTATTTGCCACTTTTGAACTTTTTTTGGGTTTTGGAGAAATATCGATGAGAGAATAAGAACAATAGACACAGATTTTAAAGTGGTTCCACCACGGCTCCCAGACTTTACCAAGATTTACTAATCCACTATTTTCTTCCAAAATAGTATAACCAATTACCTGGCATTGGTGCTAGTCAAACCTCACAAGTATGTTACTTGAACGGTTTCCACTATCTCACAACAGGTGCTAACAAATCTAACTGTTTTACTTAGATAATCTAAACTGAGACCAAAAAGAACCCTAAGAACTTATGTGATGTCTCACCTATAAGGGATATTCCACACCAGATCGCCTTAACCCTTGTGTGAGCTTACTAAATTTGCCACATTTTCGGAATAAAAAGTTTTAGATGATTCATATGCCTACTTTTCAAATCCTTTCTCCACTATTGGAATCCACCTGACAAAATCTATATAAATAGGTGTTTATTTGGCTGCAATGGTGCTGAAAGGGTAATGATTTTATAGTAAAGAAAAAGGGATAATGATTAAGAAATTCAAGATATGATAGAGAATACAATGCATAGCTTTAAGCAAAGTATAAGGAATAATGGATCAGATGAATGGTAAAATCACAAATGGATGGTAAAAGCCAATTTCAAGTTTGAAGAATTTTAAATTTTGTCCCTTTTTTTTTTTCAAAATATATTCCAAATTTTCATTGATTTTCTTTCTCGAAATACACTATGCCTTTTCACATTCGTTCTTTCTTTTATTTTTTCCTTCATTTTTCTTCTTTTTATTTTCTTTGATGAGCTATTGCTTCAACAATAAATGAAATTTCAGATATACTTTATTTAAAAATTTTAATAATGAATAGATGAGAATGCGCATGAATCATGGTGATATGATGGAAGAAAAATACTTGCTTGAGTGTTGAAATATATAATGTTGGTTTAAAACCATTTGAGTATGCTAATGAAGGAAAAATACTTGATGATAATCATTCATGGGCTCAAAGTGTATAAAAGTTGTAGATGTGGGTGTAAATATTAGTTTGGCCATCTTGTTAAGGCTATAAAGTCGGTAACTTCAGATAATGTGACAGATGGGCTAGAAAAGCTCAAACAGTCCAAAAAATACCCAAATCATCTCTAAACTTTATACTTGAATTTTACATTGAGAGATTATCAAATAGGTTCTAAAGCAAAATAATGGAGTGAAATACTCTCTTGCTTCTGGGTAAAAATAATTTTATTATTCCAAGTTTTAGAGATAGCAACTCCATTGGCTATTCTGTGTAGAGCTCAAAATTTGAACTTCTAATCCATAATGCATGGTTGTACTATTAAACAGTTTTATGCATGCTTAGATCACTCTAGATCGTGAAACATTATCGCTAATGTCTAAGAAACAAAAAAGAACAACAACAGTAAGGATAGAATGTTCCCCGAGGATGATACAAAATGCTCAAAGTAGCTACATAGAAAACTTAGTCCAATCCATCATATGTCATGCCATAAAATCAAACAATAATCCTAATAAAAGATCAATTAATTTGACTAATTTGCAACCAATTTTCTTAAAACAAAAAGAATGAAAAATGAAATTGAAAGAACCCTAAACTAAGACACCCAAAACTAGTAGAAAGAGCGCCGTTGCCGGGGATCGAACCCGGGTCGCCCGCGTGACAGGCGGGAATACTCACCACTATACTACAACGACCTTATTGACCTTTCACTTTTACTATATTTTGAGAATATTAAACTAATTCAATAGCAAAGAAAAAATTTTGACAAACTAGAGGGGATGAATAGCTTATTTGTCACTTTTGAACTTTTTTTGGGCTTCGGAGAAATATTGATGAGAGAATAAGAACAATGGACACAAAGATTTTAAAGTGGTTCCACCACGGCTCCCAGACTTTACCTAGATTTCATAATCCATTATTTTCTTCCAAAATAGTATAACCAATTACCTGGCATTGGTGCTAGTCATACCTCAAAAGTATGTTACTTGAACGGTTTCCACTATCTCACAACAGGTGCTAACAAATCTAACTGTTTTACTTAGATAATCTAAACTGAGACAAAAAAGAACCCTAAGAACTTATGTGATGTCTCACCTATAAGGGATATTCCACACCAGATCGCCTTAACCCTTGTGTGAGCTTACTAAACTTGCCACATTTTCGGAATAAAAATTTTTAGATGATTCATATGCCTACTTTTCAAATCCTTTCTCCACTATTGGAATCCAACTGACAAAATCTATATAAATAGGTGTTTATTTGGCTGCAATGGTGCTGAAAGGGTCATGATTTTATAGTAAAGAAAAAGGGACAATGATTAAGAAATTCATGATATGATAGAGAATATAATGCATAGCTTTAAGCTAAGTATAAGGAATAATGGATGAGATGAATGGTAAAATCACAAATGGATGGTAAAAACCCATTTCAAGTTTGAAGAATTTTAAATTTTGTCCCTTTATTTTTTTCAAAATATATTCCAAATTTTCATTGATTTTCTTTCTCGAAATACACTATGCCTTTTCACATTTGTTCTTTCTTTTATTTTTTCTTCATTTTTCTTCTTTTTATTTTCTTTGATGAGCTATTGCTTCAACAATAAATGAAATTCCAGATATACTTTATTTAAAAATTTTAATAATGAATAGATGAGAATGTGCATGAATCATGGTGATATGATGGAAGAAAAATACTTGCTTGAGTGTTGAAATATATAATGTTAGTTTAAAACCATTCGGGTATGCTAATGAAGGAAAAATACTTGATGATAATCATTCATGGGCTCAAAGTGTATAAAGGTTGTAGATGTGGGTGTAAAGATTAGTTTGGCTATCATGTTAAGCCTATAAAGTGGGTAACTACAGATAATGTTATAGGTGGGCTAGAAAAGCTCAAACAGTCCAAAAAATACCCAAATCATCTCTAAACTTTATACTTGAATTTTACATTGAGAGATTATCAAATAGGTTCTAAAGCAAAACAATAGAGTGAAATACTTTCTTGCTTCTGGGTAAAAATAATTTTATTATTCCAAGTTCTAGAGATAGCAACTCCATTGGCTATTCTGTGTAGAGCTCAAAATTTGAACTTCTAATCCATAATGCATTGTTGTACTATTAAGTTTTAAACATGCTTAGATCACTCTAGATCGTGAAACATTATTGCTAATGTCTAAGAAACAAAAAAGAACAACAACAGTAAGGACAGAATGTTTCCCGAGGATGATACAAAATGCTCAAAGAAGCTATATAGAAAACCTAGTCCAATCCATTATATGTCGTGCCATAAAATCAAACAATAATCCTAATAAAAGATCAATTAATTTGACTAATTTACAACAAATTTTCTTGAAACAAAAAGAATGGAAAATGAAATTGATAGGACCCTAAACTAAGTAAGACACCCAAAACTAGTAGAAAGAGCGCCGTTGCCGGGGATCGAACCCGGGTCGCCCGCGTGACAGGCGGGAATACTTACCACTATACTACAACGACCTTGTTAACCTTTTACTTTTATTATATTTTGAGAATATTAAACTAATTCAATAGCAAAGAAAAAATTTTGACAAACTAGAGGGGATGAATAGCTTATTTGTGACTTTTGAACTTTTTTTGGGTTTTGGAGAAATATTGAGCAGAGGATAAGAACAATCGACACAAGGATTTTAATGTGGTTTCACCTTCCCCAGTTTACTTCTGCTCCCAGACATCACCTGGATTTTCTAATCCACTATTTTCTTCCAAAATAGTACAACCAATTATCTTACATTGGTGCTAGTCAAACCTCACAAGTGTTTCACTTGAAGGTTCACCACTATCTCATAACAGGTGCTAACAAATCTAACTGTTTCACTTAGACAATTTAAACCAAGACCAAAAAGAACCCTAAGGACTTATGTGATGTCTCACCTATAAGGGATATTCAACACCAGATCTTCTTAACCCTTGTGTGAGGTTACTAAACTTGCCACATTTTCGAAATAAAAATTTTTAGATGATTCATATGCCTACTTTTCAAATCCTTTCTCCACTAATGGAATCTACCTAACAAAATCTATATAAATAGGTGTTTATTTGGCTGCAATGGTGCTGAAAGGGTAATGATTTTATAGTAAAGAAAAAGGGATAATGATTAAGAAATTCAGGACGTGATAGAGAATACAATGCATAGCTTTAAGCAAAGTATAAGGAATAATGGATGAGATGAATAGTAAAAACACAAATGGATGAAATGGATGGTAAAAGCCCATTTGATGTTTAAAGAATTTTAAATTTTGTCCCTTTTTTTTTCCAAAAAATATATTCCAAATTTTGTTGAATTTCTTTCTAGAAATACACTATGCTTTTTCACATTCGTTCTTTCTTTTATTTTTTCCTTCATTTTTCTTCTTTTTTTTTTCTTTGATGAGCTATTGCTTCAACAATAAATGAAATTCCAAATATACTTTACTTAAAAACTTCAATAATGAATAGATGAGAATTCGCATGAATCATGGGGATATGATGGAGGAAAATATTTGCTTGAGTGTTGAAATATATAATGCTGGTTTAAAACCAAGCAGGTATGCTAATGAAAGAAAAATACTTGTAGATAATCATTCATGGGCTCAAAGTGTAAAAAAGTTGTAGATGTGAGTGTAAAGATTAGTTTGGCTATCATGTTAAAGTTATAAAGTGGGTAACTATAGATAATGTGACAGGTGGACTAGAAAAGCTCAAATAGTCCAAAAAATGCCCAAATCATCTCCAAACTTTATACTTGAATTTTGCATTAAGAGATTATCAAATAGGTTCTAAAGCAAAACAATGGAGTGAAATATTCTCTTACTTCTGGGTAAAAATAATTTTATTATTCCAAGTTTTAGAGATAACAACTCCATTGGCTATTCTGCGTAGAGCTCAAAATTTGAACTTCTAATCCATAATGCATGGTTATACTATTAAACAGTTTTAGACATGCTTAGATCGCTCTAGATCGTGAAACATTCTCACTAACGTCTATGAAACAAAAAAGAACAACAATAGTAAGGACAGAATGTTCCCCGAGGATGATACAAAATGGTCAAAGAAAGCTACATAAAAAACCAAGTCTAATCCAATATTTGTCGTGCCATGAAGTTAACCTGCCAATCTTCAAGAAAAAGAATCCTAATAAAAGATCAATTAATATGACTATTATAAATCGTAAACTCTATTTATATGCAACATATTTTTTTTGAAAAGGAGATGAAAAGACCTTAATCTAAGACATCTAAAGCCAATAGAAAGAGTGCAGTTGCTGGGGATCAAACCCGGGTCGCCCGCGTGAAAGGCGGGAATACTCACCACTATGCTACAACGACCTTATTGAGCTTTCAATTTTACGACATTTTGAGAATATTAAACTAATTTAATAGCAAAGAAAAAATTTTGACAAACTGGAGGGGATGATTATGTTATTTGCCCCTTTCGAACTTTTTCTGTGTTTTGGAGAAATATTGAGGAGAAGATAAGAAGAATCGACACAGATTTTAAAGTGGTTCTACCTTCACCGGTTTACATTCGCTCCTAGACTTCACCTAGAATTTCTAATCAACTATTTTCTTTCAAAATAGTACAACAAATTATCTTGCATTGGTGATAGTTAAACCTCACAAGTATGTCACTTGAACACTAACCACTATCTCACAACAGGTGCTAACAAATCTAACTGTTTCACTTAGACAATCTAAACTGCGACCAGAAAGAACCCTAAGGACTTATGTGATGTCTCACCTATGAGGAATATTCAACACCAGATCGCCTTAACCCTTGTATGAGCTTACTGAACTTGCCACATTTTTGGAATAAAAATTTTTAAATGATTCATATGCTTACTTTTCAAATCCTTTTTCCACTAATGGAATCCACCCGACAAAATCTATATAAATAGGTGTTTATTTGGCTGCAATGGTGCTGAAAGGGTAATGATTTTTTTTTTTTGTAAACAAAGAGGGATAATGATTAAGAAATTCAATATATGGTAGAGAATACAATGCATAGCTTTAAGCAAAGTATAAGGATTAATGGATGGGATGAATGGTAAACACACAAATGGATGGTAAAAACCCATTTCAAGTTTAAAGAATTTTAAATTTTGTCCCCTATTTTTAAAATATATTCCAAATTTTCGTTGAATTTCTTTCTCGAAATACACTATGCTTTTTTACATTTGTTCTTATTTTTATTTTTTCCTTCATTTTTCTTCTTTTTTTTTCTTTGATGAGCTATTGCTTCAACAATAAATAAAATTCTGGATATACTTTACTTAAAACTTCAATAATGAATTGATAAGAATGCACATGGGCTCAAAGTGTAAAGAAGATATATAAGTGGTTATAAAGAAAAATTTGGCTATGAAGATAAGGCTATAATGTGGGTACAACAACAACAACAATAACAATCGGAGCCTTAATCCTAGCATTTGGTGTCGGCTTTGGAGTGAGTGTATATGTACACAGCCTTCCTCTTACTTTTTTGCAAAGAGACTGTATCCATGCCTCGAACTCGTAATGAGATCACTAAAGGAGTAACTCAATCATTACTCTAAGGTTCGTTCAAAAAAAGATTTCTTATTAAAGTAATGAATGCTGAAATCTAGAAACACCAGTCTTGGTTGAACATAAGCCTAGAAGGAGAACCACTCTTCTTGAAATTGGAGTGATTCTTTAGATAGATTTATTGAAGGAATTCCAAGTTCCGAATTTCGTGCACCTTCCATGGAGCCTAAACTACCCAGGATTAGAAAGAGTATCATTGACATCATTCTACTCCGATGAGCGCTGCTAGAAATTAGACCCCTGTGGCATTTCTTTCTTTGATAGATCTAATCAAAGAATGCCCAAGATTTGGAAAAATTGAATTTGCAACACGGACCAAAAAGAGCAAATCGATCAAGATCAATTGAATCTTCAAGCACAAAAAATAACAGTCTTGTCCGCGCCTTCCATGGATCCTATCCCACGACTGCATCGGGATGTGTCATGCCGTCCCAAAAAAAGCAGATCCATCAAACTTGATATGTTCCCTTCTAAAAGGTGAAGAATCTTGTCATCCACCCATCGAGTTAGAGAGCTATCCACTGGATCTATAAAACTCTCTCTTCATAATTCAAAGATCCTGCCAATTGCAAACAGTGGAAGATTGTACAACTTTTTCCTTGCATTTCCAAATATGGAAAAATGGTATTGTTGGGCCCAAACACGCTATAAAGGAGGATTATTATCCGAGTGGACCTATCTTTGAAACAACCCAAACATGCTATAAAGGCTATGATGTGGGTAACTACAGATAATGAGACAGGTAGGCTAGAAAAGCTCAAACAGTCCAAAAAATGCCTAAATCATCTCTAAACTTTATACTTAAATTTCGCATTTAGAGATTAGCAAATAGGTTCTAAAGCAAAACAATGGAGTGAAATATTCTCTTTCTTTTGGGTAAAAATAATTTTATTATTCCATGTTTTAGAGATAACAATTCCATTGGCTATTCTGCGAAGAGCTCAAAATTTGAACTTCTAAAACATAATGCATGGTTATGCTGTTAAAACAGTTTTAGACATGGTTATACTATTAAAACAGTTTTAAACAACTTTTCTAATTAATTAGCCTGTACTCATAGTGAGTCGACTTCTTCTTCCTTTGAGTCAACTGATATATAGATGAAAAGGATGGTGAAAAGATGTTTCAACTTTAAAGAATTTTAAATTTTGTCCATTTTTTTCTTCAAAATAGACTCTAAATTTTCGTGGAATTTTATTCTCAAAATACACTTTGCTTTTTCACATTCATTTTTCCTTTTATTCTTTCCTTCGCTCTTTCTTCATTTTTCTACTTTTTTTTTCCTTTGATGATCTATTGCTTCAACAATAAATGAAATTCTGAATACACTATACTTAAAAACTTCAATAATGAATAGAAGAAGATGTACATGAATCAAGGAGAATATGATGGAGGAAAGACACTTGCTTAGGTGCGGAAATATATAATGCAAGTTTAAAACCCAACCGGTATGATAATGAAGGAAAAATACTCATTGATGGTCATTCATGGGCTCAATGTGTAAAGAAGTTGTAGATGTGGTTATAAAGATTTGGCTATCAAGATAATGCTATAAAGTGGGTAACTACAGATAATGAGACAGGTATGCTAGAAAAGCTTAAACGGTCCAAAAAATGCCTAAATCTTCTATAAATTTTATACTTGAATTTCGTATTGAGAGATTATCAAATAGGTTCTAAAGCAAAAAAATGGAGTGAAATATTCTCTTTCTTTTGGGTAAAAATAATTTTATTATTCCAACTTTTAGAGATAACAACTCCATTGGCTATCTTGCGTAGAGCTCAGAATTTGAACTTCTAATACATAATGTACGATTATACTATTAAAACAGTTTTAGACATACTTTGATCACTCTAGAATGTGAAACATTGTCCCTAATGTTTAAGAAATAAAAAAGAACAACGAGAATAAGGACAGAATGTTTCCCTAGGATGATACAAAATGCTCAAAGAAAACTACATAGAAAATCTAGTCCAATCCAATATATGTTGTGCCATAAAGTCAAACCTGCCAATCAATAAGAAAAAGAATCCTAATAAAAGATCAATTAGTATGACTAATATAAATCCTAAAACCTATTTATTTGCAACAAATTTTCTTGAAACAGAAAGGAAGGAAAATGAAATTGAAAAGACCCTAAACTAAGACACCTAAAACCAATAGAAAGAGCTCCTTTACTGGGGATAGGATGGAACTTGGGTCGCCCGCGTGACAGGCGAGGATACACACCATTATACTACAACAGCCTTGTTAACCTTTCGGTTTTACTGGATTTTGAGAATATTAAACTAATTCAATAGTGAATAAAAAATTTTGACAAACTAAAAGGGATGAATAGGTTATTTGCCACTTTCAAACTTTTTCTGGGTTTTGGAGAAATATTGAGGAGAGGATAAAAAGAATTGACATAGATTTTAAAGTGGTTTAACCTTCCCCGGTTTATGTTCACTCCCAGACTTCACATAGATTTTCTAATTCACTATTTTCTTCCAAAATAGTACAATAAACTAGCTTGCATAGGTGCTAGCCAAATCTCACAAGTGTTTCACTTGAATAATCACCATTATCTCACAACAGGTGCTAACAAATCTAACTGTTTCACTTAGACAATCTAAACCTAGACTAGAAAGAACCCTTTTTTCAAAGTCTTACAATATTTTGAAGTGAAAATAAAAATACAACTTGAAGCTTACACTTGATATGTGATCTTTAAAGCTGACATAGAAATACAACCCGAAAATTTAAAGTTCACAAAAGATCTTTTGCAATTAGTTTCAATAAATGTTTTGGGAGTTGTTGAGCTTCTCTTTGAGTGTTGTATTCATAGTTTGGATGAAGTGTTAGCCTTTGAGGATCATTTAAAGTGCAAAAATAGCAGTTGAGGTGGTTGGATCTTCTTTTTCTCTCTTTTTTTTATAAATTTTTTTTATTTTTAATTTGGTTCCCTCTTCTTTTTTTTTAGTAATATATATGGATGAAATGGATGGTAAAAGCACATTTTAACTTTACAGAATTTTGAATTTTATCCCTTTTTCTTTTCAAAAAATTTTCTAAAGTTTTGTTGAATTTTTTGTTAAAATAGAAGATGATGCGCATGAATCATGGTGAATATGATGGAAGAAAAATACATGCTTAAGTGTTGAAATATATAATGCAAGTTTAAAACCAATCATGTATGATAATGAAGGAAAAATACTCACTGATTTTATCAAATAGGTTCTAAAGCAAAACAATGGAGTGAAATATTCTCTTGCTTTTGGGTAAAAATAATTTTATTTTTCCAAGTTTTAGAGGTAGCAACGTCTATGGGCACTCTGCTTAGAGCTCATAATTTGAACTTGCAATACATAATGCATGATTATGCTTTTAAAACAGTTTTAGATATGCTTAGATCACTCTAGAACGTGAAAAATTGTCCCTAACATTTAAGAAACAAAATAGAACAACAAGAGTAAGGATAGAATGTTCCCCTAGGATAATAAGAAATGCCCAAAGAAAGCTACATAGAAAACCTACTCTAATCCAATAAATGTCATGCCATAGAGTCAAACTTGCCAATCAACAAGAAAATGAATCCTAATAAAAGATAATTTAATAAGACTAATATAAATCCTAAAACCTATTTACCTGCAATAAACTTTCTTGAAACAGTAAGAATGGAAAATGAAATAGAAAAAACCCTAAACTAAGACACCTAAAACCAATAAAAAGAGTGCCACTACCATGGATCAAACCAAGGTTGCACGCATGACAGACAGGAATACTCACCACCACACTACAACATCCTTGTTGACCTTCGATTTTACTACATTTTGAGAATATAAAACTAATTCAACAGTGAAGAAAAAATTGTGACTAACTAGAGGGGGATGAATAGCTTGCTTGGCACTTTTGATGTTTTGTTGGGTTTTGGAGAAAGGTTGAGGATAGGATAAGAAGAATCGATACAAAGATTTAAAAGTTGTTCCACCTTCCCCGATGTGCATTCACTCTTAGATTTCACCTCGATTTTCTAATCCATTATTTTCTTCAAAAATAGTATAGTCATCTAGCTTGTATAGGTGCTAGTAAAACCTCACAAGTGTTTCACTCGAACGCTAGCCACTACCCCACAAAAGGTGTTAGCAAATCTAATTGTTTCGTTTAGGCAATCTAAACCCTGACCATAAAGAACCATTTTTTTAGTCTCTTACAAGATTTTGAAGTGAAAATGATAATACAACTTGAAGCTTAAACTTCATATGTGATCTTTAAAACTCACAGTGAAATGCAGCACAAGAAAATTAAAGCTCATAGAAGATCTTTTGCAATTACGTTGAACAAATGTTCTGAGAGTTGTTGAACTTCTCATTGAGTGTTGTATTTATAGTTTTGATGAATAGTTAGCCATTGAAGATCATTTAAAACACAAACAAAGCAGTTGAGGTGGTTGGAGCTTTGTTAATTGCTCGAACAGCTTTTCTAAACAATTAGCCGATACTCATAGTAAGTCGACTTCTTCTTCCTTTGAGTCAACTGATATATGGACGAAATGGATGGTAAAGCACATTTCAACTTTAAGGAATTTAAAAATTTTTCCTTTGTTTTCAAAATATATTTTAAATTTTTATTGAATTTCATTCTCAGGATACACTTTGCTTTTTTACATTCATTTTTCATTTATTTTTTTCCTTCATTTTTTCTTCATTTTTTTTTTTGTTTTTCCCCTCTGATGAGCTATTGCTTCAACAATAAATGAAATTCTGAATACACTCTACTTAAAAACTTCAATAACGAATAAAAGAAGATATGGATGAATCACGATGAATATGATGGAGGAAAAATACTTGCTTAAGTGTTGAACTATATAATGCAAGTTTAAAACCACTCAGATAAGATAATAAAGGAAAAATACTCATTGATAGTCATTCACGGGCTCAAAGTGTAACACCGACACTACGTGTCCGTATATCATTTCCGTTTCTGAATTTAATAAAATGATCCTCAATTATATATATATAGAAAAATATTTAATTTTTGTTGATTTTCGATTTTGGGGTATTAAATCAAAAATTTTTGGTATATTTTAAATCACCGTGTTCGCGAATAGTAATAAATCCCGTTTTATGAAAAAAATTTTAAAATTTAGGAAGAAGGGGGGGTGAATTTGTATATATATATAATTGTTTATTTATTTAAATATATATATATATATATAAAATCGAAATTAGGGCTTAAAACCCTAATTTCTCTAATTCTTCCCCTTTCCCCTCTCACTCTCTCTCTCCACCTTTTCATCTTCCCGCGGCCACCTCTTCTCTGCCGCGACTCGGCTCCTTCCACCACCGCGACCACCGCGAACCGCCGCGGGTCGCCACCTCTCTATCTCTCTCATTCTCTCTCTCGGCTTCTCTCTTGGTTGCTCTCTCTCACTCTCTCTATTTCGCGCGATCTCTCTCTGTCGCGCTATCTCTCTCTCCCTCCCGTGAGTTTTCTCTCTCTATTTCGCTCACTGTCTCTCAGTCTCCCTCAGTCTCTCGCTTTGCTTCTCCCTGCTCACGCAACAACGCGCGACTGCTAGCGCGCTGACAGCCCCTACGCGCGCGTGACCCCGGCCACACGCCCGCAAGCCGCGGGGCCCCTACCCCGGCCGGCTGTGTCTGCCTTTGCCCTTGCTCGCTCACTCGAGCAGTCTGTACTCCTTCGAGAGCCCACTGCGACCCTTTCACTACATAGGTAAAGGCCAATTTCTGATTTTATTCTTAGAGTTAATACTCTTAAGTGGTTTAGTCTAACTGCTAGAATCTGTTTTGAATTGGGAATACTACAGGTTTTGGATTGAACGAAGTGCATTCGGAAGTTAGGTCTGCGATTCGAGAAAACCCTAGGTGAGGGATTTCTAACCTACTCGATTTATTTGGACGAATTTAGGGTAAATTAGAGCAAGAGTGTATTGTATATGTTAGGATGAATGTTAGAGTAGATTTGAAATGCGTTGTTTGATATTATATGTTATTATTTAGGTTAAGTATGGAATTTTATACGAAATTGAACGAAATTGAGCTATTTCGGATGATAGAATTAAGTTAAATTGATTTAAATGACTTTTCGTAGAGTTTAATTTGACGAATGCATGAAAACAGTTGAAATTTGGGACTTGAGCTTAAGGATCGATGCAGTCTTTTCCATTATAAGTTGCCCTGCATATAGGAAATCAAAATACAATTTTCGTATTATGAAAATAGGTTTCAATACCTTTAAAATGAGATATGGTTTGAAGAAATCGGATGAGAATTGAAAAGTGTATGAATTTTCAAAGATTTTTCTAATTTATAGGAAATTTGATGATTAATGTGATACTTTGGTTAGGTTGATCTTGTTGGAGACTCGAGGAGTCAAATTCGGAATTATTTTGGAAATAGGGAGTGATTGACCTTCCCGTATACTGTGAGTGAGACCTTAATCTCTTGCATGAAATAGTGAAATCTGATTTTATCGTGATTTTGATAAAACATGCTTTTGATATGATTGTCTCGTCGTATGAAATTGAAATTTAAATCTGTTTTGTGATTATTGGAGTGTCGTACTTATGTTTTCCACAATTATGTATCCATGTTTTGAAATGAAATGAAATTGTGCCATGATTTGAGAAATGAATGTTTTCTATTTTACCATTGTATTGGTTTGTTGAATTGAAATGATTTTGATGAAATGTATTTGGCACACGGATTTGAAATGTTTTGATGAACTGTGAGGGCATCGGGATGCCCACTTGTGATGAGATACTATGATGATGACATTAATGATTCCGTAGCTACGAAGGGACTTTGTAGAGGCACGAGTTGCCCGGATACGCTTCTGCAGGAGGTATCCGCAAACGTCCAGTTATATATTCATAGGCGCGGCCGGTTGAACCCTCATCGAGGGAGGACGTGTGTCCATCACCGTCTAGCACCGCACGTGGTCCTATTGACGAGCATATATATATTCATAGGCGTGGTCGGTTGAACCCATATTTGGGGCAGGACGTGTGTCCATCACCATCTAACACCGCACGTGGTCCTATTGACGAGTCTGGGTAAGCAAGGGCTAATCCCACGGCCAACATCGGGGTAGAGAGCTACTTTTGAAATACTTTACATAATAAAACCCCCGATGCGCCTGTCCTTGGTCATGGTTGACCTTTGCCAGGATCCTTTTGGCTTGCTCGATCTACTTGGTTTTAAATGGATGCATATATGTATGATATCATGTGATTGAATAAATGAGTTCATTTTATTGAACATATCATGATTTATTGCGAAACTTGAGTTATTGTTTACAAATGATATTATTTGACACTCCAATATTCACCTACACTATTAGTACTTGAGATTAATCCACTCACTCACTGAGTATCCTCCCATAGATACTCACCCCTCTTCTTTCCTCCCTCAGACAGGATTTTTGTGCTGGAGCGACACTTCAGAGTATAAAGTTTGCGTGTACTTGGTGTTCAGGAAGGTGAAATCTTAAGTTTAAATTGAAAGATGAATTATGTATTTTATTTCGACCCTGCGAGGTCTTGTTGAGATCCGTAGTTGGCCGTGTACTTATTTCGGGATGACTGTATAATTTATGTATGTTTATTTGCGAAACTCTCATATTTCATTTGCATTGAGGTAATTGTACGTATTTGAGTAATACTTGGAAAAATTATTGTAAATTGTATAAAACTTTAAACCCGCTCGGTGTAGCGGCTGCTCATGCTCTAGTTGGGCATGACAGTAGAGGTCTGTGGCTAGGTTTGTTGATAGATTTTTATAGCCTTACATTGTTCTGGATGTCGGCTATGGGAGTTGTTGGTTTTGGAGAGGCCGGGATGGCCATTTGTTTTATTTTCAGGATGATTTTGAATTATACAGGTATACAGGTTTATTTGTACATGGGAGACCTCCGATTTATGGAGAGGCTCTGCCCGATTTTCTGTAAAAATACAGTCGACATTCGGGGCAACGGGCGGCTGTTCACGATTCCCGGTTCAGGGCGTGACACAAAGTGTAAAGAAGTTGTAGATGTGTGTATAAAGAAAAATTTGGCTATTAAGTTAAGGCTATAAAGTGGGTAACTCCAGATAATGTGATAGGTAGGCTAGAAAAACTCAAGTGGTCCAAAAAATGACTAAATCATCTCTAAACTTTATACTTGAATTTCCAATTGAGAGATTATCAAAGAGGTTCGAAAGCAAAACAATGGAATGAAATATTTTCTTGCTTGCGGGTGAAAATAATTTTAAATACTCTAAGTTTTAGGGATAGTAACTCCTATGGCTGTTCTGCTTAGAGCTCAAAAATTGAACTTCTAATACATAATGCATAGATATACTTTTTAAATAGTTTTGACATGCTTAGATAACTCTAGATTGTGAAACATTGTCCATAACATTTAAGAAACAAAAAGGAATAACAAGAGCAAGGGTAGAATGTTCCTCTAGGATGATAGGAGATGTTCAAGGAAAGCTACATAGAAAACCTAGTTAAATCCAATATATGTTGTGCCATAAAGTTAAACCTGCCAATCAACAAGAAAAAGATCATAATAAAAGATGAATTAATAAGACTAAAATAAATCCAAAAACTTGTTTACTTGTAATAAACTTTCTTGAAATAGTAAGAATGGAAAATAAAATAGAAAAGACACCTAAAACCATTGAACCTGGGTCACCTGCATGACAGGTGGGACTGCTCACCATTATACTATAATGACCATGTTGACCTTTCGGTTTTACTATATTTTGAGAATATAAAACTAATTCAACAGTGATGAAATAGTTATGACTAACCAGAGGGGGTGAATAGGTTTTTTGCTACTTTTGACCTTTTTCTGGGTTTTGGAAAAAGATTGAGGAGTGTATAAGAAGAATCGACATAGAGATTTTAAAGTGGTTCTACTGTCCCCGATGTGTGTTCACTCTGAGACTTCACTTTAAATTTTGAATCCACTATTTTCTTCCAAAAGAGTACGATCAACTAGCTTGTGTAAGTGCTAGTCAAACCTCACAAGTGTTTCACTTGAATGCTCACCATTACCTCGTAACAAGGGCTAGCAAATCTTATTGTTTTACTTAGACAATCTAAATCCAGATCAAAAAGAACACTTTTTTAGTCTCCTACAAGACTTCAAAGTGAAAATAAAAATACAACTTGAAACTTAAACTTCATGTGTGATCTTTAATAATCACACATAAATACAACGCAAGAAAATTAAAGCTCATAGAAGATCTTTTGTAATTAGGTTCAATAAATGTTTTGGGTGTTGTTGAGCTTTGCCTTGAGCATTGTATTTAGAATTTTGAAGAAGAGTTGGCCGTTGAGGATCATTTAAAGTGCAAAGATAACCGTTGAGGTGGTTGGTTCTTCATTAAATGCTTGAACAACTTTTTTGAAAAATTTGTCGGTACTCATAGTGAGTCGACTTCTTCTTCCTTCGAGTCAACTGATATATGAATGAAATGGATGGTAAAAGCACATTTCAACTTTGGATTTAAATTGTAAGTGAAACAGTTAGATTTAGATTGTCGCCCAACTATTGTAAGTGAACTTCTGAGTTTATTTATTTATTTTCTTATTTATTTTATTTTATTTTATTTTCTATCAACTTGGAATAATGATGATGGTTCTAGATCACTAGCCAACTCTATTCAAAATGCTATATCAACTCTTCAAACTTGGAATAAAAAAGTCTTTGGTAATATCTTTCAGAGAAAATGCCGATTGGACGCTCGATTTAGGGGTATTCAAGTCTCACCCAACTATGCTCAGTGTTCCTTTCTTTGACGGCTTGAAAATCGATTGCTAGGAGATTATCACAGAATTCTAGACATGGAGAAAATTTTTTGGCACCAAAATCAAGACTTCAATGGTTTTGTCAGGGAGATCATAATGTTCATTTTTACCATCTATCCACTTTAGTTTGTCGTAATAAGAGCAAAATTTCAAGATTAAAGGTTTAGGGGGGAATGGTGTTTGGATCAGCATTAACTTAAAGAGTTGGTGACCGATTATTTTTAGGAGTAATTTGGCCACTCTATAGCTAGTGGTATCATAAAAGATTATGTTGATTGGCAAAAGGTAGTGAAGCAGGAAGATCAGTCCAGTTTATGTAAAAATATTGATTTATCAGAGGTCAGATTAGCAGTGTTTTCTATGAAGGGGTTGAAAGCCCTAGGGCCGGATGGAATTCAACAGTTATTTTACTAGAAGTTCTGGGATGGGATACACCCTAGTCTATATAACTTCATTAAGGCCATCTTCTGAGATAGTTTCTTCCCACTTGATTTTTTACTGGCCTTCATTACTTTGATCCCCAAAAAAGACCAGCCAAGTAGTTTATCCGACTTCCGACCCATTGGTCTTTTGAATACTAGTTATAAAATCCTTGCTAAGGTTTTGGTCCATTGCCTCCGGCCAATCCTCCAGAAGGTGATAGGCTCATATTAGAGCAGTTTTCTTCTAGGATGTAGCACCTTGGATAACATCATTATTATCTAGGAATTAGTTCATTCTATCTACAATTCCCCGAGGTAACCAATGGAAAATGATCCTAAAGATAGATTTCCGCAAGGCCTATGATTGCGTAAGTTGGACTTTCTTGGGCCAGATGCTCGACTTCTAGATTCCGACTCAGTTAATTCGTCTAATCATGTTTGCAGTCACCAATGCTCGGTCTGCGTTGCTTTGGAATGGTGAGGTGTTACGTGATTTTGTACTTGGGAGGGGCTTGAGATAGGGAGACCCTTTATCCCTCAACCTATTTATTTTAGTTATAGAGAAACTATCTTATATGATACAGAGCAGGGTGATGTAAGGCCTTTGGACACCGGGGGCTGGTAGTGTCTCATGTTTTCTTTGCGGATGATCTTATGCTGTTTGGGGTTGCGAAACCATTGGTTCTTTCCATGATTATGGGGTGTCTTTAGGAATTTGGTGATAGAAGTGGGTTGCTAGTTAATCTTAGTAAATCAAAGCTTTTTATTTCTCCAAAAGCCCCATCGGCCTTAAAGACTTGTCGAGCCTCTCAATGTTAGTTTCTTCTTACAGAGGATCTGTGAATTTACCTTGGAGTTTCTCTTATTCATGGGCGGGTTCGATAGACCCAATATTATTATTTGATTGGGCGGATTCAGATAAGATAGCATGATAGAAGGTAAAGACTTTAAGTTTAGCAAGGCACCAGACTCTTATTTTGGCAACCACCTCCGCTATCCCAGTGTATGTTATGCAGAGAGCCTAGTTACCTGATCAGTTATGTAATCAATTGGACAGAATTCAAAGGCAATTTCTTTGGGGTGACACAAGGAAGCATGTAGACACCATTCGGTCAGTTGGAGAAAAGTGTGTCGTCTGAGGGATTTTGGTGGTTTAGGTCTCCAAACCTCTTAGGAGATGAATAGGGCTCTTTTGGAAAAAATTGGATGGAAGATCATAGCCGAAGATCAAGCTCTTTGGTGTGAAATCCTTCGGAATAAATACATTAGGCAAGGATATTTTCTCAATTGTAGTAAACCTTCCAAGTGTTCTCCTCTCTAGCGCGGTCTTTACAAAATCCAAGATTAATTAAAAATCAGGATCCGTTGGAAAATCGGTAATGGTTTGGATATTTCGTTTTGGGAAAACACTTGGGTGGGATCGACTCCGCTAATTCAAATATTGCAAAGCAAAGCGTCAGTGAATACTATGCCCTTGTTGGTGAGTTGATTCATTACACCTGATCTGAGATGGGATATTGATGGCCTTAGGAATCTTTTTCCTAAAGCCATGGTGGATGAGATAAGAGCGGTGCTAATTCCGCGAGATCCAACCAATCGGGATTATGTCTGTTGGGCAAGTGAATCTTTAGGGGATTTTTCTGTCCAATCAACATATTTTATATCCCATCGCAATGATGTATTGGTTGACTATTCAACTCCCACTAAATCTTGGGGATGGATCTGGCGGTTAAGATACTAGGAGCGGGTTAAATTTTTAGTGTGGCTCTTATTACATGATAGCGTGATGACTAATAGTAATCGCTTCCATCGAGGGATGACGAGGCTCTCCTTTGCCCTTTTTTTAGAGAGTTGGAGAAAATTATTTCCCACTTATTCTCTGAATGCTCAATGGTCTGCCATGTTTGGAACTGAATCCTAAAGTCCTCCTTTTTATCAAAGATGATGTTTTCTCAGACTTCGATTAAAGTATGGATTCTTCGTAATTGTAAATCTCATGCCTTACTTGGGAGTCGCATGTGGTCCTTGATCTTCATTTATACCCTTTGGGCTATTTGGAAGGAGTGTTGTCTCATGGTTTTTGAGGGTAGAGCTTTCTCCCCAGAGGGTGTGATGGTTAGGGTTGCTTGTTATACTCGGGATGGCTGGATCGCATATACTAAGAAACCTTCCTAGTTTCCCCATCTCGGCCATTGGATTACTTGGTCTCCTCCTCCTACGGGTGTCTATAAATTGAATATTGATGGTTCAGTCCGTAAAAGTCCAAACTGGGCAGGAATGGGTGGCTTAATCAAAGATGAGTTTGGGTTATGGATCAAGGGATTCACTGGAAATTTGGGAGTTATAGATCTATTCATGGCTAAGTTATGAGGTGTTTGAAAAGGCCTGCTCCTCTTAAATAGGTCTAATCTTTCCCCAGTGATTGTGGAACTTGATTTAGAAGAGTTGGTAATGCTTCTTGCTTTGGGAGTTAAGCCGCTTCACCCTACCTACCACATCATAGTTGAATATCACCAGTTAATGAGGATGGTTATGGTCCAAATAGTGTCTTTTGTTCTGTACTAAGGCAACAGATGTGTTGATATATTAGCTTGACTTGGGCACTCGATGCCTCATGGTACTCATGATTTGTTATAACAAGGTTTATTGAGCCCTTTAAAGTGATATCTAAGGCTTAGCTTCCTTTAGGGGTTTGGTTCCTCGTTCCTCATGTACCAAAAAAAAAAAAAAGAATGTTCCCCTAGGATGATACGAAATGCTCAAAGAAAGTAACATTGAAAACCTACTCCAATCCATTATATGTTGTGCGATAGAGTCAAACCTGTCAACCAACAAGAAAAAGAATTCTAATAAAAGATAAATTAATAAGACTAATATAAATCCTAGAACCTATTTTCTTGCAATAAACTTTCTTGAAACAGAATGAATGGAAAATGAAATAAAAATAACCCAAGACTAAGGCACCTAAAACCAATAAAAAGAGCGCCGTAGTCAGGGATCAAACTCGGGTCGCCCGTGTGATAGGCGGGAATACTCACCACTATACTACAACGACACTGTTGACCTTTTGGCTTTACTACATTTTCAGAATATAAAACTAATTCAATAGTGACGAAATAGTTGTTACGAACCACGAGGTGAATAGGTTGTTTGGTATTTTTGACCTTTCTCTGGGTTTTGGAGAAAGATTGGAGGAGAGTATAAGAAGAATTGACACAGAGATTTTAAAATGGTTCTACCTTCCCCGGTGTATGTTCACTCCAAGACTTCACCTAAAAATTCTAATCCACTATTTTCTTCCAAAAGAGTATGATCAACTAGCTTGTGTAGGTGCTAGTCAAACCTCACAAATGTTTCACTCGAACGCTCACCACTACCTCACAACAGGTGCTAGCAAATCTAACTGTTTCACTTAGATAATTAAAACCCAGACCATAAAAAACATTTTTTTTTCAGCCTCTTACAAGATTTTGTAGTCAAAATAAAAATACAACTTGAAGCTTAAACTTCATTTATGATCTTTAAAACTCATAGAGAAATACAACACAAGAAAATTAAAGCTCACTGAAGATCTTTTGCAATTAGGTTACATAAATGTTCTGAGAGTTGTTAAGCTTCTTCTTGAGTGTTGTATTTATAGTTTTGATGAAGAGTTAGCCGCTGAGGATCATTTAAAGCACAAACATAGTCGTTGGGGTGGTTGGGTCTTCATTAATTGCCTGAATAGCTTTTCTGAACAATTAGCCGGTACTCACAGTGAGTCAACTTCTTCTTCTTCTGAGTCAACTGATATATGGATGAAATGGAAGGTAAAAGCACATTTCAACTTCAAAGAATTTTAAATTTTATCCTTTTTTTTCCAAAATATATTCTAAATTACACTTTGCTTTTTCACATTCATTTTTTCTTTTATTTTTCTGTTAATTTTTTCTTTTTTTTTCTTTGATGTTCTATTGCTTCAACAATAAATGAAATTCTGAATATAATCTACTTAAAAGCTTTAATAATGAATAGAAGAAGATGTGGATGAATCATGGTGAGTATGATGTAGGAAAAATACATGCTTAAGTGCCGAAATATATAATGCAAGTTTAAAACCACTTAGGTATGATATTGAAGGGAAAGTATTTGTTGATAGTCAATCATGGGCTCAAAGTGTAAAGAAGTTGTAAATGTGGGTATAAAGAAAAATTTGGCTATCAAGTTATGGCTACAAAGCAGGTAACTACAGAGAATGTGACAATTAGGCTAGAAAAGCTCAAACGGTCCAAAAAAACACCTAAATCATCTCTAAACTTTATACATAAATTTCACATTGAGAGATTATCAAATAGGTTCTAAAGCAAAACAATGGAGTGAAATATTCTCTTGATTTTGGGAAAAAATAAATTTATTATTTCAAGTTTTAGAGATAGCAACTCCTATGGCTATTCTGCTTAGGCTCAAAATTTGAACTTCTAATACATAATGCATGATTATACTTTTAAAATAGTTTTAGACATGCTTAGATCACTCTAGATTGTGAAACATTGTCCCTAACATTTAAGAAATAAAAAGGAACAACAATAGTATGGATAGAATGTTCCCTTAGGATGATATGAAATGCTCAAAGAAAGCTACATAGAAAACCTGGTTCAATCAAATATATGTCGTGCCATAGAGTCAAACCTACCAATCAACAAGAAAATGAATCCTAACAAAAGAGGAATTGATATGACTAATATAAATCCTAAAAACTATTTACTTGCAATAAACTTTCTTTAAGCAGTAAGAATGGAAAATGAAATAGAAAAGACCCTAAACTAGGACACTGGAAACCAATAGAAAGAGCGTTATTGCCGGGGTCATACCCAGGTCGCCCGCATGATAGGCAGGAATACTCACCATTATATAACAACGACCTTGTTAACCTTTTGGTTTTACTACATTTTGAGAATAAAAAACTAACTCAACTGTAAAGAAACTGTTGTAACTACCTAGATGGGGGTGAATAGGTTGCTTAGCACATCGAGACAGAGAATTTAAAGGGGTTTCACCTTCCTCGATGTACATTTACTCCTACACTTCACCTAGATTTTCTAATCCATTATTTTCTTCCAAAATAGTACAACCAACTAGCTTGTATAGGTGCCAGTCAAACCTCACAAGTGTTTCACTCAATTGCTCACCACTAGCTCACAACAGGTGCTAGCAAACCTCATTGTTTCACTTAGACAATCTAAATCCAATGCAATACCGACACTGCGGTGTCCATACTATTGTACTCATGTTTATGAAATATATAAAATATTCCTTAGTTATATATATATAAAAATAATTTTTAATTTTATTGATTTTCGATTTTGGGGTATCGAATTTGAATTTTTGGTATATTTTAAAATATTGTTCCTGTAATTCATAATAAACCTCATTTTTTTTGAAATTCGCATTCTAGTGGAATGTGGGTATCAAATTATATACATATATATATAAATAGGGGAGGAATGGAGACGCAGTGTTTTGGGACAAAATGCTGCGTCCCCAAAATTTTGGATTAGGGTTAGAAAACCCTAATCCTCTTTTCCATTTCTCTCTTTCTCGAACTCTCTCACTCTCTCTGTTCTTCTCCGCCGCTGTCTCCATCCTCTCCCCGCTGCACCGTCGCCACCGCCACCGCACACGACCGCCACTGTCCTCACTCGTCCTCTGTCTTTCTCTCTATCTCACTCTCTGTTCTCTCTCTCTACTCTCTCTCTCTCCTGCGGCTCTCTCTTCCTCTCTCGATCTCACTTTCCGCCGCGCTTTCTCTTTCGCCTTCCTCCACTACCCTCTCCGCCGCTCGACGTCTCTCTCTCACTCTCACCTTCTGTTTCTCTCTCTTTCTCTTTTGATCGCGTGATCTCTCTCTCTCGCGCTATCTCACTCACTCTCGAATCTGTCTCTCTTGATTCGCCCTCCCCCGCGACTGTCTCGCCTCTCTCTACCACTCACAGTGGCTATTTCGACCACCGTACGTGGCTCACCTCTCTCTTCCCTTTCTTTCTCTCTCTCCAGCGCATGAACAGAGCTTCTCTTTCTCTCTCCTACATGCAACAACGCGCATTCCGCTTCTCTCTCTCCCTCTGTTCGCTCGCGCACTTTGCTCTCCCTCAGCCGCGAGTACTTCTGCGATCTTTGCAGAAGCCCAAGCCGACAGGATAACAGAGTCTTGGAAACCCTAGGTCACGGGTCTACATAGGTAAGAACAGACTTCCGATTTTAATTCTAGGGTTTGAATGTTCTAAGTAGCTAGGTTTAATTGTTAACCATCGCTTCAAATTGGAAACGTTACAGATTTTAGACTGAACCGAATGGCGAACGGAAGCTAAGTCTGCAATCCGAGGAACCCTAGGTGAGGAATTTCTGACTGATTCAATTAATTGAATGTATTTAGGGTAAATTTAGGGTTAAAAGTCTTGTATACGTTTAGAAATTATGTTCGATTGAAATAGAATGTAATTTCAGAAATTCTATACTTGAATGTGAGGGTTAAGTTTAACAATTTATGCGAATTAGGCTGTTTAGTATGAAAGAAGCATGTTAGAAGATGAAAGATTTATGTTTGCTTGATTTGAATGGTTTCCTTTAGATTTAATTTGAAATATGCATGAAGGTATTAGGGTTTTAGGGTTGGAATGAAATGAGCCGTAAAATGAAGGATATTGTACATTTCATGTCTTTCTTAGGTTGTTTTAAGTTGTTAATTGACATAATGGTTTGTATATGAAGGATTGTTGAATGTGGAATATTATAAAGGAGTGGTGAATTTAATTTGGTGTGTTGCATGCTGAATTTTAAAGGTTGAATGTTACAAAAAGTGCAATGTAAATTTGGACTGTTTTATGCATAAAGGAAGTGAGATTTTAGCATATAAAGTTCTGAAAATTGTGGACTGTTTTGGGGTATACAAAGAGATAGGGTGTGAAAGTGATGGTTTTGGGTGATTTAAAGTGGCATTGTTTGTTAGGAAGGTATGGGAAACTTTAGAGCTTTTGGGTTGAATTGTGTGCATTCGGAAATGAGGAATTGAAATTTACATTTGGTGATGAAAAGGGGGCAGCACATGTGCACGTTTGAAGCCGAGCTATGAGACCCTAAGTCTTGATCCTAGAGATAGGATTAATTAAAAGTATAAATTTAACATAGTGGCTTTTGAAATGTGTGGCACAAATCTTATATATACATATTGTGTTTTGTCATTGTAGTGACACTTGGTGATAGAACGAGGGGAGCACGTTGCTTATACAGTGTGGTATATTTTGGGGAGTGACATACTCTCCCATATACAGTGAGTGGGATCCTAATCTCTGGCATGAAATAGTGAAACTTGATTTTTACTGTATTTTTAACAAACCATGCTTTCGATGTGCATTGATTCGACGTATGACTATAAATTTCAAATCTGTTTTGTGATTATTGGAGTGTCGTAAATTTATGTTTCCGATGATATGCATCAATGAGTTTGATAACCGGATATTGTGCCACCTTTCTTTGACATATTGACATGTTTTAATGCTTCCACTGGTATTGGCACATGGTTTTAAATGAATTTATATGTACTATTTGGGCTGTACGCCCGGCCGATATTATGATACAATGCATGGGGCTGTATGCTCGGCCGACGTGATGATGTGATGCATGCGGGCTGCACGCCCGGCTGATATGATGGTATTGTTATATGCTTCCTATAGCATCCGTAGCTATGAAGGACATTTGGTAGAGGCACCCCTTGTGCTCGGATACGTTTCGGCCGGAGGTATCTGCCAGATCGTCATGTGTGTGGACGCACCCGGTTGACCCTCATCGGAGAGGACGCGAGTACGGCTTTGTCTAGCACCGGGTGGGGCTTCTTACACGGCTGACTACTTATATGTATATATATGGTATTTACGGGATAGTTGGAGTAGCCTGTGGCCAACGTCGGGGTAGAGAGCAACTTTTGAACATTTTTACATAATAAAACCCCCGATGCGTCTATCCTTGGTCATGGTTGACCTTTGCCAGAATCACTTTCGGCTTGCTCTATAATATACTTGATTTTTAAATGGATGCATAAACGTATGATGTCGTGTGATTGATTAAATGATTTCATTTTACTAAACATATCATGATTTACTGCAAAACTTTAATTATTGTTATGAATGATCTTGTTTGACACTCCAATGGTTCACCCACACTATTTGTGCTTGATATTAATCCCCTCACTCACTGGGTATCTTTCTTGATACTCACCCCTCTCATTTCCTTCCTCAGACAGGGTTATTGTGCTAGAGTGACGCATTCGGCTCTATAGGGCTTGGTGGCTCATTAGTGGATTTGGTTATTCACGACGGTAAGAATTTAATTTAAGTTGAAATATGATTTTCGTACTTTATGTCGACCCTGCGAGGCCTTGATTTTGAGGTCCGTAGTTGGCCGTGTATATTTTATGGGATGACTGTATAAATTATGGACATTTACTTGTAAAACTTTCATGTTGGTTCATTACGTTTGCATTGAGGCACTTGTAAATATTTAAAATGTCAACTTGGGAATTTGTTGTACATTTGTATAAAATTTAGGCTCGCTTGATGTGGCGGCTGCTCATGCTCTAGTTAGGCATGACAGTAGAGGTCTGTGGTTAGGACTGCTAGTACTTATATTAGCCTTGCGTTATTCTGGTTGTCTGTTGTGGATTGGTTGACAGGATTTGAACGTGGTGATTATTGTGAGGCCGGGATGGCTATTTATTTATTTGACAAGATGGATGCCCATTATACAGGTTAAATTTTACATGAGAGACCTCTGAATTATGGGGAGGTTCTGCCCGATTTTCTGTAAAAATGTAGTCGGCATCCAGGGCAACAGACGACTGCTCACGACCCCAGTTTGGGGCGTGACACCCAAGCTAAAAAGAACCCTTTTCTTTAGTCTCTTACAAGATTTTGAAGTGAAAACAAAAATACAACTTGAAGCTTAAACTTCATATGTGATCTTTAAAGCTCATATAAAAATACAACGCAAGAACATTGAAGCTCACTGAAGATCTTTTGCAATTAGGTTCAATAAATGTTCTGGCTGTTGTTGAGTTTCTCCTTGAGTGTTGTATTTATAGTTTTGAAGAATAGTTAGTAGTTGAGGATCATTTAATTTGCAAGGATAGCCATTGAGGTGGTTGGGTCTTCATTAATTGCTCGAACAGTTTTTCTGAAAAATTAGTTGGTACTCGTAGTAAGTCAACTTCTTCTTCCTTTGAGTCAATTGATATATGGATGAAATGGATGGTAAAAGCACATTTCAACTCTAATGAATTTTAAATTTTGTCCTCCTTTTTTTTTTTTTTCAAAACATGTTCTAAATTTTTGTTGAATTTCTTTCTCAAATTACACTATGCATTTTCACATTCATCTTTTCTTTCATTTTTTCCTTCGTTTTTTTTGCCATTTTTCTTCTTTTTTTTCTTTGATGAGCTATTGCTTCAAAAATAAATGAAATTCTTAATATACTCTACTTAAAAACATCAATATTGAATAGAAGAAGATGTGCATGGATCATGGCAAATATAATGGACGAAAAATATTTCCTTAAGTGCTGAAATATGTAATGCAAGTTTAAAACGAATTAGGTCTAATAATGAAGGAAAAATACTCATTGATAGTCATTCATGAGCTCAAAGTGTAAAGAAGTTGTAGATGTAGGTATAAAAAAAAATTTGCCTATCAAGTGAAGGCTATAAAGTGGGTAACTCTAGATAATGTGACAGGTAGGCTAGAAAAGCTCAAACAGTCCAAAAAATGCCTAAATCATCTCTAAACCTTGTACTTGAATTTTGCATTGATAGATTATCATATAGGTTCTAAATCAAAGCTTACGGGTAAAATTAATTTTATTATTCCAAGTTTTAGAGATAAACAACTCCTATGGCTGTTCTACTTAGAGCTCAAAATTTGAACTTCTAATACATAATGCAAGATTATACTTTTAAAACTGTTTTAGACATGCTTAAATCACTCTAGATCATGAAATATTGTCCCTAACATTTAAGAAACAAAAAAGAACAACAAGAGTAAGGATAGAATGTTCCCTTAGGATGATACGAAATGCTCAAAAAAAGCTACATAGGAAACCTAGTCCAATCCAATATATATCATGCCATAGAGTCAAACCTACCAATCAATAAGAAAATGAACCCTAATAAAAGAGAAATTAATAAGACTAACATAGATCCTAAAACCTATTTACTTGCAATAAATGTTCTTGAAACAGTAAGAATGGAAAATGAAATAGAAAAGACCTTAAACTAGGTCACCTAAAACTAATAGAACGAGCGCTGCTACTAGGGTTTGAACCCAGGTCGCCCATGTAACAGCGAGAATACTCACCACTATAATATAATGATATTGTTAACCTTTCGATTTTACTAAATTTTGAGAATAAAATACTGATTCAATAGTGAAGAAACAGTTGTGACTACCCAGATGGGGGTGAATAGGTTGTTTGACACTTTTGAACTTTTTATGGGTTTTGGAAAATGATGGAGGAGAGGATAAGAAGAATCAACACAGAGATTTTAGAGTTGTTCCACTTTCCCCGGTGTACGTCCACCTCTAGACTTCACCTTGATTTTCTAATCCACTATTTTCTTCCAAAATTGTGCAACCAACTAGTTTGCATAGGTGTTAGTCAAACTTCACAAATGTTTTACTCGAATGCTCACCACTACCTCACAGCAGGTACTAGCAAACCTAACTGTTTCACTTAGACAATCTAAACCCAAACCAGAAAAAACCTTTTTTTAGTCTCTTACAAGATTTTGATGTAAAAACAAAAATACAACTTGAAGCTTAAACTTCATATGTGATCTTTAAAGCTTACTGAGAAATAAAACACAAGAAAATTAAAGCTCGCAGAAGATCTTTTGCAATTAGGTTCAGTAAATATTTTGAGAGTTGTTGAGCTTTTCATTGATTGTTGTATTTATAGTTTTGATGAAGAGTTAGCCGTTAAGAATCATTTAAAGCGCAAACATAACTATTGAGGTAGTTGGGTCTTCATTAATTGCTTGAATAACTTTTCTAAACAATTTGTCGGTGTTCGCTTTGAGTTAACTGATATTTGAATTCTTTAGTATCCAGGGTGGTGGAAGTCGACTTCCTATGTGTGCTGAGTCGAGTTGTGCTTTAGTCTGTTCAGATATTTATGCTTAGATGTTCGTGCAGGTCAACTTGCCCATCTTTTCATGTCAACTTTTGCATTTAGTACTGAAACATTTTCAAATTGTGGCTTGTGCATGTTGATTTGTACTCTTCTTCTAGTTCACTTGGTTTAAATATATTTCCTAAGGTGCTTATGCAGATCGACTTCTCTTATGTTTTAGGTTGACTTGGACTTGATTGTACTTAAGCAAATTTCTTTATGGTTCATACATGACGACTTGGCATTGATATTAGGTTGACTTGTGTTTGGTCCTATTTAGGTGTGTTTGCATTGTGACTCATGCAGGTCGACTTAGTGAAACTTGACTTAGTGTATATGTCATTCTGGCACAGCGCAAGTAGGTTTGGTAATACATGCAGTCGATTAGTGGAGTGTCTTGTGAAGTTAAAGTCTTGTGCAAGTTGAATTGGATAAACACGTAAGTCAACTTGTTCCTAATTACATGTACTGCGCATATGTAGGTCAACTGTATGTCTTTTCTAGGTTGACTTGAACTCGAGCTCACTTAAAGTATTTTAAGTCCAAGATATGTAAGTCGACTTGGTGCAATGTGTAAGTCAATTTGGTCTAATATGTGACTTAAGCTCTATGTCGTGGCCTATGTCATGCTTCTGTCATGGCTTGTGTCATGTTCAATTTAACATTCACAGATTTTTCTAAGTCCTGCATGTACAAGTTGACTTAATGTAATGTGTAAGTCTACTTGTCATTGCTTACAAGTGCATGGCTTAAGTTTTAAGGTTTGACATGTGTCTTGGTTTCCATATAAAGTGTTAGTTATGCAAGTTGACTTGTGACTATAGCAGGTCAAATTGACCTAAATGTATTTTTTCCTTTTTTCATTTTGACCGCCGGTCTTTTAAATTTTTGACCATTAGGATTTCAAATTTTTTACTCTACTATTTCTTTAAGTGAATGAGTTGAATTATGTTTTTGTGCAGATTAACTTGTTCATTAAACATAACTTAGTCTTATTTCCCTAAAAGTCCTTCGAGTTAACTAGGTACTCAGGGTGAGTCGATTTGGCTAATTTACTAAGTTCAATTTGCTTATAACATATGGTGAGTCGACTTGAATTCCCTTCGAGCTGACTAGTCTAATAGTCGGTCTAAACTTAAAGATTATTCTACACTTAGCGAGTCAACTTGGCTCAAGGACGAGTCGACTTAAATTAGTTCTAACATCTTCCAAATTAATTTTTTATTAATCAACATAATTTACTCATCATCTAGTTTAAGTATGCTCACTTTTGCTTATCATCAAAACTTCGTTTGCCAACAAATAGCTCGCTTACTTTCTAGTGAATATCTTGACCTGAGTTTTCGGGAAAAAGCCCAAAACTATTATACTTTGGAAAATCAGTGGAGGAGAATAAAAAGCAACATAGAAAGCTCAGTTGAGGAGTCCTTTTGTTGTGAGTTAGGGTAGGGAGTTCATGTTGGACTGGTTTCCTATGGAGCAAGCTATTTTCCCCCTTTTGTTAGGCATTTTTATTGTTGGATGTGCCACCACAAAGAAAAAAAACCATGATTAGACTTTGGAAGTTTCACTATTATTACAAATATGATAGCCTTAATCTATGGTATTGCACAAGTCACTTTTTGTCTCTCTCTCTTTCTCTCTTTAAATTTGGCCAACACCATTATTTACCTGATTATTACTATAATTGATTTAACATTTTGGGCATTACAATGTAATTTAATACAATTGTTGACTTAAATGGACCCACTTTCTAAATCTCTCTCCCTCTTCACATATGACAAACATCAAATTCAATTTTATTGTTGGACAACATATCTAAATAATGAATACGAATGCCATCTACATCTTAAGATACATAGCCATCAGATGGACATAAAACTCATAGTAATGGCCTTTTTCATAATATTGATAATAGTCATCAAAGCTTTTAACATCCCGTTTGAGGTAAAATACATCATTCCTCAATTGGATGCAAAATTACATTGTATTTTAGCACTAAATTTCATATTCATAATACGTAACTACTAATTCGAAATCTCCATATAATTAAGGGTATATATAATGACTATATAAGTCCATCACATTACTCACAATTCAAAAATATAATACTTTATGGGACACAATATCTGCTTACTTGAAAACTATATAATCATATGAACTTGACATCAACATTTTGGTATATTTAGATATGTTGTTCATGTGGAATTCCATTTAATTAGGGAAAAAAATTTTGATAGAGCAAGGCCACAAGCTATTTATGTTCATCACATCAACCTAGACATGGAACCAGGCCGGGCTGGGTCGGGCATGATCCGGTTCACTGTCGATTCCCGGAACTGCGGGCTGGGCTGGCAACAGTTTCTACGCCAGTCCGGTCCGGGTCGGGCCAGTTCCAAATTTTTTTTAAGTGGAACCGGCCCAAACCGGTGAACCGAAACTGGCGTGCCAGTTCAGGCCGGGCCAGGAATTTTTTTTTGGCTCCATTGTCTTTTTTTTTGCTTTACCCTTTTTGGAACCGGTGGGCCTAGTCGGGTCGGGCCGATTCCCGGTTCCAAAAAGGGTTGAATGGCTCAGCCCGTTAGAGTACCTGGGCCGGGCCGATTCGGGTTACTGTTCATTCCGGTCTGGTTCAGGGGCCAGGCTTTTTCGGGTCGGCTGGGCCGGTTTTCAGGCCCAAACCGACTCGGTGACATCTCTACATCAAACTTATGAATGAATCTTATGAATGAATGAACCACAAACCGTAGAAATTTTCCAAACTTGAAAACCTCATAGGGTTTTGCTTTTGACGTACCAAACATATCACTCTCCGGTGCACCTACTGATAAATCCTTTTTTTTTTTTTTTTTGGGAAAAACCCTCTTAGTGTTTGGCTGAACTTGGGAATTTAAGCCCACTTCACTTTAAGTTCATATTGGCCCAACTGGTTGGATTTTATAATCTTTTTTATTTTGTTTTTCTCTCCTCTAGAGATTTGAATAACTTTTTATAAGTGAAAGTAAGACAAGATATTACGGTACTGTTGCTCAAGACTATAAGTTTTCTATTAAAAATACATTAAATAATAGAAATTTAAACATTAGAAGAGCTTGCCTAGGCTTTGAAGCCCAATAAGAAGGTTTGGGCCTAAACTCATTGATTAGGTTCAATCTTTAAACCAAGGCTAGCTTGTGGTATTCTTTTTTTTTTTTTTAATTTTTTTCATGACACTAAGAATTTCTATCATTAGTTTTGATATAACAATATTTTCCTTTGACTCCCAGACTTAAGAGGTTATTCATGTCCACCAAAATCTTAGATCTCATGAGATGGCACGATTAGGATCATATATAGGATTGGTTGCTAAGGCATCTAGCCGATGTTGAAACTTGGAAACATTTTGATCGATTTTATCATGATTTTGCAGCTAATTCAAGGAATGTGAGAGTTGCATTCGCGAGTGATGGTTTCAATCCATTCAAACTCATGAGCACTATCTACAACATTTGGTCTATTGTCCTCATTCCATATAATTTACCACCATGATTGTGTATGAAGCAAAACTCTTTGATTTTATCCACGATTTTCCCGATGAAAAGGGATTTGATAATGATATCGATATTTATTTGCAACCACTGATTCAAAAGTTGAAACACAAGGACTTAGTACCTACGATGCTTTAAAGAAAGAGTCATTTTAATTGTGTGCCGTATTGTTGTGGACCATTAATGACTTTCTAACATATGCAAATTTGTCAAGGTGGAGTATAAAAGGTCGTTATACTTGTTTGATTAATGGTATTAATACTTCCTCAAAATGGTTAACAAATGGTCAAAAATTTTGCTACATGGGTCATTGACAGTTGTTGGATACGGATAATAGATTTTGATATAAAAGCTAGTTATTTAACGAGACTAAAGAGTGGAGAGAAGCAGCTGCCCCAGTTTCTGGTTCAGAGATATTGAGGAGATTGCAAGGTTGTTCTTTCATTTTTGGGAAAAACCATGGCTCATCAGATTTTAGAGAGGATAGTAGACAAGCGAGGCAAAGAGCCACTATGAACTGTATGGTGAGGCAGAAATGGAAGACATTAAAGATGGAGATGATGTAAATAATGTTTTGTGTAAGAAGAGAAATTTTTTTTGAGTTACCTTATTGGGAGCACAAATTATGGTGTCATAATATTGACGTTATTCATACCAAGAAGAATGTTTGTGAAACTACAGTTATGACAATTCTCAATATTCTAAAAAATCTAAAGATAATTTAACGACACGTCTTGATTTGGAGGAAATAGTTATCAAACCTGAATTACATCCACGCTTGCTTCCTAATGGGAAAAGACATATGCTAGCAGCCTGTTATTCCTTGACAAAAAACAAGAAAAAAATTTTCTGCAAAGTTTTAAAAGAAATTAAGGAGGCTAATGGTTATACCTTAAACATTTCGAGGTGTGTAAACATGAATGAGTGTAAACATATAAATCTCAAGTCTCATGATTATCTTGTCTTAATACAAGATCTCCTTCCAATACTAAATCTCAAAAGAAGGTTGCTTTAATATTAATTGAACTTCTAATATCTTCAAAGCTCTTTATGCAAAAGTTTTCAACATCGAATCTTGTGTTGCAATTATTTTATGTCATATGGAAAAAAAATGCTCCCTTCTTCTTTCTTTACTATGGTCCATTTGGTGATTCATCTTTCAAGTAAGGTAATCTTAGGTGGACCAGTTTATTATCGATAAATGTATCCAATCGAGAGGTATTTTCTATATCCAAATCTTAAACTCCATTAGTATACACCTCTTCAATCTATAAAGATATATGAAACAACTATATTCTTTTCAGTTGTTTGCTTAGATTTAAATTCTATGTGTGTAACGAGGCTTATCTAAAGCTTTTAATTGTAGAAGGATGTATTGCATAAGAGTACTTAACCTTTTATTCGAAATATCTTGATGGAATTGAGACAAAATTTACAAGGGAAGTTCAAAATCCCAACTTAATGGATGACGAAGAGTCGACATTGTATTTATTCAACACTTATGAAAAGATAATTGGAAGATATGATATTATAAGGTTGGATAATATCACATAGAGTTAGGCACATCGTTATGTTCTCTATTGGCAAAATATATTTTGATGATGAGCAAAACTAGATTTGATGATGATTACGTTAAACTAGGTATGATAATTAGAAAAAGTGAGTAAATGATAAGCAAAAGTTAGCAAACTTAGGCTAGATAATTGTGCTACTCAAGCAAGTTGGATAGGAAATAAGATATTTAGAACATTGAAAACCTTGGATTAATCAACTTGTTGGAGACTAAGTGTTCAAAAATATGAGTGTTTAAAATATCAAGAAAATGAAAATAAAAATGTCAGTATTTGTTCCCTATATATCAATTAGGTTAAAACATATTTTTTCAGAATTTTTTTAAGTGATTAACCCATCGAACAAGACTCATCTAAGGTAAAACCAAAAATCAAAACTGGAATTTTACTCTTTGAAGGGAAAATTGACTTTTTATCCTTAAAAAATTAGGTTTTGAAACAATTTTTATTGAATTTAAATAGAGGGTATTTGTTTATTTATATGTAATATTTTAAGTAAATGGAAATGTAAAAACTAGATGTATACTTAAATGATTATTACTAAGTAAATAATGTCAAACTAGTTATAGAGGTACAAAAGCAGGTTTTGAAATATTGGGTGAACATGTCGACACAATCTCATATACATCACTTAGAAACATATCGACACATGGTTAGTTATATATCACATAAAAATGTTGACACCATCTTAGAAACATGTTGACACATGGTTAGTTATACATCACATAAATATGTCGACACATGGCTAGTTATACACCACATAAACATGTCGACACCATCTCATACATCACTTAAAACCATGTTGGCACATGGCTTAAAACACTAAACATGCTACCAAATGTCGACATAAGATATTCGGATGTCAACATATACATTAGAATGTCAACACAATCCTTAGAACTAAGAGATTGAACATATCGACACCACCTTGTGGACATGTCGACACATAGGAGTATATAAGTCGACCTACCAAAGCAAAGTATCGGTACTTTGCCGATCATGCCGATATGCTTAGACCCTTATGTTGACCTAGCAGTTCATTAAGATTATGTGTCAACATTTGACTCCATCATGTCAACCTACTCATGTCGACATGTGTCACAAAGTATTAGCACTTTGTACATAAATCATAACAGATTGACCCATTAGTTCCTAAACACTAAACATGATACCAGATGTCGACATGAAACATTAGGATGTTGACACGCACTTTAGAACTCAAGATAACTATTAGATGTTGATATGAGAGGTTATAATATCGACACGGGCTTTAGGACAGACATAGAACACATAAAGGATAATGTTGGTACAAGATATTATGATGTCGACACGAGCTTTAGAGCAAACACAGTCGATATGTGATTTTAATACCATGAATTCAGATAAATATATTTTAGTCGAATGTTGTGTATAATGATGAGATCAAGTATCATTCTCACGAGAATATTTTGTATTACCAAATATGAAATATTTTAATCTAAATTGGATAGATCTAATCAAGATATTGAAGACATTAAAGAAAACAAAAATCAGAATATGAAAAACCTAGATGATGAAAAACCCTAATTGATAAAAAGAAACTAGTTTGATAAAAACCTTAAAATATCGATTTCATCTATTTTTAACTTTTTACATGATCGAATATTTCAAAAACCCCCTAAAGTTTATTGTTTAATGAATAATTATTGATAATGGTGTATTTCTCCTACATTAGATTCACCTAATGGTTATGTAATGAAATCTCTATTCGATTAATTAAAACCCAATGGTCATGCAATTTTGATTAAGTCAAACTGTATTTAATTCTATGAAAAATCTGTATTCTAGACTTTCTCTTAGATCCCCACATATGAAATTTATCTTCTTCAGTCGATTTCATAGTCTCATATGGATTTTATTATTTTGGATTAATCTCATGCAATTATATTGATCATACATGCATTTAATCTTAAATCATCAAAATGCTGGCCTAAACATTTTGAAACATTACGATTAATAATTAAATCTCATCAAACAATAGTCCTGCCAATAATTCTTAAGGGAAAGAAATAAATCAAGCCATATGATTAATAAAAAAGGTAGTATCTATCAAGTCCCAGGAAAAAAAGAAATTAGCTAGACATTGAAAAGAAAAACGAGGAAATCAAATAAAACATTACTACTTGTTTACACATGACGAAGGAGGTGGAAGGTAGCTGCTAGGGTTCCAAGTTGTGGAATGATGAAGAGAGTAGTGGAATGAATGCTCTTGTCCACTCTAGGTGGTGTTGTATTTGTAGGACTAAAAACCCTAGAAGAAACAGTAGTTGTGACCTTTTAGAAAACTATGATTTTGTATTTGATTTGGAAACTTGTTGTTGTTGTGTGATAGGAATCTCTGGCTTTTCCAAAACTTAGAAACTTCCTATTCCTTGAATTTGGAGACTCCTAAAGTAATTAGGAATAGAATCTCAAAATTTTCTCAGTAATATACTCTTAGTAGATTCCTTTTTCTGCACGGCATTGACTCCCAGCATTACAACAAATTCGGCCCAATTTTCGGATAAGTGCCTACCTAAATATGCCTTTGGACTCTTTACAAAAGTTATAGGCCTTGAAGTCTAGTTTCAACACAACAAGAATCACCTCAATTAGACATTGAATTAGAAAATTATACCCAAAATAATGACTACTATTTGTCTGGTCTGAATTTAGAATTTCAATGTTTTCTAAATCAAAATTTACAAATTAAATCAGTGTAAAGTTATAAAATAAAGTATAAAACAGTCCTAAAATTCATAAATAAAGTCTAAAATAATATAATTCACGCGTACAAAATTATTATTATCAAATACCTCCCACACTTGAATATTTTCTTGTCCTTAAGCAAGACACATAACAAAACAATTTTCTTTCAAAACCAATTCATTTTTTCCAAGTCCCTAACCATGTGTATGACGAGTTCAAACTAAAATTACAATCAAGACAACTAATACTTTGTAGTACTCAGTACTATAACAACTATTGCATCCCCTATAGTCTCATTGAATTAAAAAACAATGCAAGATTCAAACGCCTTCACACTTGGTTCACTTAATTTTATGGAAGGGTATGTATATCACTCAAATCAATACAATAGTATGATATTACTATAGGCTTGTTAATATATCAATTCTCCATCATTTGGATATATAAAATCTATGTACCAATCAAAAGATCTTTTATTTGATTGTAATGAGATTAGGGTTAAGAGTAAGGTAAACGACACAAATGTTGAGTTAAAAATAATTCACTAAAATATTCAAATATCAAGATATGACATTCTTTATATGAAAGCAAAGAAAATGCTAATTTTCAAAACTTCTAATCCCAAAATATGCATTAGTACTCTAACTAAAGAAATGGAACTCGACTATAAGAGTGAACAAGCTCAAGAATGAAAAATACTTTTTCTTAATTTTTTTCTTTTTTTTGTATTTTTTTTCGACCAGCACTTTATCTTTTCTTTTTCAAATTTGGTTGGTTTATTTATTTATTTATTTTTTTGTAGCTCAACATGATGATTTCTTCTTTTTAGCTACACTAAGCTTCAATTTATTACACTACTAGAAAACTCCAACATATAAGAATATATATATCTAAAAACAAAATGTCATGCTACAACTGTAAGTAAATTAGTGATTTTTTGGGTTCAAAATCTAGAGATAGAAAAAATAGATCACTGGGAAAATTATGTGGGTAATTTAGGAAAGAAATGGTTTAAACTTAAATGGGTTAACTAAGGGATATAAAATGTTAAGGATGATATTTTTTGAAAGCCAAAAGAGTGTAAACCTAAGCATTTTAATCATTTTGGTACATGAAAATAAAAAAAAATGGTCTCAAAATACATAACAATGCAGGTTCTAGAATAACCATTCCATGTGTGATATATCATCAACAAGAAAAATGATGAGAGCACAATGAATTGCTCATTAAGGCTCAATTCCTCACTTTGGTAAATTTTCGTGTCAAATCTTGCATGCTCTATCTTTCAAATTAACCATAAAAAGATGAATAGCTAATCATGCATTAAATAACTACTAATACAATCATCATTCATGCAACCCAATTCAAATTAAGTAACACACAAGGACTAGAAAACTCGAAAAAATTTTGTTGGCATGGAAAAAAAATTTAGCAAAAGCTCTCGAGAATCAAACAAAAATTCGGTATCACTTAAATCAAGTATTGTACGCAATGTGTAAGATAAATAAAGATAATAGGGCAAAAGAGAATAAAAAACTCCCCCGAAAAATCTAGCGAACTTGTAACCTTCTCTTCAGTAGCACTTTCTCTTCCTTTCATGTTAAGGGTTTTTTATGCTCATGAATAATTTAAGAAAATGGCGGACACTTCCTTCATGTCGGTCCCATCCTCATAAATCTTCAAATGATGCCCATTGACTTTGAATTTTTTGCCTTGCTTATTTTAAAGCTCCACAGCTCCAAATGGGAAAATTTGTGTCATCACGAATGATGCATACCATCTCGATCTCAACTTCCCTAAAAAAGGTCTCAAACAAGAGTTACATAATAAAACTTTGTCTTTAATCTCGAACTCCTGCTTCTTTATTCTAGAATCATGCCATGCCTTTGTCATTTTCTTATAAATTCTTACATTCTCATATACTTCATTATGCCATTTTTCCAACTCATTTAACCGCAGTTTCCTCTCTCTACTTGTAAAACACAAATCAAAGTTAAGATACTTCATTGCCTAATATGCTTTATACTCTAACTCAACAGGTAAATGATATGCCTTATCATAAATGAAACAATAAGGTGACATTCCATTTGGAGATTTATATGTCGTTCTATAAGCACAAAGTGCATCATCTAATTTTATGGACCAATCCCTATGAAAAAGATTTATAGTTTAATCCAAAATACTTTTTAATTCATGATTAGAAGTCTCAACTTGCTCACTAGTTTGGAGATGGTAAGAGGTAGCAACCTTATGATTAACACCATATTTAGCAAAAAAATTTTCAAAATCTTTGCAAAAATGTGAACCTATATCACTAATTATGGCTAAAGGAATACCAAAATGGGAAAATATATTCTTCTTTAAAAATTTACATGCCATTTTAGAGTCACTTCTCACACATGCAATTGCTTCTATCCACTTACTCACATAATCTATAGCAACGAGAATAAACTCATTATTAAAGGATTTTAGAAAAAGACCCATGAAATCTATATCCCATACATAAAAAATATCTACAATTAAAATATTGTTTAGGGGCATTTCCAGTTATTTGACATTGGTCACATGCACGAACATAAGAATGAGCATTTTTAAACAAAGTTAGCCAATAAAATCCAGATTAAAGTACCTTAACTACTGTACGAGATGGTCCATGATGGCCACCAATATCTTTATTAGGACAGAAACCAAGGATGTTTCTTACCTCTAGTTAGGGTATACATCTCCTAATGATACTGTTACCACAAACATATGCAAGTAGGGCTCCTCCCATAGATAGTGGCATGTATTGAACAAGAATTTCTTTTTCTGCTACCACGTCAATCCCCATGGCAAAATCCTACAAACAAGATAATTAGCAAAGCCAACATACTATGGTTCATCAATAAGAGTAATAGAAAATAAATTTTCATCAGAGAAAGAATCATTTAAAGGATGATCAATCATTGTCTCAATGAAATCTCCCTTCAAACGAGATAAATGGTCAGCGGCTGCATTATCAACTCCTTTTTTATCCACTATCTCAATGTTAAATTCCTGCAACAAAAGTATCGAATGCAAGAACCTAGGCTTCGCATCTTTTTTGGATATCAAATGTTTAATTATAGAATGGTCAGTATGAATAATAATCTTAGACAGCAACAAGTAAGAATAAAAATTTTCAAGTGAAAAGATTATAGCAAGTAGTCTTTCTCAGTGGTGGTGTATGATTTTTGTTCCTTATTTATAGTCCTACTCGCATAATATATAACATGAAATTTCTTATCTACAGTTAAACTTAAAACTGCACCTACTGTGTCATTACTTGTATCACAGTAAATCTCAAAAGGCAAATCCCATCTAGCTGACTGCACAATAGGAGCTTCAATCAATTTTGACCATAGGCAATTAAAGGTGTTTAAACAAGAATCATCAATCACAAAATGTGTATCTTTCACTAAAAAATTAGTCAGAAGTCTAGCAATCTAAAAAATATCCTTAATAAATCTATGATAAAAACCTGCATGTAGTAAAAATCCTCTAAAATCTTTTAACGATTCAGAGAGAGAGTTTTTCAATTAATTCAACTTTTGATCTATCAACTTCTATTTCCCTAGAAGATACCTTATGTCCCAAAGCAATGCCTTCTTTTATCATAAAATGACATTGCTCCTAATTAAGTACCAAGTTAGTTTTCTCACATCTCTTTAAAACTCACTCTAAGTTACCCAAACAACTATCAAATAAGAAACCAAATACAGAAAAATCATCCATAAAGACTTCCATAAAATCATTAATAAAATTAATAAATATAGACATCATGCATATTTGAAAAGTAACTAGAGCATTACAAAGTCCAAAAAGCATGCGTCTAAATGCAAAAGTACCATATGGACATGTGAATGTGGTTTTTTCCTTGGTTAGCGGGATCAATGGCAATTTGTAAATGACAAAAAAAAAAAAGAAAAAACCATCTAGAAAGCAATAAAATACATAACCAACTAATTTCTCAACAAGTTGATCAAGAGAGGAGAGGGGGAAGTGATCTTTCCTAGTAGATAATTTAGCTTCTTATTATCGACACGAACCCTCCAACCCATGACTATGTGCATAGGGATCAACTCATTTTTTTTTATCATAATTGTCCCACCTTTCTTAGGCACAACTTAAAAAGGACCCACTCAAATAGAATCTGAGATAGAAAAGATAACATCGTATCAAGCCATTTAATGATTTCCTTTTTTACCACCTTTTTAAGATGCTCATTCAGCCTTTGTTGTGGTTGAGTCGTGGTTTTGAATCAGTCTTCTAACAAAATCTTATGCATACATATCGAAGCATCTATGCCATGGACATCGGTGATGGTCTAGCCTATTGCTTTCTTATGCACTTGCAAAATGCGCAATAGCTTCTCTCATCAAATCCTATCAATTCAGAAGATATAATCACTAAAAACATTGAAAAACTATCCAAAAAGATATATTTTAAATGAGAAGGTAGAGGTTTAAGTTCAGGTATAGAAGATGGTTAAACCGGTTGCTATGATTTATCACTTTTCTCTTCAACATTCAAAGACTCTTGCAAGCTTACACATTGTGTACAACATTCACCTAAATTTACATCCAAGATAGTATATGCTTCAACATACTCATGGTATAAAAAATCATGCTTCACATGCAAAGAATTGGCAATATAATTTTCAATAGGATTACTAGAAGAAAAATATTAAAATCATGTTTAGCAATCCTTTCAATGCAATCAACTCTAAAAACATCTTGTTCATCAAAATTTTTCATGTGATGAAAAACATCAAACTCAGTTTTTTCATTATTAATTCGCAAAATCAACTTTTCATTAGAAACATCAGTCAATGCATGTGCAGTGGTAAGGAAAGGTCGACCTAAAATCAATGAAATACTCTCATCATCATCATCCATATCCAAGATAATAAAATCAATGGGAAAAACAAATTTATCAATTTTTACAAGTATATCCTCAAAAACGCCCTCGATATTTTTTAGTTCTATCAGCCAATTGTAAGGAAATATTAGTTGGCATACATTCCCTTAACCCTAACTTCAAGAATGCAAAATATGTCATTAAATTAACATCGGCTCCTAGATCACACAAAACATTAGAAAAATCAGTATAACCTATAGTGCAAGGGATATAGAAACTCTCTGGATCCTTGAGTTTCGACGGTAGCTTCCTTTGTAGTATTGCAAAACACTCCTCCGTGAGTTTGACCATTAAAACTTCATTCAGTTTCCTCTTGTTGGTGATCATGTCCTTAAGGAACTTTCCATAACTTGGCATCCACTTAATAGCATCCAAAAGACGAATATTAATGTGTAGTTTTTTAAAAATTTCTAAAAATTCTTCAACTTATTTTTCTGCATTTGCATGTAAAAGACGTTTAGGAAAAGGGACATGAGGTTTATATTCACTCAAAGATATACTTCCTTGTTTTGTCTCTAATGCCTTGGACTTCTCATTAGTAAGCTGTTTGATCTCTTTCTCGGCTTGTTGTTTATTCTCCTCCCCAGTCTCTTGTCCAACCTTTCCACCCTTTGACCAAATTGACTCCTCCTGTAATTGATAAATTGCCTTGGCTTGCTCTTTAGGGTTCTTCTCAGTATCCTTTGGTAGTCAACCTGATACATGAGAATGGAAGGTGTTAGTCAATTGATCAATTTTATTTTCAAGTCTCTCAAACTTTTCATTTGTTACTGTTGCCAAACGTTTGATTATCACCTCCCATGATGCCTTGTTTTGTTGCGGCTGTGGATTCCCTGAGTTAAAGCTTGGTGGATTATTTGGTATTGGTGCTTTTTAACTCCATGAAAAATTAAGATGGTTTCTCTACCCAGGGTTAT